>JBAIZL010000001.1:223359943-223461204 GCA_036971475.1 Prosapia bicincta | reverse complement strand
AATCCTCTCCTACAATTGCCGCATTCCCGTCCATTGTGGCCGTGTACAGTAACTCGCAACTTTGTAGTGACGCCACAGTTCTTCCCCCAGCTCTTGGAACTACCGTGAGATGCAATCCTCTCCTACAATTGCCGCATTCCCGTCCATTGTGGCCGTGTACAGTAACTCGCAACTTTGTTGTGACGCCACAGTTCTTCCCCCAGCTCTTGGAACTACCGTGAGATGCAATCCTCTCCTACAATTGCCGCATTCCCGTCCATTGTGGCCGTGTACAGTAACTCGCAACTTTGTTGTGACGCCACAGTTCTTCCCCCAGCTCTTGGAACTACCGTGAGATGCAATCCTCTCCTACAATTGCCGCATTCCCGTCCATTGTGGCCGTGTACAGTAACTCGCAACTTTGTTGTGACGCCACAGTTCTTCCCCCAGCTCTTGGAACTACCGTGAGATGCAATCCTCTCCTACAATTGCCGCATTCCCGTCCATTGTGGCCGTGTACAGTAACTCGCAACTTTGTTGTGACGCCACAGTTCTTCCCCCAGCTCTTGGAACTACCGTGAGATGCAATCCTCTCCTACAATTGCCGCATTCCCGTCCATTGTGGCCGTGTACAGTAACTCGCAACTTTGTTGTGACGCCACAGTTCTTCCCCCAGCTCTTGGAACTACCGTGAGATGCAATCCTCTCCTACAATTGCCGCATTCCCGTCCATTGTGGCCGTGTACAGTAACTCGCAACTTTGTTGTGACGCCACAGTTCTTCCCCCAGCTCTTGGAACTACCGTGAGATGCAATCCTCTCCTACAATTGCCGCATTCCCGTCCATTGTGGCCGTGTACAGTAACTCGCAACTTTGTTGTGACGCCACAGTTCTTCCCCCAGCTCTTGGAACTACCGTGAGATGCAATCCTCTCCTACAATTGCCGCATTCCCGTCCATTGTGGCCGTGTACAGTAACTCGCAACTTTGTTGTGACGCCACAGTTCTTCCCCCAGCTCTTGGAACTACCGTGAGATGCAATCCTCTCCTACAATTGCCGCATTCCCGTCCATTGTGGCCGTGTACAGTAACTCGCAACTTTGTTGTGACGCCACAGTTCTTCCCCCAGCTCTTGGAACTACCGTGAGATGCAATCCTCTCCTACAATTGCCGCATTCCCGTCCATTGTGGCCGTGTACAGTAACTCGCAACTTTGTTGTGACGCCACAGTTCTTCCCCCAGCTCTTGGAACTACCGTGAGATGCAATCCTCTCCTACAATTGCCGCATTCCCGTCCATTGTGGCCGTGTACAGTAACTCGCAACTTTGTTGTGACGCCACAGTTCTTCCCCCAGCTCTTGGAACTACCGTGAGATGCAATCCTCTCCTACAATTGCCGCATTCCCGTCCATTGTGGCCGTGTACAGTAACTCGCAACTTTGTTGTGACGCCACAGTTCTTCCCCCAGCTCTTGGAACTACCGTGAGATGCAATCCTCTCCTACAATTGCCGCATTCCCGTCCATTGTGGCCGTGTACAGTAACTCGCAACTTTGTTGTGACGCCACAGTTCTTCCCCCAGCTCTTGGAACTACCGTGAGATGCAATCCTCTCCTACAATTGCCGCATTCCCGTCCATTGTGGCCGTGTACAGTAACTCGCAACTTTGTTGTGACGCCACAGTTCTTCCCCCAGCTCTTGGAACTACCGTGAGATGCAATCCTCTCCTACAATTGCCGCATTCCCGTCCATTGTGGCCGTGTACAGTAACTCGCAACTTTGTTGTGACGCCACAGTTCTTCCCCCAGCTCTTGGAACTACCGTGAGATGCAATCCTCTCCTACAATTGCCGCATTCCCGTCCATTGTGGCCGTGTACAGTAACTCGCAACTTTGTTGTGACGCCACAGTTCTTCCCCCATCTCTTGGAACTACCGTGAGATGCAATCCTCTCCTACAATTGCCGCATTCCCGTCCATTGTGGCCGTGTACAGTAACTCGCAACTTTGTTGTGACGTCACAGTTCTTCCCCCAGCTCTTGGAACTACCGTGAGATGCAATTCTCTCCTACAATTGCCGCATTCCCGTCCATTGTGGTCGTGTACAGTAACTCGCAACTTTGTTGTGACGCCACAGTTCTTCCCCCAGCTCTTGGAACTACCGTGAGATGCAATCCTCTCCTACAATTGCCGCATTCCCGTCCATTGTGGCCGTGTACAGTAACTCGCAACTTTGTTGTGACGTCACAGTTCTTCCCCCAGCTCTTGGAACTACCGTGAGATGCAATTCTCTCCTACAATTGCCGCATTCCCGTCCATTGTGGCCGTGTACAGTAACTCGCAACTTTGTTGTGACGTCACAGTTCTTCCCCCAGCTCTTGGAACTACCGTGAGATGCAATTCTCTCCTACAATTGCCGCATTCCCGTCCATTGTGGCCGTGTACAGTAACTCACAACTTTGAAGTGACGCCACAGTTCTTCCCCCAGCTCTTGGAACTACCGTGAGATGCAATCCTCTCCTACAATTGCCGCATTCCCGTCCATTGTGGCCGTGTACAGTAACTCGCAACTTTGTTGTGACGTCACAGTTCTTCCCCCAGCTCTTGGAACTACCGTGAGATGCAATTCTCTCCTACAATTGCCGCATTCCCGTCCATTGTGGTCGTGTACAGTAACTCGCAACTTTGTTGTGACGTCACAGTTCTTCCCCCAGCTCTTGGAACTACCGTGAGATGCAATTCTCTCCTACAATTGCCGCATTCCCGTCCATTGTGGCCGTGTACAGTAACTCGCAACTTTGTTGTGACGTCACAGTTCTTCCCCCAGCTCTTGGAACTACCGTGAGATGCAATTCTCTCCTACAATTGCCGCATTCCCGTCCATTGTGGCCGTGTACAGTAACTCGCAACTTTGTTGTGACGTCACAGTTCTTCCCCCAGCTCTTGGAACTACCGTGAGATGCAATTCTCTCCTACAATTGCCGCATTCCCGTCCATTGTGGCCGTGTACAGTAACTCGCAACTTTGTTGTGACGTCACAGTTCTTCCCCCAGCTCTTGGAACTACCGTGAGATGCAATCCTCTCCTACAATTGCCGCATTCCCGTCCATTGTGGCCGTGTACAGTAACTCGCAACTTTGTTGTGACGTCACAGTTCTTCCCCCAGCTCTTGGAACTACCGTGAGATGCAATTCTCTCCTACAATTGCCGCATTCCCGTCCATTGTGGCCGTGTACAGTAACTCGCAACTTTGTTGTGACGCCACAGTTCTTCCCCCAGCTCTTGGAACTACCGTGAGATGCAATCCTCTCCTACAATTGCCGCATTCCCGTCCATTGTGGCCGTGTACAGTAACTCGCAACTTTGTTGTGACGCCACAGTTCTTCCCCCATCTCTTGGAACTACCGTGAGATGCAATCCTCTCCTACAATTGCCGCATTCCCGTCCATTGTGGCCGTGTACAGTAACTCGCAACTTTGTTGTGACGCCACAGTTCTTCCCCCATCTCTTGGAACTACCGTGAGATGCAATCCTCTCCTACAATTGCCGCATTCCCGTCCATTGTGGCCGTGTACAGTAACTCGCAACTTTGTTGTGACGCCACAGTTCTTCCCCCAGCTCTTGGAACTACCGTGAGATGCAATCCTCTCCTACAATTGCCGCATTCCCGTCCATTGTGGCCGTGTACAATAACTCGCAACTTTGTTGTGACGCCACAGTTCTTCCCCCAGCTCTTGGAACTACCGTGAGATGCAATCCTCTCCTACAATTGCCGCATTCCCGTCCATTGTGGCCGTGTACAGTAACTCGCAACTTTGTTGTGACGCCACAGTTCTTCCCCCAGCTCTTGGAACTACCGTGAGATGCAATCCTCTCCTACAATTGCCGCATTCCCGTCCATTGTGGCCGTGTACAGTAACTCGCGACTTTGTAGTGACGTCACAGTTCTTCCCCAGCTCTTGGAACTACCGTGAGATGCAATCCTCTCCTACAATTGCCGCATTCCCGTCCATTGTGGCCGTGTACAGTAACTCGCAACTTTGTAGTGACGCCACAGTTCTTCCCCCAGCTCTTGGAACTACCGTGAGATGCAATCCTCTCCTACAGTTGCCGCATTCCCGTCCATTGTGGCCGTGTACAGTAACTCGCAACTTTGTTGTGACGCCACAGTTCTTCCCCCAGCTCTTGGAACTACCGTGAGATGCAATCCTCTCCTACAATTGCCGCATTCCCGTCCATTGTGGCCGTGTACAGTAACTCGCAACTTTGTTGTGACGCCACAGTTCTTCCCCCAGCTCTTGGAACTACCGTGAGATGCAATCCTCTCCTACAATTGCCGCATTCCCGTCCATTGTGGCCGTGTACAGTAACTCGCAACTTTGTTGTGACGTCACAGTTCTTCCCCCATCTCTTGGAACTACCGTGAGATGCAATCCTCTCCTACAATTGCCGCATTCCCGTCCATTGTGGCCGTGTACAGTAACTCGCAACTTTGTAGTGACGCCACAGTTCTTCCCCCATCTCTTGGAACTACCGTGAGATGCAATCCTCTCCTACAATTGCCGCATTCCCGTCCATTGTGGCCGTGTACAGTAACTCGCAACTTTGTTGTGACGCCACAGTTCTTCCCCCAGCTCTTGGAACTACCGTGAGATGCAATCCTCTCCTACAATTGCCGCATTCCCGTCCATTGTGGCCGTGTATAGTAACTCGCAACTTTGTTGTGACGCCACAGTTCTTCCCCCAGCTCTTGGAACTACCGTGAGATGCAATCCTCTCCTACAATTGCCGCATTCCCGTCCATTGTGGCCGTGTACAGTAACTCGCAACTTTGTAGTGACGCCACAGTTCTTCCCCCAGCTCTTGGAACTACCGTGAGATGCAATCCTCTCCTACAATTGCCGCATTCCCGTCCATTGTGGCCGTGTACAGTAACTCGCAACTTTGTTGTGACGCCACAGTTCTTCCCCCAGCTCTTGGAACTACCGTGAGATGCAATCCTCTCCTACAATTGCCGCATTCCCGTCCATTGTGGCCGTGTACAATAACTCGCAACTTTGTTGTGACGTCACAGTTCTTCCCCCAGCTCTTGGAACTACCGTGAGATGCAATCCTCTCCTACAATTGCCGCATTCCCGTCCATTGTGGCCGTGTACAGTAACTCGCAACTTTGTTGTGACGTCACAGTTCTTCCCCCATCTCTTGGAACTACCGTGAGATGCAATCCTCTCCTACAATTGCCGCATTCCCGTCCATTGTGGCCGTGTACAGTAACTCGCAACTTTGTTGTGACGTCACAGTTCTTCCCCCAGCTCTTGGAACTACCGTGAGATGCAATCCTCTCCTACAATTGCCGCATTCCCGTCCATTGTGGCCGTGTACAGTAACTCGCAACTTTGTTGTGACGCCACAGTTCTTCCCCCAGCTCTTGGAACTACCGTGAGATGCAATCCTCTCCTACAATTGCCGCATTCCCGTCCATTGTGGCCGTGTACAGTAACTCGCAACTTTGTTGTGACGCCACAGTTCTTCCCCCAGCTCTTGGAACTACCGTGAGATGCAATCCTCTCCTACAATTGCCGCATTCCCGTCCATTGTGGCCGTGTACAATAACTCGCAACTTTGTAGTGACGCCACAGTTCTTCCCCCAGCTCTTGGAACTACCGTGAGATGCAATCCTCTCCTACAATTGCCGCATTCCCGTCCATTGTGGCCGTGTACAGTAACTCGCAACTTTGTTGTGACGCCACAGTTCTTCCCCCAGCTCTTGGAACTACCGTGAGATGCAATCCTCTCCTACAATTGCCGCATTCCCGTCCATTGTGGCCGTGTACAGTAACTCGCAACTTTGTTGTGACGCCACAGTTCTTCCCCCAGCTCTTGGAACTACCGTGAGATGCAATCCTCTCCTACAATTGCCGCATTCCCGTCCATTGTGGCCGTGTACAGTAACTCGCGACTTTGTAGTGACGTCACAGTTTTTGTAGCAGATAACACTCCATCAGAAGCGTTTCTATTGATCACAAAATGTCTGCAACTAAATAGTTCCGGTAATGAGAGAGGTTTTAACACGTAACAGTACAGAAACTTTGACCGACCCTAAGGAGAGCGGTTGCTGGATTCACACTTCCAAAACAAACATCCAATTTCAAACCGACAGTAACAACTAATTCGCAATACCAAAATGCCCGTGGTAGCCCAGTGAATGCCTCTTGCACGAACGAGCGTCGGCGCAACTTTAGTGTTCTAAGTCAAGCGGGCACAAAACCGCCCTTAGTCGGTCATTACAAAAATCTTGCAATAAATTTCAGTTGACCCTTGTTTAATAATTGGATTAGCCCGGGCGGGGGTTGCGTGTATAAAGGCACCACGCGGTCACGGTAGACCTTTGAAAGCAGTCGTCCCTGACCTCTTAACGGCTTCCCGCTCCTTTCATTGGACAACTAACCGCGTTCTGTGCATAGACAAAATTAATAAAAGTGGAAAGTTTAAAGCCCTCGCGAGTTTGAAATGAAGAGCTTGGTTTCTGTTGCAAAGAAAGGAAGTTGGGTAACGTAACAGTTTAAAAATTAATAACAATATGGTTTTGCTTAAAAAACAAAACAGCCACAAAACATAAACTACTTATATTTTGAGCATTGATTTTTGTTTTTATTTCGGAGTAACACGAATTTGTTTCCAAGCATTTTAGAACTGTTTGTTCCTTTAACTAACACGGCCTATGGAACAGAACATAGTAACTAGAACAAGAATGGGGCACGTTAGGCTAGGTTAGCTGGTCCCCGTCACCGGCCTGGTAGGGACAGCGGGGGGGGTACAGAGTAGACGGATGCGCTCCAGTATAAGTAACTATTCGAGGTATGGAACAGAAGAAGAGAGTTAGGCTAGGTTAGCTGGTCCCCTCACACTCGTCACAGGCCTGGTAGGGACAGCGGGGGGATACAAACACCCTTACAGCAATACACTCAGAGACAAACTAGCAGAGCAGACCTATGCGCTCCAGAATAAGAAACTATTCGAGGTATGGAACAGAAGAAGAGAGTTAGGCTAGGTTAGCTGGTCCCCTCACACTCGTCACAGGCCTGGTAGGGACAGCGGGGGGATACAAACACCCTTACAGCAATACACTCAGAGACAAACCAGCAGAGCAGACAGATACGCTCCAGAATAAGAAACTATTCGAGGTATGGAACAGAAGAAGAGAGTTAGGCTAGGTTAGCTGGTCCCCTCACACTCGTCACAGGCCTGGTAGGGACAGAGGGGGGTACAAACGCCAGTACAACAATACAACCAGAGACAAACCAGCAGAGCAGACAGATGCGCTCCAGAATAAGAAACTATTCGAGGTATGGAACAGAAGAAGAGAGTTAGGCTAGGTTAGCTGGTCCCCTCACACTCGTCACAGGCCTGGTAGGGACAGCGGGGGGATACAAACACCCTTACAGCAATACACTCAGAGACAAACCAGCAGAGCAGACAGATACGCTCCAGAATAAGAAACTATTCGAGGTATGGAACAGAAGAAGAGAGTTAGGCTAGGTTAGCTGGTCCCCTCACACTCGTCACAGGCCTGGTAGGGACAGAGGGGGGTACAAACGCCAGTACAACAATACAACCAGAGACAAACCAGCAGAGCAGACAGATGCGCTCCAGAATAAGAAACTATTCGAGGTATGGAACAGAAGAAGAGAGCTAGGCTAGGTTAGCTGGTCCCGTCACACTCGTCAAAGGCCTGGTAGGGACAGAGGGGGGTACAAACGCCCGTACAACAATACAACCAGAGACAAACCAGCAGAGCAGACAGATGCGCTCCAGAATAAGAAACTATTCGAGGTATGGAACAGAAGAAGAGAGCTAGGCTAGGTTAGCTGGTCCCGTCACACTCGTCAAAGGCCTGGTAGGGACAGAGGGGGGTACAAACGCCAGTACAACAATACAACCAGAGACAAACCAGCAGAGCAGACAGATGCGCTCCAGAATAAGAAACTATACGAGGTATGGAACAGAAGAAGAGAGCTAGGCTAGGTTAGCTGGTCCCCTCACACTCGTCACAGGCCTGGTAGGGACAGCGGGGGGATACAACCACCCTTACAGCAATACACTCAGAGACAAACCAGCAGAGCAGACAGATGCGCTCCAGAATAAGAAACTATTCGAGGTATGGAACAGAAGAAGAGAGCTAGGCTAGGTTAGCTGGTCCCCTCACACTCGTCACAGGCCTGGTAGGGACAGCGGGGGGATACAAACACCCTTACAGCAATACACTCAGAGACAAACCAGCAGAGCAGACAGATGCGCTCCAGAATAAGAAACTATACGAGGAATGGAACAGAAGAAGAAAGTTAGGTTAGGTTAGCTGGTCCCCTCACACTCGTCACAGGTCTGGTAGGGGCAGCAGGGGGATACAAACACCCTTACAGCAATACACTCAGAGACAAACCAGCAGAGCAGACAGATGCGCTCCACAATAAGAAACTATACGAGGAATGGAACAGAAGAAGAAAGTTAGGTTAGGTTAGCTGGTCCCCTCACACTCGTCACAGGCCTGGTAGGGGCAGCAGGGGGATACAAACACCCTTACAGCAATACACTCAGAGACAAACCAGCAGAGC
Organism: Prosapia bicincta; assembly: GCA_036971475.1. Taxonomy (NCBI): domain Eukaryota; kingdom Metazoa; phylum Arthropoda; class Insecta; order Hemiptera; family Cercopidae; genus Prosapia; species Prosapia bicincta. The sequence continues at coordinate 223,452,617 of JBAIZL010000001.1, read as the reverse complement.
AGACAGATGCGCTCCAGAATAAGAAACTATACGAGGAATGGAACAGAAGAAGAAAGTTAGGTTAGGTTAGCTGGTCCCGTCACACTCGTCACAGGCCTGGTAGGGACAGCGGGGGGATACAAACACCCTTACAGCAATACACTCAGAGACAAACCAGCAGAGCAGACAGATGCGCTCCAGAATAAGTAACTATTCGAGGTATGGAACAGAAGAAGAGAGTTAGGCTAGGTTAGCTGGTCCCCTCACACTCGTCACAAGGCCTGGTAGGGACAGCGGGTGGATACAAACACCCTTACAGCAATACACTCAGAGACAAACCAGCAGAGCAGACAGATGCGCTCCAGAATAAGTAACTATTCGAGGTATGGAACAGAAGAAGAAAGTTAGGTTAGGTTAGCTGGTCCCCTCACACTCGTCACAGGCCTGGTAGGGGCAGCAGGGGGGTACAAACACCCTTACAGCAATACACTCAGAGACAAACCAGCAGAGCAGACAGATGCGCTCCAGAATAAGAAACTATACGAGGTATGGAACAGAAGAAGAGAGTTAGGCTAGGTTAGCTGGTCCCCTCACACTCGTCACAGGCCTGGTAGGGACAGAGGGGGATACAAACACCCTTACAGCAATACACTCAGAGACAAACCAGCAGAGCAGACAGATGCGCTCCAGAATAAGAAACTATACGAGGAATGGAACAGAAGAAGAAAGTTAGGTTAGGTTAGCTGGTCCCCTCACACTCGTCACAGGCCTGGTAGGGACAGCGGGTGGATACAAACACCCTTACAGCAATACACTCAGAGACAAACCAGCAGAGCAGACAGATGCGCTCCAGAATAAGAAAGTATACGAGGAATGGAACAGAAGAAGAAAGTTAGGTTAGGTTAGCTGGTCCCCTCACACTCGTCACATGCCTGGTAGGGGCAGCAGGGGGATACAAACACCCTTACAGCAATACACTCAGAGACAAACCAGCAGAGCAGACAGATGCGCTCCAGAATAAGTAACTATTCGAGGTATGGAACAGAAGAAGAGAGTTAGGCTAGGTTAGCTGGTCCCCTCACACTCGTCACAGGCCTGGTAGGGACAGAGGGGGATACAAACACCCTTACAGCAATACACTCAGAGACAAACCAGCAGAGCAGACAGATGCGCTCCAGAATAAGAAACTATACGAGGAATGGAACAGAAGAAGAAAGTTAGGTTAGGTTAGCTGGTCCCCTCACACTCGTCACAGGCCTGGTAGGGGCAGCAGGGGGATACAAACACCCTTACAGCAATACACTCAGAGACAAACCAGCAGAGCAGACAGATGCGCTCCAGAATAAGAAACTATACGAGGTATGGAACAGAAGAAGAGAGTTAGGCTAGGTTAGCTGGTCCCCTCACACTCGTCACAGGCCTGGTAGGGACAGCGGGTGGATACAAACACCCTTACAGCAATACACTCAGAGACAAACCAGCAGAGCAGACAGATGCGCTCCAGAATAAGTAACTATTCGAGGTATGGAACAGAAGAAGAGAGTTAGGCTAGGTTAGCTGGTCCCCTCACACTCGTCACAGGCCTGGTAGGGACAGCGGGTGGATACAAACACCCTTACAGCAATACACTCAGAGACAAACCAGCAGAGCAGACAGATGCGCTCCAGAATAAGAAACTATTCGAGGTATGGAACAGAAGAAGAGAGTTAGGCTATGTTAGCTGGTCCCCTCACACTCGTCACAGGCCTGGTAGGGACAGAGGGGGGATACAAACACCCTTACAGCAATACAACCAGAGACAAACCAGCAGAGCAGACAGATGCGCTCCACAATAAGAAACTATTCGAGGTATGGAACAGAAGAAGAGAGTTAGGCTAGGTTAGCTGGTCCCGTCACACTCGTCACAGGCCTGGTAGGGTCAGCGGGGGGATACAAACACCCTTACAGCAATACACTCAGACAAACCAGCAGAGCAGACAGATTCGCTCCAGAATAAGAAACTATTCGAGGTATGGAACAGAAGAAGAGAGTTAGGCTATGTTAGCTGGTCCCCTCACACTCGTCACAGGTCTGGTAGGGACAGCGGGGGGATACAAACAGCCTTACAGCAATACAACCAGAGACAAACCAGCAGAGCAGACAGATGCGCTCCAGAATAAGAAACTATTCGAGGTATGGAACAGAAGAAGAGAGCTAGGCTAGGTTAGCTGGTCCCGTCAAACTCGTCACAGGCCTGGTAGGGTCAGCGGGGGGATACAAACACCCTTACAGCAATACACTCAGAGACAAACCAGCAGAGCAGACAGATGCGCTCCAGAATAAGAAACTATTCGAGGTATGGAACAGAAGAAGAGAGCTAGGTTAGGTTAGCTGGTCCCCTCACACTCGTCACAGGCCTGGTAGGGACAGCGGGGGGATACAAACACCCTTACAGCAATACACTCAGAGACAAACCAGCAGAGCAGACAGATGCGCTCCAGAATAAGAAACTATTCGAGGTATGGAACAGAAGAAGAGAGCTAGGCTAGGTTAGCTGGTCCCCTCACACTCGTCACAGGCCTGGTAGGGACAGAGGGGGGTACAAACGCCAGTACAACAATACAACCAGAGACAAACCAGCAAAGCAGACAGATGCGCTCCAGAATAAGAAACTATTCGAGGTATGGAACAGAAGAAGAGAGTTTAAGAATCTGCAAAGCATTGGGTTTGCTCGTTGAGACCGTATTTGCAACGAACGATAAAAAAGGGTTGCGAATAAAGTTAAGAAAAGAGAATTTAGATCTGGAATATAGAACAAGATTCCTAAGATTTCTTGAATACTCTCCAATATCTTATCCGGGCTGTCTGCTGTTGAGGTTATGTATAATCCGTAGTAGCATATGCAGCATGTAAATAAGAACTGAGCTTCGTATATGGGTCTAAGATAATACTAACATTAAAGCCTCTCTTTATAATAAACTCAACACAAACTTACAAGATATTTTATTTCTTAAGTAAAATAAAACATTTAGAATTATGTTTCAGCTAAGAAGATACCCGTTACTTTAATTAAACTAACAGCTCTAGTGTGTTTGGAAATAATAGCTCAGTGCCTGACATCACAAAAGCGGGCAGAAATATTACTTTAATCGCTCTTTTCATAAAGAAATAGGCTAGAACAACTATAACAAGGAAATTGTAAAACATTATCACTTGAGTAATTTCCATTTGTTTTGTTATGTTTAAAATGTATCCTAAGTCTTGAGTATGTGGTTACTTAACATTTCCTAATCAGAATGCTGTACAACACAGGCTGAACTGCATATACATGCAATGCAGACTCAAACACGGCAGTGGGTAGGCAAATATAAGTCAGCTATAACGTAGAACTGGCTGGGGGATTGTGTGTAATAGTATGTTCCTGTTAATAAGGACTGATTAGGCTTCACGCGCGTTCGTTGTTCTTGGAGGTTAATGGTACAAGTAGTTGCGTAGAAAGTGAGAGGGGATCGCCGATTACAGGGAGGGGGCGATTACTGTAAACACGGAGAAACCGGGAACGCCCCTAATAAGAGGAAATTCTCCGCACTCACTAAATTGTTATTACACTTCTACGTGGGCGAATTTGATCCTTGGCACAAAGGCCGCGCGATCTTATCTGGGACCGGCCAATTACTGTCCGCATTTCCATAAGGCCGCCATTCCGCGCCGACTAACCTGTTATTTCGCCCGCTTACAGCCGAGTATTGTAATCATTTTTATGAAATTGGAAACGCTGCTAATTGTACGAAATTAATTCCATTTAGTGCCCGCCTTTTTGTATTTACCCTTCCCCCCCCCACGCAGCAAAGGCTTCTTGAATTTCCTCTTTTTTGAAATTAGGCGTTGTTAAGTTTCAGCTTTGGCTGTATTTGCATATTTTTGTGATTAATTTTTTAAAACAAATTACTTTAATTACTAATCTTATCTTTGTTTCTCACCTGTTAAATCCCTGACGATAATGGAATAGCTTTAGCAGACAGTAGGACTGTTTGCGTCATCAAGCGAGCGAAGGATAAGCACTGGCCAAGCTCTGGTACGCTGCATGTCTTGCCGGCAAGTTGCCAAATGTTGCGCTTTTTGTTTATCGGAGCACTTCTTTCGAGACTCAATCAGATCGGCGATAAATCAACGTGGCCATGTCCCTTGGGCCCACTACTACATAATGGTGCTGTCAGATAGCGTAGCGGCTGGAGCAGCGGTGGGTAAAAACATGATCCTATCCGTACTATTACAAAATTCTGTTATTTAATCCATTCTCACGTTTGTACTACAAAATTAGACAGACTCATAAAATATATTAATTAGTATGGGTTATAGGAGAGATTCATATGTAGAGCGTTGAAATTTATATGATTCGCAGCGGGAAATACTATTCTAGCATACAAACGTTTGTCAAAAACACTTTTTACGTACGCTTATTTAAAAAAAAAAACCCGTTGGTCAAGTAAACGTTCAAATTAGACTCGGCCCTAACCCTCACAAGAACAGTCTTCAAATCAGACACTTTGAAGGTATTCCGTATAGCTCGCTACCTAGTATATGCCTAAATAAGATGTCTATTGTACTAACAGTTACAGACGTTCTAAACCTCTATCGCGGACAAAACGATGTGTCTCTTATAACAGCGCTGTTGCGAAACACTATACGATGTAAAATGCACTGCAACATATTAAGCACGAAAATAGATATTAAATCCAACAAGCCATGCACTCTGTAGCAGAGTCTATAAAACAGAGTGACCGGTTGTAATAAATTATGCATAGACAACATAAGCCATACACTAAACCAAATATATATAATTCAAAGCTCGCTACACAAACCAGTAAAAACTCTTCCACACCAGAAAACATACTATTAACTTTTAAAAATGCATTCACGTCTATCCCAAAAGGTAGATTTATTCTGCACGAAGCAAGTAACGACAGAAACAAGGGAACACAGGCAAGCATGTACCTCTTCCACCTTTGCTGGCAAAATACCTTTTTAATTTTAATTCTACTACAATGTCATACTAAAACAGTGATATGTTGCAACGCTAGGACTGTAGTTCCGCTCGCTATATTTCTCTCCCTAATTCCAAAGATGGCCACAAAGTTCGTACTTTACGGTACCTTTATACTTTCTATATGGATATTTAGTCCGTGCCCGGGGTATTTTTAAAGATGAAAAACTCGACACAGAGCAAAAGAGTGTTCCGATAAATCCGCGGGATAACGTTAATACAATAGAGTTCAAAGTTGGGTCGACACGGCGTGTGTGCTTTATCGATAGAGGGGCTTTATAGGGACAAAGTAAACTTTCGTAGCGCGTCGTCATGACAACGTCCGACACAAAGTTAGCAGCCATAAAAGTGCAACAGCGGAACTGGCCAGACCCGACTTACTCGTATAATCATATATTTACGGATGATCAGATATTTTACTGGTTTTCGGTTTCAGATGCACTATCTGACTGTGGGTATAAAATAACACTTACGATTCTGTATTGCAGCAGGTAATACTGACTCGCGACGAGTTTAGCCTACTAGCGGACTTCAGCTATGCCGAAGCATGTTGGGATTGACATACGCTCAGTAGGTTTTACGGTGTGTAGAGTTTCAGCCGTGCGAACCATCTTGGCATCGCTTGGCCTTGAGACTTGGTCAGATTGCTTTCATGTCCGAGTCTGTTGACAGCTACACACATACAAATTATATAATCCTATACTTGTTAAATTCAATTCAATACAACATTCAAAAGAAGCAAATATTAAAGAAATTGCAGTAGAAATCCTTTTGGTAATTTTACAACCGATTTCTAAAGTTTTAAATTATAGTATACATCACTATACCATTGTTATAACAAAATATTTAGCAAAAATAAACTCTTTTTATAACAATACATTACAGAAATACTAAAAACTCTTTTCAAAATTTTAAAATATAAAATTACAGCATAAATCAGTCTCGCATTGTGACTCCATTTCGTAACTAAAGTTGTTCGCACGTGACACGCTTTACAAAATGTCGGTTTCAAAAGATCAGAAAGAAATGAATCTTCACGAACGCAGGTTGAAAGGTCCGAACAGTGTTTGTTGAAAATTATAAAACTTATTTCCTTTTGCATAAAGTAAGTTAAATCCGTCCTCACTCGCTCACAACAGGATTAAATAAATAGACGACAACAAGAGGGAGAAGGGTATGTCTTGTGTTTCAATTTGCTCGCACAACCCCTTCACCATGTCGTTTCGGGGTAGAAAAGAAAAGGAAAAAGTTCGCGCACAGAACTCCAGACTAATTAGGTCGTAACACGAGACATCCGGGGAGGGCGGGCTTTATGAAATTAAAAGTAAATTAAAAGAATATTAGTTCGGTTCGAGAGAGCTCGAAGTCTGGATGATAGACTCTCCCGTTGTGCTGCGAGAGAAATATTTCTAAACAACTGTTGAACAGTTATTTAATACGAGTCAGCCCAACAGCCAATCACGAAACCAAAAAGTAGGTTTTGCAGTTTTAACCTTATGATTCTCTACTAGGGAGAATTAAATGACGACGAGGGAAAGCCATTTACATTCTGTCCTTTAGCCTACTTTCCTTACAGTGGTGGGTAACAACGTTTTGTCGTCTGTTGTGTATATACACTTGTTTAACAATGTAAACCGCCGTGTTATATATATATATATATATATGAATATGTGTGTGTGTGTGTGTGTGTGTGTGTGTGTGTGTGTGTGTGTGTGTGTGTGTGTGTGTGTGTGTGTGTGTGTGTGTGTGTGTGTGTGTGTGTGTGTGTGTGTGTGTGTGTGTGTGTGTGTGTGTGTGTGTGTGTGTGTGTGTGTGTGTGTGTGTGTGTGTGTGTGTGTGTGTGTGTGTGTGTGTGTGTGTGTGTGTGTGTGTGTGTGTGTGTGTGTGTGTGTGTGTGTGTGTGTGTGTGTGTGTGTGTGTGTGTGTGTGTGTGTGTGTGTGTGTGTGTGTGTGTGTGTGTGTGTGTGTGTGTGTGTGTGTGTGTGTGTGTGTGTGTGTGTGTGTGTGTGTGTGTGTGTGTGTGTGTGTGTGTGTGTGTGTGTGTGTTATCATACACATTTAAATGAAAAAACCATATATAACAAAAAACACGTGAAAATAAATTTGTTAATATATTCAGGGTTTATCGCCATATAGATCCCGGCAGGTTTAGGGAAAATGTTTTTTAAACTTTTTTGAGTTATTTTAAGCATTTGTTAAGTTGTGAGTCGTAAGATCTGAAATCTAGAGGCCTCTAGCTCTGTATGGCTTTGTAGGCTACGGTGAGAATAGTAAAATAGCAACCAGAGGAGAGCTACAAGATATTGTGCTGATGCAGTAACTAGCCTCCAACCTATTTAAATGGGAGCGAGTGGGAAACAATGTAATGAGTGCGCCGTCCCATTGGTGATCAAATCTTCCTTACTAGAAAAGCACAGATCCGTCTAGCAGAGTGTTGGCTACCTATTCGTTCTAATTCGTGGGCGGTCATTTCTTTCTCGCGGTACATAACTTCTCAGGAGAATGCCGTATTTATCTTATGCCCACATGACTCATATGTGAATCACCAATCATGACAGGTTCGATTCTAGGGAAGGGCCAACAATTTAATCCAAATGATTGAATTATTCTTATAACTGGTAAATCATTACTTGAGAGTATATTTTATTGCCATTGGTAAAGTTATGGAGAGTAACAAACAGCAGCAACCTTTCCAACCTTTACAAACAGCAGCAACCTTTCCAACTTTTACAAACCGCAGCTACCTTTCCAACCTTTACAAAGAGCAGCTACTTTTCCAACCTTTACAAACAGCAGCAACCTTTCCAACTTTTACAAACCGCAGCTACCTTTCCAACCTTTACAAACAGCAGCAAAATGTCCAACCTTTACAAACAGCAGCAACCTTTCGAACTTTTACAAACCGCAGCTACCTTTCCAACCTTTACAAAGAGCAGCTACCTTTCCAACTTTTACAAACCGCAGCTACCTTTCCAACCTTTACAAACAGCAGCAACCTTTCCAACCATTACAAGCAGCAGCAACCTTTTTAACCTTTACAAACAGCAGCAACCTTTCCAACCTTTACAAACAGCAGCAACCTTTCCAACCTTTACAAACAGCAGCAACCTTTCCAACCTTTACAAACAGCAGCAACCTTTCCAACCTTTACAAACAGCAGCTACCTTCCCAACCTTTACAAACAGCAGCAACCTTTCCAACCTTTACAAACAGCAGCAACCTTTCCAACCATTACAAGCAGCAGCAACCTTTTTAACCTTTACAAACAGCAGCAACCTTTCCAACCTTTACAAACAGCAGCAACCTTTCCAACCTTTACAAACAGCAGCAAAATTTCCAACCTTTACAAACAGCAGCAACCTTTCCAACCTTTACAAACAGCAGCAACCTTTCCAACCTTTACAAACAGCAGCTACCTTTCCAACCTTTACAAACAGCAGCAACCTTTCCAACCTTTACAAACAGCAGCAACCTTTCCAACCTTTACAAACAGCAGCTACCTTTCCAACCTTTACAAACAGCAGCAACCTTTCCAACCTTTACAAACAGCAGCTACCTTTCCAACCTTTACAAACAGCAGCAACCTTTCCAACCTTTACAAACAGCAGCAACCTTTCCAACCTTTACAAAGAGCAGCAACCTTTCCAACCTTTACAAACAGCAGCAACCACAAACAGTGTTGATGACGATCGGAAGAGATGAAAACATACATAATGTCGTCAGCTGTAGTTTGTCATCAAGAAAGTTTAATGTTAGAATACAATGTAAGTTAGTATATACAGTTCTTTACGACATTGTATTACTACAGCAGTAAACGGTTGTATTGAGACGATCTATACGAAACCCCCAGCCTTAAACAAGACTATACGGCGAATTTAATACAACCCTTTGAAGCGACATCAATAATTAACAGACAACCCTTATTAACATAATTTACATTAGCGGTTGTAGAACAATGGAGCCGCGGGTGTTTACGGAGGCTCTGCGTAATTGAGTTGCGAAGAGCTGTGCGCCCTTTGCACCTTCCGTAGCAATGAACAGCCGGTGCTAAATACTCGTCTTGTACATCTTGGAAGTCTGTTCTTACTACGAGATCAAGTAGCTCTATACCAATACGCCATTAGCTTGCTTCGACCAAGGGAGCGGGAAATCCAAACAGGGACAACGCTACAGACAATCTTAATTACAGACGTACATATTTCAGGTCTTAATGAAGTTCTATGTAAATATGGTAAAGTAGCCATTACATTAAAAGTTTTTTATTTTTTTAGTTTTAATTAGTTTGATACGAGATATTAATTAATATTCCCACATCAAAGTAAAAGTTCATAAAGTCTGTCGTCATGACCTCGTCCAGAAGAAACGAAGCGGGCCTTACAGTTAATGCACAGGTAAAATGGATCGTCCCAATTAGGCGGGCTTTACATTCGGGGACCCTTTAGATAACGACCAGTATAGTGCTTCAAACGTCTGCTCTATTGAGTTGACCCTGAGCTGCGAGACGCGGATAAAATGCGACTCCCTTTGCGGGAGGGAGGAACCCCTTGCTGCTTCGTGACTTTTACTTCGAGACCGGAATGCTCGGTACTATTATAACAAACATAAAGGATATAACTAGTGAATAGTCTATGTGTGAGAACGTAGAATAAAACTAGGGTTTAATCTAAGTGTGAGAACGTAGAATAAAAGTAGGGATTAGTCTATGTGTGAGAACGTAGAATAAAACTAGGGTTTAATCTAAGTGTGAGAACGTAGAATAAAAGTAGGGATTAGTCTATGTGTGAGAACGTAGAATAAAACTAGGGTTTAATCTAAGTGTGAGAACGTAGAATAAAACTAGTGAATAGTCTATGTGTGAGAACGTAGAATAAAACTAGTGAATAGTCTATGTGTGAGAACGTAGAATAAAACTAGGGATTAGTCTATGTGTGAGAACGTAGAATAAAACTAGTGAATAGTCTATGTGTGAGAACGTAGAATAAAACTAGGGATTAGTCTATGTGTGAGAACGTAGAATAAAACTAGGGATTAGTCTATGTGTGAGAACGTAGAATAAAACTAGTGTTTAATCTAAGTGTGAGAACGTAGAATAAAACTAGGGATTAGTCTATGTGTGAGAACGTAGAATAAAACTAGGGATTAGTCTATGTGTGAGAACGTAGAATAAAACTAGTGAATAGTCTATGTGTGAGAACGTAGAATAAAACTAGGGATTAGTCTATGTGTGAGAACGTAGAATAAAACTAGTGAATAGTCTATGTGTGAGAACGTAGAATAAAACTAGGGATTAGTCTATGTGTGAGAACGTAGAATAAAACTAGGGATTAGTCTATGTGTGAGAACGTAGAATAAAACTAGTGAATAGTCTATGTGTGAGAACGTAGAATAAAACTAGGGATTAGTCTATGTGTGAGAACGTAGAATAAAACTAGTGAATAGTCTATGTGTGAGAACGTAGAATAAAACTAGGGATTAGTCTATGTGTGAGAACGTAGAATAAAACTAGGGATTAGTCTATGTGTGAGAACGTAGAATAAAACTAGTGAATAGTCTATGTGTGAGAACGTAGAATAAAACTAGGGATTAGTCTATGTGTGAGAACGTAGAATAAAACTAGTGAATAGTCTATGTGTGAGAACGTAGAATAAAACTAGGGATTAGTCTATGTGTGAGAACGTAGAATAAAACTAGGGATTAGTCTATGTGTGAGAACGTAGAATAAAACTAGGGATTAGTCTATGTGTGAGAACGTAGAATAAAACTAGTGAATAGTCTATGTGTGAGAACGTAGAATAAAACTAGGGATTAGTCTATGTGTGAGAACGTAGAATAAAACTAGTGAATAGTCTATGTGTGAGAACGTAGAATAAAACTAGGGATTAGTCTATGTGTGAGAACGTAGAATAAAACTAGGGATTAGTCTATGTGTGAGAACGTAGAATAAAACTAGGGTTTAATCTAAGTGTGAGAACGTAGAATAAAACTAGTGAATAGTCTATGTGTGAGAACGTAGAATAAAACTAGTGAATAGTCTATGTGTGAGAACGTAGAATAAAACTAGGGATTAGTCTATGTGTGAGAACGTAGAATAAAACTAGGGTTTAGTCTAAGTGTGAGAACGTAGAATAAAAGTAGGGATTAGTCTATGTGTGAGAACGTAGAATAAAACTAGGGTTTAATCTAAGTGTGAGAACGTAGAATAAAACTAGTGAATAGTCTATGTGTGAGAACGTAGAATAAAACTAGTGAATAGTCTATGTGTGAGAACGTAGAATAAAACTAGGGATTAGTCTATGTGTGAGAACGTAGAATAAAACTAGTGAATAGTCTATGTGTGAGAACGTAGAATAAAACTAGGGATTAGTCTATGTGTGAGAACGTAGAATAAAACTAGTGAATAGTCTATGTGTGAGAACGTAGAATAAAACTAGGGATTAGTCTATGTGTGAGAACGTAGAATAAAACTAGGGATTAGTCTATGTGTGAGAACGTAGAATAAAACTAGTGAATAGTCTATGTGTGAGAACGTAGAATAAAACTAGGGATTAGTCTATGTGTGAGAACGTAGAATAAAACTAGTGAATAGTCTATGTGTGAGAACGTAGAATAAAACTAGGGATTAGTCTATGTGTGAGAACGTAGAATAAAACTAGGGATTAGTCTATGTGTGAGAACGTAGAATAAAACTAGTGAATAGTCTATGTGTGAGAACGTAGAATAAAACTAGGGATTAGTCTATGTGTGAGAACGTAGAATAAAACTAGTGAATAGTCTATGTGTGAGAACGTAGAATAAAACTAGGGATTAGTCTATGTGTGAGAACGTAGAATAAAACTAGGGATTAGTCTATGTGTGAGAACGTAGAATAAAACTAGGGATTAGTCTATGTGTGAGAACGTAGAATATAACTAGTGAATAGTCTATGTGTGAGAACGTAGAATAAAACTAGTGAATAGTCTATGTGTGAGAACGTAGAATAAAACTAGGGATTAGTCTATGTGTGAGAACGTAGAATAAAACTAGTGAATAGTCTATGTGTGAGAACGTAGAATAAAACTAGTGAATAGTCTATGTGTGAGAACGTAGAATAAAACTAGGGATTAGTCCATGTGTGAGAACGTAGAATAAAACTACGGATTAGTCTAAGTGTGAGAACGTAGAATAAAACTAGGGATTAGTCTAAGTGTGAGAACGTAGAATAAAACTAGGGTTTAGTCTAAGTGTGAGAACGTAGAATAAAACTAGGGTTTAGTCTAAGTGTGAGAACGTAGAATAAAACTAGGGTTTAGTCTAAGTGTGAGAACGTAGAATAAAACTAGTGTTTAATCTAAGTGTGAGAACGTAGAATAAAACTAGGGTTTAGTCTAAGTGTGAGAACGTAGAATAAAACTAGGGTTTAGTCTAAGTGTGAGAACGTAGAATAAAACTAGGGTTTAGTCTAAGTGTGAGAACGTAGAATAAAACTAGGGATTAGTCTAAGTGTGAGAACGTAGAATAAAACTACGGATTAGTCTAAGTGTGAGAACGTAGAATAAAACTAGGGATTAGTCTAAGTGTGAGAACGTAGAATAAAACTAGGGTTTAGTCTAAGTGTGAGAACGTAGAATAAAACTAGGGATTAGTCTAAGTGTGAGAACGTAGAATAAAACTAGGGTTTAGTCTAAGTGCGAGAATGTGGAATAAAACTAGGGTTTAATCTAAGTGTGAGAACGTAGAATAAAACTAGGGTTTAGTGTAAGTGTGAGAACGTACTATAAAACTAGTGTTTAATCTAAGTGTGAGAACGTAGAATAAAACTAGGGTTTAGTCTAAGTGTGAGAACGTACAATAAAACTAGTGTTTGATTTAAGTGTGAGAACGTAGAATAAAACTAGGGTTTAGTCTAAGTGTGAGAACGTACAATAAAACTAGTGTTTGGTTTAAGTGTGAGAACGTAGAATAAAACTAGGGTTTAGTCTGAGTGTGAGAACGTAGAATAAAACTAGTGTTTGATTTAAGTGTGAGAACGTAGAATAAAACTAGGGTTTAGTCTAAGTGTGAGAACGTAGAATAAAACTAGGGTTTAGTCTAAGTGTGAGAACGTAGAATAAAACTAGGGTTTAGTCTAAGTGTGAGAACGTAGAATAAAACTAGGGTTTAATCTAAGTGTGAGAACGTAGAATAAAACTAGGGTTTAGTCTAAGTGTGAGAACGTAGAATAAAACTAGGGTTTAGTCTAAGTGTGAGAACGTAGAATAAAACTAGGGTTTAGTCTAAGTGTGAGAACGTAGAATAAAACTAGGGTTTAATCTAAGTGTGAGAACGTAGAATAAAACTAGGGTTTAGTCTAAGTGTGAGAACGTACAATAAAACTAGGGTTTAGTCTAAGTGTGAGAACGTACAATAAAACTAGTGTTTGATTTAAGTGTGAGAACGTAGAATAAAAATAAATACGTTTTAGTTTGTCTGGAGTTTATCACAACTAATACTTATATTGTATACAACTTACTTTATTCCCCTAATGACAGGATAAAAAAGGGCTTTAGTAACCACTAAGAAGATGATCAAAGTTTGAGAAACAGGAAATGACAGGATATTTGACCGAGCGTGGCAGCTGCGACTGTCAACAGTCACCCACCTACGTGGCGTGTCGCGATCTCCTCAATCACTTCCACTTTGCACTCATTATTTAAAACACCTGCAGGCAATAGTTCCCATGGTAACGCAATCAATAGATCACTTGACTTGAACGTTCTTGAATTAATAATGAAGGAGGCTCTAAACTTCCAGGTTACGCTACTAATACACCACGCCGAGTTAAGCATGAGACACTTAGTAAGAGGGAAGCACTCTAACCATTCTCTGTAGTACAACTATTTCTGTCCAGTAATCACAATGATGCTTGTTTTCAAATTTTGACTTCTTAGTGGGGTCAGACTTCGGCCATACCTGACCCCAATCTGAGGGTCCGGCCCTTGGGCGAGGAGTAGCGAGAGGGGATGATGATCCGATTGCACTAGCTATACATAACCAGTTCGGAGTAGCCATGGCTCCAGGGCTCAACCACAACTATACAGAGTCTAATGGCGGCAACGAAAAACCGTAAGAGTTTTATTTTATATCGTTAGTGCATAAATAATTGGACGTGATAATTTGCCCAAAAACTAGAATCGCTCTGGTAGAATGACGTCATATGAAAGAATGTGACAACACGTGATGCGCTTCACAAAGAAGGGCTAAATGACGTCGACGAAACAGGTGTTTGTGGTGATATTAACGCACTGCAAGAAGTCGATTCGCGTCTAGAAGTAGGCTGTAAAGTTTTAAACGGAGGTAATATTTAAGGTTGACAGAAAGGTGCAGGGCGCAGGCGCGGCGAAACACCAACCGACTACTGATGTTGCCCCGATGAAATATTTATGTACTTGCTGCCGGCTGAACGTTGACCGGCGATCTAATCAATTCCTGCGCTCTTAACCGTTCCAAGTGAAATATGATCTGCTCTGAGGCATAAGGAATCAAGTTATAGAGGTTTTCTAAACACGTCCCGCCAATAGAAAGCTCGCAGGGACGCGCCTTATTTACAAATTGGCGTCATTTTTCGGGACACGCCCTGCTGAGACGTATTAGCTATTATTGGCTTGTAAACTGAGCCGTTGGATAGATTGACGAGACATAAGACAACTGCACTACCGTTAGTCGAAGTCTAACAGTAGAATAGAATAATAATACATTAAATATATATATATATATATATATATATATATATATATATATATATATATATATATATATATTGCCACCAGAATAGCAATATTTTTACAACAGCGCCGCATCCTAACAGTCAAAACGGCGCTGTGTAGGCAATCTGACACCATGTAATATACAGTAGCATGCGCCGTCTGAATGCCGCAGATATCGTAGCCATTTTATTTTCAGTTTGCATGGAATGTTATTCTTACTGTTACATATTTCGCATGTCCTTCCACATGGGTATCCCTAGAAGTGCTTGCAGTATGTAGACACCTTTAAACGCACTCACCTCCCCCCCCACACACACACAAATCCACGCACGCCGAACAGGTGTAAAGCCTATAAATTCTATAATTAAATACATTAAATTTGAATGCGAGACATGAGGCGTCGGAAAGTTGTGCGCGTAGAAGGCAAACAGAAGCTTAGCACAAGATGCTATAACGGGCGATTACCATAGCCAAAGCGGTCTGTTCTAATTAAGCCCGTAACAAAGTAAAGAGCGTCTTTGTCCACTAAGTGGGTCCATTAATCCCAACCACTAAGAGGTTAAACTTCCATGATGACGGCGCCGCCAAACACTCTATTCGGGCCTGTTCGTGGTTTCTAGAGGTGAAGCAATATAGCGCCATTTTGTATATTTATGACTTTTTATTTACCAGTGAAACGCTAGCGTTTACAAAGTTAAGGGTAAGCCAAAGTAGCCGCCCTTGTAAATTTAAATGTTTTTCCTTAGAAGTGAGAGAAGGGTTTTCGATAAGAGTTCGCTACTTTCTTCATCGGTGCGACCCGAATAACAATGACAGAAGGAATGAACACGTCTGCAAAGATTCCCCCCAGGTGACAGAATGCGTCCTTGCAAATGTTCGCCAGTTGTAGAATTTTACCACGACAGCTTCAATGTAAGATCATCACAGTGTATTACTTGTGCCTCTAGGGTGCTACACAGATCCTTCACCCCTACACAAGGGGAGGTTTGTCTTCCCACCCCCCAATAATCTCTATTATCCGTATTCCTTCTTCTATACTCAATAGCCTGAATATTTAAATATAATTTTTAAATTAGGATCAAACAATTATAATTTAATTTTAAATATATATCGATTGCTTTATATATTTCTTACAAAATGGCCAGGGCGTGCGCCTTTGCAAATGTTTGTTGTTGCCAGTTAATATTTTTTGAGAGAACTTCTTCAGACGTGTCTGGCAGTTTTGAAATGAGAAAACTTCTCGGATTACTGGGAATATTTAGTGCCTATTCTTTGCATAGGTCCGGATTGAGCCCTGGATCCGGGGCTAGCAGGGGTCACTCCTAATCAACCTTTGACGACTTGCAACTGTCTCGCCAATGAGCTACTATACATTTTAAACTAGACTTGTAATATCTACTAATTAGAAGATGTGTTCTTCTTATATATGAGTATAGCCAAAATGATATTAAATGCGTTTACATCATTATCAAGTTTAGCATCATTTTCGAGAATGTTTAGTAGGTTAAAAATACTATGAAAACACGGCTACAAGGTAACAAGGAAAGTAACTGGACGCGGTACAATTTGCCACCTTAAGATTACACTGGGGGCACAATAATTTGCCGCCTCAAGTTTACAAGGAATGTAACTGGGCGCGGTACAATTTGCCGCCTCAAGTTTACACTGGGGGCACAATAATTTGCCGCCTCATGTTTACAAGGAAAGTAACTGGATACGGAACAATTTGCCGCCTCAAGATTACAAGGAAAGTAACTGGACGCGGAACAATTTGCCGCCTCAAGATTACAATGGGGGTACAATAATTTGCCGCCTCATGTTTACAAGGAAAGTAACTGGACACGGTACAATTTGCCACCTCAAGTTTACAAGGAAAGTAACTGGACGCGGAACAATTTGCCGCCTCAAGATTACAATGGGGGTACAATAATTTGCCGCCTCAAGTTTACAAGGAAAGTAACTGGACGCGGAACAATTTGCCGCCTCAAGATTACAATGGGGGTACAATAATTTGCCGCCTCAAGTTTACAAGGAAAGTAACTGGACGCGGAACAATTTGCCACCTCAAGTTTACAAGGAAAGTAACTGGACACGGAACAATTTGCCGCCTCAAGATTACAATGGGGGTACAATAATTTGCCGCCTCAAGTTTACAAGGAAAGTAACTGGACGCGGAACAATTTGCCACCTCAAGTTTACAAGGAAAGTAACTGGACACGGAACAATTTGCCGCCTCAAGATTACAATGGGGGTACAATAATTTGCCGCCTCATGTTTACAAGGAAAGTAACTGGACACGGTACAATTTGCCACCTTAAGATTACACTGGGGGCACAATAATTTGCCACCTCAAGTTTAAAAGGAAAGTAACTGGACGCGGAATAATTTGCCACCTTAAGATTACACTGAGGGCACAATAATTTGCCGCCTCAAGTATACAAGAAAAGTAACTGGATACGGAACAATTTGCCGCCTCAAGATTACAAAGGGGGTACAATAATTTGCCGCCTCAAGTTTACAAGGAAAGTAACTGGATACGGAACAATTTGCCGCCTCAAGATTACACTGAGGGCACAATAATTTGCCGCCTCAAGTATACAAGAAAAGTAACTGGATACGGAACAATTTGCCGCCTCAAGATTACAATGGGGGTACAATAATTTGCCGCCTCATGTTTACAAGGAAAGTAACTGGATACGGAACAATTTGCCGCCTCAAGATTACAATGGGGGTACAATAATTTGCCGCCTCAAGTTTACAAGGAAAGTAACTGGACGCGGAACAATTTGCCGCCTCAAGTTTACAAGGAAAGTAACTGGACACGGAACAATTTGCCGCCTCAAGATTACAATGGGGGTACAATAATTTGCCGCCTCATGTTTACAAGGAAAGTAACTGGACACGGTACAATTTGCCACCTTAAGATTACACTGGGGGCACAATAATTTGCCACCTCAAGTTTAAAAGGAAAGTAACTGGACGCGGTACAATTTGCCACCTTAAGATTACACTGAGGGCACAATAATTTGCCGCCTCAAGTATACAAGAAAAGTAACTGGACACGAAACAATTTGTCGCCTCAATATTACACTGGGGGCACAAACATTTTCCACCTCAAGTTTACAAGGAAAGTAACTGAACGCGGAACAATTTGCCACCTTAAAATTACACTTGGGGCACAATATTTTGCCGCCACAAGTTTACAAGAAAAGTACCTGGACGTGAACAATAGACTGCTCTACGCTGGGCGCACAATAATTTACCGCCTCAAGTTCACAAGGAAAGTAACTGGACGCGGAACAATTTGCCGCCTCAAGACTACACTGGGGGCATAATATTTTGTCGCCTTAAGTTTACAAGGAAAATAACTGGACGCGGAACAATTTGGGGCCTCAAGTTTACAAGAAAGTAACTGGACGCTGAACAATTTGCCTCCTCAAGACTTTACTGGGGGCACAATATATTGCCGCCACAAGTTTACAAGGAAAGTACCTGGACGTGGAACAATTGACTGCTCTACGCTGGGCGCACAATAATTTGCCGCCTCAAGTTCACAAGGAAAGTAACTGGACGCGGAACAATTTGCCACCTTAAGATTACACTTTTGGCACAATAATTTGCCGCCTCAAGTTAACAAGGAAAGTAACTGGGCACGGAACAATTTGCCGCCTCAAGTTTACAAGGAAGGTAAATGCACGCGGAAAATTTGCCGCCTCAAGGCTACACTGGGGGCACAATAATTTGTCGCCTCAAGTTTACAAGGAAAGTAACTGGACGCGGAACAATTTGCCGACTCTAGATTACACTGGGGGCACAATAATTTGCCGCCTCAAGTTTACAAGAAAAGTAAATGCACGCGGAACAATTTGCCGCCTCAAGGCTACACTGAGGGCACAATAATTTGCCTACAAGGAAAGTAGCTTTACGCGGAACAATTTGCCGCCTCAAGATTACACTGGGGGCACAATAATTTGTCGCCTCAAGTTTACAAGGAAAGTAACTGAACGCTGAACAATTTGCCGCCTCAAGATTCCACTGGGGGCTCAATAATTTCCCGCCTCAAGTTTACAAGGAAAGTGACTGAACGCGGAACAATTAGCCGCCTCTAGACTACACTGGGGGCACAATAATTTGCCGCCTCAAGTTTACAAGGAAAGTAACTGGACGCGGAACAATTTGCCACCTTAAGATTACACTGGGGGCACAATATTTTGCCACCTCAAGTTTACAAGGAAAGTAACTGGGCGCGGAACAATTTGCCGCCTCAAGTTTACAAGGAACGTAACTGCACGCGGAACAATTTGCCGCCTCAAGGTTACACTGGGGGCACAATATTTTGTCACCTTAAGTTTAAAAGGAAAATAACTGGACGCGGAACAATTTGGGGTCTCAAGTTTACAAGGATAGTAACTGGACGCTGAACAATTTGCCGAATCAAGACTTTACTGGGTGCACAATATATTGCCGCCACAAGTTTACAAGGAAAGTACCTGGACGCGGAACAATTTGCCACCTTAAGGTTACACTGGGGGCACAATAATTTGCCGCCTCAAATTTACAAGGAAAGTAACTGGGCGCGGAACACTTTGCCACCTTAAGATTACACTGGGGGCACAATATTTTGCCGCCTCAAGTTTAGAAGGAAAGTAACTGGGCGCGGAACAATTTGCCGCCTAAAGTTTACAAGGAAGGTAACTGCACGCGGAACAATTTGCCGCCTCTAGACTACACTGGGGGCACAATAATTTGCCGCCTCAAGTTCACAAGGAAAGTAACTGGACGCGGAACAATTTGCCACCTTAAGATTACACTGGGGGCACAATATTTTGCCGCCTCAAGTTTAGAAGGCAAGTAACTGGGCGCGGAACAATTTGCCGCCTCAAGTTTACAAGGAACGTAACTGCACGCGGAACAATTTGCCGCCTCAAGGTTACACTGGGGGCACAATATTTTGTCACCTTAAGTTTAAAAGGAAAATAACTGGACGCGGAACAATTTGGGGCCTCAAGTTTACAAGGATAGTAACTGGACGCTGAACAATTTGCCGAATCAAGACTTTACTGGGGGCACAATATATTGCCGCCACAAGTTTACAAGGAAAGTACCTGGACGCGGAACAATTTGCCACCTTAAGATTACACTGGGGGCTCAATAATTTGCCGCCTCAAGTTCACAAGGAAAGTAACTGGACGCGGAACAATTTTATTCAGCGTAACATTGCTCACGTAGAGACAGTCTCTCCACAAATTTGATTAAGTCGTCTGGTCTAAGGTGATTCCGTCTTTATCTAAGAAAATGTTAATGGAACACTGGTGGAAAATGTAAACGGCAATATACTACTTGAAAACAAAGAAGGCATTATTTTTCAAGTAAGCAGAATAAAAACGTGTGCTATGTGCAAACAGTTCTTGGGGGAAGTGACAACGGCCACATCGATCGCCGCGCCGAGACGAGTAGGCTACAATTTAGTTGTCACATTTGTTAAAGAACCGATTACAGGTGTTCTGTATTACAACAAAAACACTTGTCCAGGATTTCACAACTTGCCAAGGAAAGTCAATAAACTCCGCCACACATTTGTTTGTAAAGTTTGAAGCAAATTCTTTATTCCATTATTAGTGCTCCGCTAGAGAGTTTGGCATACATAGAGCACATTCACTACCCCCCCCCACCCCGTACCTCCTCCCACTGCACATTATAACATACACTGTGTGTAACGTAGACAAGTTGCGCCACCTGTAAATAACCTCCCTAACTGGATAAACGAAACAAATGTAAGACCATAAAAGCGGGCTTCGAGTTGGCGAACTTTGTAAACTAACCCGGAGCCGCGGCAAACTTGGTTTTCTCGCAATTGTTTCATGACAGCATCTCTGCTGCAGAATGTTGCACAACATAGAGTCTTAGTTGCCTAATTGCTAGAAAGCGTGTCTTTGCGACATGACCTTGACCCGATACATTTACATACAATATTACATGCAGTGAACAAGCAGGTTGACATAGTCTGGGGAGAAATAATAAAGTAAACAGACATCAACAAAATGTCTTGAGTTGAACTAAAATATCTCTTCACAAAAAGCTTAAAATCTTAATATGAAAACTTGTGTATTTTGTAAAGAAAACGTCGCAACGAACGTAGAATATCAGCGGATTGTTGGAAAAATTGATTTGAAGTTGGGGAAACGGAGCAGCCCTAACCAGCAACACGTGTATTAATACTGTAGCCTGCAGCCTGATGGGAAGACAAGGGTCCGGGTCCCTTTGGGGGGATTTCTAAATACCACTACAGTATTTCCATTACTTGGTACAATGTTCGATTCCACTGATATCACAGTATGCAGCAGAGGTACAATGTGCGATTCCACTGATAACACAGTATGCAGCAAAGATACAATGTGCGATTCCACTGATACCACAGTATGCAGCAGAGGTACAATGTGCGATTCCACTGATATCACAGTATGCAGCAGAGGTACAATGTGCGATTCCACTGATAACACAGTATGCAGCAAAGATACAATGTGCGATTCCACTGATACCACAGTATGCAGCAGAGGTACAATGTGCAATTCCACTGATACCACAGTATGCAGCAGAGGTACAATGTGCGATTCCACTGATACCACAGTATGCTGCAGAGGTACAATGTGCGATTCCACTGATACCACAGTATGCTGCAGACGTACAATGTGCGATTCCACTGATACCACAGTATGCAGCAGAGGTACAATGTGCGATTCCACTGATACCACAGTATGCATATAGGTACAATGGGCGATTCCACTGATACCACAGTATGCAGCAGACGTACAATGTGCGATTCCACTGATACCACAGTATGCAGCAGAGGTACAATGTGCGATTCCACTGATATCACAGTATGCAGCAGAGGTACAATGTGCGATTCCACTGATAACACAGTATGCAGCAAAGATACAATGTGCGATTCCACTGATACCACAGTATGCAGCAGAGGTACAATGTGCGATTCCACTGATACCACAGTATGCAGCAGAGGTACAATGTGCGATTCCACTGATACCACAGTATGCTGCAGAGGTACAATGTGCGATTCCACTGATACCACAGTATGCTGCAGACGTACAATGTGCGATTCCACTGATACCACAGTATGCAGCAGAGGTACAATGTGCGATTCCACTGATACCACAGTATGCATATAGGTACAATGGGCGATTCCACTGATACCACAGTATGCAGCAGAGGTACAATGTGCGATTCCACTGATACCACAGTATGCTGCAGAGGTACAATGTGCGATTCCACTGATACCACAGTATGCAGCAGACGTACAATGTGCGATTCCACTGATACCACAGTATGCTGCAGAGGTACAATGTGCGATTCCACTGATACCACAGTATGCATTAGACGTACAATGTGCGATTCCACTGATACCACAATATGCAACATAGGTACAATGGGCGATTCCACTGATACCAGAGTACGCAGCAGAGGTACAATGTGCGATTCCACTGATACCACAGTATGCAGCAGACGTACAATGTGCGATTCCACTGATACCACAATATGCAACATAGGTACAATGGGCGATTCCACTGATACCACAGTATGCTGCAGAGGTACAATGTGCGATTCCACTGATACCACAGTATGCAGCAGACGTACAATGTGCGATTCCACTGATACCACAATATGCAACATAGGTACAATGGGCGATTCCACTGATACCACAGTATGCTGCAGAGGTACAATGTGCGATTCCACTGATACCACAGTATGCAGCAGACGTACAATGTGCGATTCCACTGATACCACAATATGCAACATAGGTACAATGTGCGATTCCACTGATACCACAGTATGCAGCAGACGTACAATGTGCGATTCCACTGATACCACAATATGCAACATAGGTACAATGGGCGATTCCACTGATACCACAGTATGCTGCAGAGGTACAATGTGCGATTCCACTGATACCACAGTATGCACCAGACGTACAATGTGCGATTCCACTGATACCACAGTATGCAGCAGAGGTACAATGTGCGATTCCACTGATACCACAGTATGCAGCAGAGGTACAATGTGCGATTCCACTGATACCACAGTATGCAGCAGAGGTACAATGTGCGATTCCATTGATACCACAATATGCAACATAGGTACAATGGGCGATTCCACTGATACCACAGTATGCTGCAGAGGTACAATGTGCGATTCCACTGATACCACAATATGCATATAGGTACAATGGGCGATTCCACTGATACCACAGTATGCTGCAGAGGTACAATGTGCGATTCCACTGATACCACAGTATGCAGCAGACGTACAATGTGCGATTCCACTGATACCACAATATGCAACATAGGTACAATGGGCGATTCCACTGATACCACAGTATGCTGCAGAGGTACAATGTGCGATTCCACTGATACCACAGTATGCACCAGACGTACAATGTGCGATTCCACTGATACCACAGTATGCAGCAGAGGTACAATGTGCGATTCCACTGATACCACAGTATGCAGCAGAGGTACAATGTGCGATTCCACTGATACCACAATATGCAACATAGGTACAATGGGCGATTCCACTGATACCACAGTATGCTGCAGAGGTACAATGTGCGATTCCACTGATACCACAGTATGCAGCAGACGTACAATGTGCGATTCCACTGATACCACAGTATGCAGCAAAGGTACAATGTGCGATTCCACTGATACCACAATATGCAACATAGGTACAATGGGCGATTCCACTGATACCACAGTATGCTGCAGAGGTACAATGTGCGATTCCACTGATACCACAGTATGCAGCAGACGTACAATATGCGATTCCACTGATACCACAGTATGCAGCAGACGTACAATCTGCGATTCCACTGATACCACAGTATGCAGCAGAGGTACAATGTGCGATTCCACAATGCGCGAATCAGATGTATCAACTCACACATGCACTAGCTGTGTATCGACGATATAGGAAAGTTGTTTTCACGTTAACACATAATTAAGGTTCTAAATATTTAAGAAATGTATCATCTGATGATGACGACACGCAGTGATCTTGAAATTGCATCTTCTACTTTCCACTCATAAACGGTATTGATGGACCAATTTCATATTTCCAATACAGAAAATGAGCGGTGAAAACCCAACATTTAAAGGTTATTTCCGGGCAGGACTTTACTTTAAGAAAAGCACACTCCTTGTGAACTAACTTCGTCGTCACGTATTAAAGGCATTACGGAATGAGATCGCTACTGTAGCACGTGGGAGCGGATGCAAGTAATAATACATCAAAGGCGTGTTGTAGAGGAGTGAAGGGCTAGCCTTTACACGCTCCTCAGCGTTACTCCTCAACACAACCTCCGGAGAGAGGATCATAGTCTACCTAAAGGAGGTGTACACCCTGTAGAGGTCACGCCACAGCAACACGGCTGCATTAAATGTCTATTTGATGAATGAGGTTCTCGATGTCGGGATTAGAAAAGTTTTCCAATATCACAGCGCTGCTCCACTCACACAATGAGTACTACAGCAGAAACACGCACTCAAACTTCTGCAGCTTCAATATTAGCTTGTACTGGCTTGCAGAGTCTTGTGCTTACATTCCATTTGTCAGAATCACTTTTATAATAGTCTCCCCTGTGTTAATAAACGCACATCAAGACTTGCCTTCGCAACACGCTTTATTGCTGCTTGCATTGTGTTCAAAGAAGGTTGGCAAATTGTGATTTAGCACAATAAATGTGATTGTGTTATTAATAAATTAGGATTTGATTTAGCAAAGTGATTTTCTTGTTAATTTGCACTGTGTTATTAATAAATTAGGATTTGATTTAGCAAAGTGATTTTCTTGTTAATTTGCACTGTGTTATTAATAAATTAGGATTTGATTTAGCAAAGTGATTTTCTTGTTAATTTGCACGGTGTTATTAATAAATTAGGATTTGATTTAGCAAAGTGATTTTCTTGTTAATTTGCACTGTGTTATTAATAAATTAGGATTTGATTTAGCAAAGTGATTTTCTTGTTAATTTGCACTGTGTTATTAATAAATTAGGATTTGATTTAGCAAAGTGATTTTCTTGTTAATTTGCACTGTGTTATTAGTTTCTACTTAAATATATTATATCTGACCCACAAATCTCCCGTCTGTTTATCTTTTTTTTGTCTTAAATTTGTTTACTGGTAAACATTTTCCTACTATATAGTTTGAATGTGTTTATAGTTTTACTTTGTGTTTGTAATGTATAGAGGCGCTACTTTGGGAGGCCTGGATAGTGGGACAGGCCAAACATTTTTCCATCTAGGGCTTATCACCCATGTATGCAACCCTATCATGGCGAGATCCCGTCACGAAAAAGGAACAGAGCAGCTTGGAGCATCTTTACATCCTGCTGAAAATAAAACAAAAAAACATTGATATTGGGCCACGAAGTTTTATAGTAAACAGAAAAAGTAACTGAACATTAAACAAACATTTGCATTTCGAACGAACGACGTAAATAAACCACTGACGTGATCAATATAAGAAAGGAGAAGAGGAACAAGCAAGAAAGATGTTAGAAATTTACGGTCATTCAAAACCTTTTAGTAAGAGCAATAAAAATGGAGGCAAGAGGGAACAAGTGTTTTTATAAGTTAACAGTCCCCATTCGCAGGTAGTGCAATTGCGGGGCTCTAACTTTTATCGTAATAAAACAAACAATGATAAACCCAACCCAGGAGGTCGACGAATCTTTGAGAGCTGCATCTGTCGTCCTGAGATCTTTGAATCTAAATACAATAGTTCAGCCAAACATGCAAGATGTAAAAATTGCTACAGTTTTCTGCGTTATAATTGTTTTACTTACATTTAGGAATATACTATAAATCTAGAAACAAATATACCGGAATCAAAAATATCACAACATAAAGCTAAGCCCAGTGTGAGTAGTAAGGACAATTTTAAAGTGTAAAACTACAGTAGGACTTGAATAAAATGAGAAAAAGTTGGAAACACAGTCATACACTACTTTACTAGTTAGGGAAGTTGGTATGTATCGCTTTGTTGCTAATGGCGCCATATTGGAGAGTTTCTAACTTTGAGCACATTTACTGAACTTGTTATGCTTCCCTTAATACAAATCTTTGTAGCACATTTATTCAAATATAACATCATTACCCAGCATATAGTTATTTTCATGGAGAAGCCCTGCTTTCGGTTTATTAAAGTCTCCTAAATCCTCCCACATTGTCAGACGACGTAATAAGGTCCCTCGTAAACAATGGCGGCCAGAATCGGTTAACCTTAAATGCAACACGTGGGCGCAGGTAGATTACATTTTATTATGCACGCTTGCCAAAAAATTAAACCTTTTTCAAAAGAATTTATGTAACATTAACTGAAAGGATGGCGTTTATCCTGCAGAAACTTTTTCAATTCCATTAAATCTCTACCAACTGATTGTTGAATTTGCAAAGTAAAAACCAGGTCTCTTTAAGTGTTTTTGCAAAGAAGTGAATTTATATCAAATACGTTGGCATTAAAACTTCTGTACCTTTAAAGGTGAAAATGTTCTAGTAACAGAAAAATTTAGGTTAGGTTAGATTCGGTTCGGTTCGGTTGGGTTAGGGTAGGTTATTTAAACATTTACCGAGTGAATGGAGGTGAAAGTTCAAAGTGAACGATGATCACAGAAGGGTTGGTAAAGAGGTTTTATGGAATATTTACCAATACAGAGGCTTTTACAGTAACATGTATAACAAGAGATTCCTGAAGCAACCAGCAATTCTGCCCACTTAACGGCGGCAATGGTGGACATTATGTAGCAGTCGGAGGGAATGGGGCCTGGACACGCATAAGCTCGCTACTATACAAACACGTCATATAATGGCGACTTACGGCTCTTCAGAAGTGGCCTAAATTAATAGCCACAAACTCCGGTTAGTGTGGAAAGTAGGGGGTGGGGGCTCAGTAGTTCGGCTTGTCTTTGTACCTCCTTGACACTTGTTCTTTCTAACTCAACATATTTCATTATTAAAATAAAGATTTACCATGTTATAAATAACCCGTGTGGATTTTATATTGCAAATCACAAAAACTAAACCCCTCCCGAAAATCTAAATCCTAAAATAGACTTTCACAGAACTGACGGCTAAAAATTGATAATATTTCTGGATCAGTGTCATCATTCATTCCATTGGCTTTATTCGGACGACTAAAGGGGGGGGGGGTAGGTTTTTATCTTTTCCGTTCAGCGTGGAACCCAATCATACGCTGTTATCAATTTCCTGAGGCAGTCTGCACTTAGCCATTATTCACCGCAGAAAAAGGGAAGTAGATGGGAAAAAATTAATTTCCCTTATGCAATCCGGGCGCTACTGGATGCGATAGCGTGACGCGGCGTTGTCATTTTCAGAGGATTATGGATGATCACAGATGGTACTTAACTTCTTTCAGGAGCGAGTGAATGCAAAATTATCCAGCCGCAGATGCAGCCGTGTATAGATTTCACACAATGGATATCGATTGTTGAAATTGACTTTGTCAGCAAAGTTAATTGAAATCTTTTCGTACAAAAGGCATGCTATGTCGGTTTTCCAATGAAAGACCAGAAAAACTATAACTCAGGCGTAGAATTAAGGAAATGTGTTTTTATTTTATGTTGCAGAGCTCACTTGAAAAAATATTTTCATAAGTCGATTTAAACACGGCTAAATTGGAGCTTTTGGTTTGTATTTAATGTTTCGTTCTAGCAAAGGAACTTAACGGTTTGATTTTTTTATAACGTTTAAAAGCGCGCGGGCGCGTGTTTGTACGTGAATGTATGTTTGTACGCGATATATATATATATATATATATATATATATATATATATATATATATATATATATATATATATATATACATAAATAAATTGCGTTAAACTTCCACCAAAATTCATGGTTACAACATGCAAGTGCTAGTAAACGCACGCACACAAATATATATTGTAAAGTACGTCCTTTGTAAAGCAAACCAAGATCGGAGCGGGGGGGGGGATTAAGGCCATATTTTACACATCGCTTGTATGATGCCAGTTTCTCAACTTGAACGCAGCGTGCCGGCTGCCCCAAACTTCCCCTCAGCTCGCACTGTCCCAATAGTTTTCTCTCTTCACAACAAAGTTTTGCTCTACCCGACGCAACATTTCAGGCTTATCCAGCTGTCAAACGCAAGAGTTTCATTTGAACAAGTATTGCGTCTAATAGCAGGCAAACACAACAGCGCTATTCTGGCTTATAGCTCTGTACACGTGGCGACAACACCTCCGGCGGGGCGGCAATATTTCCCTTCCTTAATACATTAGTGCAGCTAATGTATGTATCGACGTAGGATTGGGTTTGCTTGGATGGACGCTGCTTCATCCTTCCCATTCTCTCTTACCAAAGTAGTCCATCTATTTCTCCATTAACTGTGTCTCACGTGTCGAAGTATTTTATGCTTTCATTTCGTAGTGTGTCTAAACTTCAGGCTGTAGCCTCTTTTCCAAAACACCAGGTATCCACCCTTATTGAGAGGTATCCGTCTTATTCAGTGGTATCCAAAAGGTAGATAAAATAATTTACAGCGAAGGCAAAACGAGATATCGTCTCGTCCAGGGATGCAAACGATCGATGTTATAGTGAAACAGAGGCAAGTAGAAACAGCCCGGTCGCGGACAATAGCCACCTGATTGGACGGGATAATGTGACCAAACAGATGTCCCGTTGTTATTAATATAAACCCGATACCAGGCCGACAAATCAATCAGGGATTATGCTGGAACTAACGTTTACCCAATGCTTCTTCAAATCTCTACTTTTATAAAGGACTCACATTCTTTTATTATTTATATATATATATAATTATTAAATTAAAAATATTTCAAAAACAAGAATACATTTAATGAATATATTTATTCAAAGCTTTTCGCCGATAAAATAGTACCAGCATCTTCAGAAAAATAATTATCTAATAGATTAGATAATTATTTTCCCGAAGATGCTGGTACTATTTTATCGGCGAAAACCTTTGAATATATTCATTAAAAGTATTCTTGTTTTTGAAATATTTTTAATTTATTAACTATATATACAAGAAAACATATCACCATATTTAATATATATATATATATATATATATATATATATATATATATATATATATATACGTTTTGGAAACTGGGAGTGTGGCTGGGCACGAGGTAGGACCACTCACACACACGCGCGAGACTGCAGTGGATTAGAACCAACCATACTCCTCCCGGGGACCCTTTAGTTACACCGTGGACTTCTGTGATGATACTGTTTTTTATATATTGACATTACACTTCAAAATGTTTAACACTGAGCACATGAAACTAGGTACATAAAGTGATGTTAACTAGGGATTAGGAGAGCAAAAGGTAAGGTAAGTGACATCGAGGCCTATCCACCCCGTTCATGCATTATCATTAATTTGGTGAAACTCCACGATATGTTTGCGTCATACAATAACTACGTACACAAAGTGATGTTAACTAGGGATTAGGAGAGCAAAAGGTAAGGTAAGTGACATCGAGGCCTATCCACCCCGTTCATGCATTATCATTAATTTGGTGAAACTCCACGATATGTTTGCGTCATACAATAACTACGTACACAAAGTGATGTTAACTAGGGATTAGGAGAGCAAAAGGTAAGGTAAATGACATCGAGGCCTATCCACCCCGTTCATGCATTATCATTAATTTGGTGAAACTCCACTATATGTTTGCGTCATACAATAACTACGTACACAAAGTGATGTTAACTAGGGATTAGGAGAGCAAAAGGTAAGGTAAGTGACATCGAGGCCTATCCACCCCGTTCATGCATTATCATTAATTTGGCGAAACTCCACTATATGTTTGCGTCATACAATAACTACGTACACAAAGTGATGTTAACTAGGGATTAGGAGAGCAAAAGGTAAGGTAAGTGACATCGAGGCCTATCCACCCCGTTCATGCATTATCATTAATTTGGTGAAACTCCACGATATGTTTGCGTCATACAATAACTACGTACACAAAGTGATGTTAACTAGGGATTAGGAGAGCAAAAGGTAAGGTAAGTGACATCGAGGCCTATCCACCCCGTTCATGCATTATCATTAATTTGGTGAAACTCCACTATATGTTTGCGTCATACAATAACTACGTACACAAAGTGATGTTAACTAGGGATTAGGAGAGCAAAAGGTAAGGTAAGTGACATCGAGGCCTATCCACCCCGTTCATGCATTATCATTAATTTGGTGAAACTCCACTATATGTTTGCGTCATACAATAACTACGTACACAAAGTGATGTTAACTAGGGATTAGGAGAGCAAAAGGTAAGGTAAGTGACATCGAGGCCTATCCACCCCGTTCATGCATTATCATTAATTTGGTGAAACTCCATGATATGTTTGCGTCATACAATAACTACGTACACAAAGTGATGTTAACTAGGGATTAGGAGAGCAAAAGGTAAGGTAAGTGACATCGAGGCCTATCCACCCCGTTCATGCATTATCATTAATTTGGTGAAACTCCATGATATGTTTGCGTCATACAATAACTACGTACACAAAGTGATGTTAACTAGGGATTAGGAGAGCAAAAGGTAAGGTAAGTGACATCGAGGCCTATCCACCCCGTTCATGCATTATCATTAATTTGGTGAAACTCCATGATATGTTTGCGTCATACAATAACTACGTACACAAAGTGATGTTAACTAGGGATTAGGAGAGCAAAAGGTAAGGTAAGTGACATCGAGGCCTATCCACCCCGTTCATGCATTATCATTAATTTGGTGAAACTCCACGATATGTTTGCGTCATACAATAACTACGTACACAAAGTGATGTTAACTAGGGATTAGGAGAGCAAAAGGTAAGGTAAGTGACATCGAGGCCTATCCACCCCGTTCATGCATTATCATTTATTTCTCACCTAAAATATTTTATCACGGCCCGACATTGTGTGGCTTACAAATAGCTGCTTAGCGTTGAAAGCTCTTCTGCCCAAGTACTTGTAAAGTTTTATTCTCACTGAGGACATGTGTTAGAGCTATTGATTTTACTTTAGCTTCGCCATAAAGCTTGCCAGCTCTTTGTTTTATGTATGATTTTCTGTTCTAACTGCTCAAATGTTTGCTATAAAACATTATTACCTTTCGTGGTTTGTTTACACTCCCAAACTTTATTTCTTCTTACTCCATTGTAGAGCTGTTGTTTTTGGCAGAACTTGTCAGAACATAAAGACCAACTATACGACATAACGGCCTTTATGTTTACATTGCTGCGACCTGGAAGGCTGCTTGGATAGAGGGTAACCCCAGAGGTACACGTGACCAATGTGCTCCATCCGTAACCACCAGTACAGGGCTATCACTTGGAACCTAACGGGGTAGCCTAGTAAACATGCACACGGTAAAAGCGTGGATAATGCATGCATTACTGTGGGTGATAAATATGGCACAGATAACAGTACAGAATAAAACCGGCTGTGTGGACGATATCAGCGACGTCATCACGAATTATAGCACCCTAATTCATGATACGATCAGGACGAGAGACGTTTATAGGTTAAATGAAATTTACCAATTTACTTTTTAATTTGGCGCCATAATTAATAACACGTAAGTTGTATTTTGCCCTAGTTATGACAGGAGAAGTCTGGTCCCCTTTAGATGAGTGCGTACTATGCGGTTATATAATACGGGTGTGGTCCAGGGAATGGGGCAACTTGGTCATGGAGTCTATAAGAACGTATACACACCAAAAACATTTACCAAAATCTATAAACCATTTTTTGTAAGGAAATATGAAAGGAGGCGTGATGTGCAAAAAGAAGGCGTGGCCAGTTAAACTGAGTATTACAAGAAGGCGTGGCCAGTTAAACTGAGTATTACAAAAGAGCAAAGCTATTTAAACTGAGCAGAACAAAAACGCGTGGCCAGGTAAACTGAGTATTACAAGACTGCGTGGCCAGGTCAACTGAGTATTAAAAAAAGGCGTTGCTATTTAAACTGAGCAGAACAAAATCGCGTGGCAAGGTAAACTGAGCATTACAAGAAGCCGTAGCCAGTTGAACTGAGTATTACAAAAAGGCGTAGCCAGTTAAACTGAGTAATACAAAAGAGCAAAGCTATTTAAACTGAGCAGAACAAAATCGCGTGGCCAGGTAAACTGAGCATTACAAGAAGCCGTAGCCAGTTGAACTGAGTATTACAAAAAGGCGTAGCCAGTTAAACTGAGTAATACAAAAGAGCAAAGCTATTTAAACTGAGCAGAACAAAATCGCGTGGCCAGGTAAACTGAGAATTACAAAAAGGCCTACTATTTAATTTGAGTATGAAAAAGAATAGCTATTTAATATTTACTTCGGGTCAGGATGAAATCTGTACTACTAAAGATACATGGTCTGGTCACAACTAACGGTACAGTCATGTTATGCGTGTGGTGAATACAGTAATATTTCTAGACTATAGTAGTAGTAACTTATTGCTCAGGTCTAGGAATAACTCTGTACTCCTTCGTGTCTCCCCTTACAGTTATGCATCCTTCATGTCTCCCCTTACAGTTATGCATCATTCATGTCTCCCCTTACAGTTATGTATCCTTCGTGTCTCCCCTTACAGTTATGCATCCTTCATGTCTCCCCTTACAGTTATGCATCCTTCGTGTCTCCCCTTACAGTTATGCATCCTTCGTGTCTCCCCTTACAGTTATGCAACCTTCGTGTCTCCCCTTACAGTTATGCAACCTTCATGGCTTCCCGTACAGTTATGCATCCTTCATGTCTCCCCTTACAGTTATGCATCCTTCATGTCTCCCCTTACAGTTATGCATCCTTCATGTCTCCCCTTACAGCCTCCACGTACAGTTATGCATCCTTCATGTCTTCCCTTACAGTTATGCATCCTTCATGTCTCCCCTTACAGTTATGCATCCTTCATGTCTCCCCTTACAGCCTCCACGTACAGTTATGCATCCTTTATGTCTTCCCGTTCAGTTATGCAACCTTAATGGCTTCCCGTACAGTTATGCAATTTCGTGTCTCCCCTTACAGTTATGCATCCTTCGTGTCTCCCCTTACAGTTATGCAACCTTCATGGCTTCCCGTACAGTTATGCATCCTTCATGTCTCCCCTTACAGTTATGCATCCTTCATGTCTCCCCTTACAGCTATGCATCCTTCATGTCTCCCCTTACAGTTATGCAGCCTTCATGTCTCCCCTTACAGTTATGCATCCTTCGTGTCTCCCCTTACAGTTATGCATCCTTCATGGCTTCCCGTACAGTTATGCATCCTTCATGTCTCCCCTTACAGCTATGCATCCTTCGTGTCTCCCCTTACAGTTATGCATCCTTCATGTCTCCCCTTACAGTTATGCCTTCATGGCTTCCCGTACAGTTATGCATCCTTCATGTTTCCCCGTACAGTTATTCATCCTTCATGTCTCCCCTTACAGTTATGCATCCTTCATGTCTCCCCTTACAGTTATGCATCCTTTATGTCTCCCCTTACAGCCTCCACGTACAGTTATGCATCATTCATGTCTTCCCTTACAGTTATGCATCCTTCATATCTCCCCTTACAGCCTCCACGTACAGTTATGCATCATTCATGTCTTCCCTTACAGTTATGCATCCTTCATATCTCCCCTTACAGCCTCCACGTACAGTTATGCATCATTCATGGCTTCCCGTACAGTTATGCATCCTTCATGTTTCCCCGTACAGTTATTCATCCTTCATGTCTCCCCTTACAGTTATGCATCCTTCATGTCTCCCCTTACAGTTATGCATCCTTTATGTCTCCCCTTACAGCCTCCACGTACAGTTATGCATCCTTCATGTCTCCCCTTACAGTTATGCATCCTTTATGTCTCCCCTTACAGCCTCCACGTACAGTTATGCATCATTCATGTCTTCCCTTACAGTTATGCATCCTTCATGTCTTCCCGTTCAGTTGTGCATCCTTCGTGGCTCCCCTTACAGTTATGCATCCTCCGTGCCTCCCCTTACAGTTATGCATCCTTCGTGCCTCCACGTACAGTTATGCATCCTTTATGTCTCCCCTTACAGTTATGCATCCTTCATGTCTTCCCGTTCAGTTGTGCATCCTTCATGGCTCCCCTTACAGTTGTGCATCCTTCGTGGCTCCCCTTACAGTTATGCATCCTTCATGTCTCCCCTTACAGTTATGCATCCTTCATGTCTCCCCTTACAGTTATGCATCCTTTATGTCTCCCCTTACAGCCTCCACGTACAGTTATGCATCATTCATGTCTTCCCTTACAGTTATGCATCCTTCATGTCTCCCCTTACAGTTATGCATCCTTTATGTCTCCCCTTACAGCCTCCACGTACAGTTATGCATCATTCATGTCTTCCCTTACAGTTATGCATCCTTCATGTCTTCCCGTTCAGTTGTGCATCCTTCGTGGCTTCCCGTACAGTTATGCATCCTTCGTGCCTCCACGTACAGTTATGCATCCTTTATGTCTCCCCTTACAGCCTCCACGTACAGTTATGCATCATTCATGTCTTCCCTTACAGTTATGCATCCTTTATGTCTCCCCTTACAGCCTCCACGTACAGTTATGCATCATTCATGTCTTCCCTTACAGTTATGCATCCTTTATGTCTCCCCTTACAGCCTCCACGTACAGTTATGCATCATTCATGTCTTCCCTTACAGTTATGCATCCTTTATGTCTCCCCTTACAGCCTCCACGTACAGTTATGCATCATTCATGTCTTCCCTTACAGTTATGCATCCTTCATGTCTTCCCGTTCAGTTATGCATCCTTCATGTCTCCCCTTACAGTTATGCATCCTTCGTGCCTCCACGTACAGTTATGCATCCTTTATGTCTCCCCTTACAGCCTCCACGTACAGTTATGCATCATTCATGTCTTCCCTTACAGTTATGCATCCTTTATGTCTCCCCTTACAGCCTCCACGTACAGTTATGCATCATTCATGTCTTCCCTTACAGTTATGCATCCTTCATGTCTTTCCGTTCAGTTGTGCATCCTTTATGTCTCCCCTTACAGCCTCCACGTACAGTTATGCATCATTCATGTCTTCCCTTACAGTTATGCATCCTTCATGTCTTCCCGTTCAGTTATGCATCCTTCATGTCTCCCCTTACAGTTATGCATCCTTCGTGCCTCCACGTACAGTTATGCATCCTTTATGTCTCCCCTTACAGCCTCCACGTACAGTTATGCATCATTCATGTCTTCCCTTACAGTTATGCATCCTTCATGTCTTCCCGTTCAGTTATGCATCCTTCATGTCTCCCCTTACAGTTATGCATCCTTCGTGCCTCCACGTACAGTTATGCATCCTTTATGTCTCCCCTTACAGCCTCCACGTACAGTTATGCATCATTCATGTCTTCCCTTACAGTTATGCATCCTTTATGTGTCCCCTTACAGCCTCCACGTACAGTTATGCATCATTCATGTCTTCCCTTACAGTTATGCATCCTTCATGTCTTCCCGTTCAGTTATGCATCCTTCGTGCCTCCACGTACAGTTATGCATCCTTTATGTCTCCCCTTACAGCCTCCACGTACAGTTATGCATCATTCATGTCTTCCCTTACAGTTATGCATCCTTTATGTCTCCCCTTACAGCCTCCACGTACAGTTATGCATCCTTCGTGCCTCCACGTACAGTTATGCATCCTTTATGTCTCCCCTTACAGCCTCCACGTACAGTTATGCATCATTCATGTCTTCCCTTACAGTTATGCATCCTTTATGTCTCCCCTTACAGCCTCCACGTACAGTTATGCATCATTCATGTCTTCCCTTACAGTTATGCATCCTTTATGTCTCCCCTTACAGCCTCCACGTACAGTTATGCATCATTCATGTCTTCCCTTACAGTTATGCATCCTTTATGTCTCCCCTTACAGCCTCCACGTACAGTTATGCATCATTCATGTCTTCCCTTACAGTTATGCATCCTTCATGTCTTCCCGTTCAGTTATGCATCCTTCATGTCTCCCCTTACAGCCTCCACGTACAGTTATGCATCATTCATGGCTTCCCGTACAGTTATGCATCCTTTATGTCTCCCCTTACAGCCTCCACGTACAGTTATGCATCATTCATGTCTACCCTTACAGTTATGCATCCTTCATGTCTTCCCGTTCAGTTATGCATCCTTCATGTCTCCCCTTACAGTTATGCATCCTTCGTGCCTCCACGTACAGTTATGCATCCTTTATGTCTCCCCTTACAGCCTCCACGTACAGTTATGCATCATTCATGTCTTCCCTTACAGTTATGCATCCTTTATGTCTTCCCGTTCAGTTATGCATCCTTCATGTCTCCCCTTACAGTTATGCATCCTTCGTGCCTCCACGTACAGTTATGCATCATTCATGTCTTCCCTTACAGTTATGCATCCTTTATGTCTTCCCGTTCAGTTATGCATCATTCATGTCTTCCCTTACAGTTATGCATCCTTTATGTCTTCCCGTTCAGTTATGCATCCTTCATGTCTCCCCTTACAGTTATGCATCCTTCGTGCCTCCACGTACAGTTATGCATCCTTCATGTCTCCCCTTACAGCCTCCACGTACAGTTATGCATCCTTCATGTCTCCCCTTACAGCCTCCACGTACAGTTATGCATCATTCATGGCTTCCCGTACAGTTATGCATCCTTCATGTCTTCCCGTTCAGTTATGCATCCTTCATGTCTCCCCTTACAGTTATGCATCCTTCGTGCCTCCACGTACAGTTATGCATCCTTTATGTCTCCCCTTACAGCCTCCACGTACAGTTATGCATCATTCATGTCTTCCCTTACAGTTATGCATCCTTTATGTCTCCCCTTACAGCCTCCACGTACAGTTATGCATCATTCATGTCTTCCCTTACAGTTATGCATCCTTCATGTCTTCCCGTTCAGTTGTGCATCCTTCGTGGCTTCCCGTACAGTTATGCATCCTTCATGTCTCCCCTTACAGTTATGCATCCTTCGTGCCTCCACGTACAGTTATGCATCCTTTATGTCTTCCCTTACAGCCTCCACGTACAGTTATGCATCCTTCATGTCTTCCCGTTCAGTTGTGCATCCTTCGTGTCTCCCCGTACAGTTATGCATCCTTCATGTCTCCCCTTACAGCCTCCACGTACAGTTATGCATCCTTCATGTCTTCCCGTTCAGTTGTGCATCCTTCGTGGCTCCCCGTACAGTTATGCATCCTTCATGTCTCCCCTTACAGCCTCCACGTACAGTTATGCATCCTTCATGTCTTCCCGTTCAGTTGTGCATCCTTCGTGGCTCCCCGTACAGTTATGCATCCTTCATGTCTCCCCTTACAGCCTCCACGTACAGTTATGCATCCTTCATGTCTTCCCGTTCAGTTGTGCATCCTTCGTGGCTCCCCGTACAGTTATGCATCCTTTATGTCTCCCCTTACAGCCTCCATGTACAGTTATGCATCCTTTATGTCTCCCCTTACAGCCTCCACGTACAGTTATGCATCCTTCATGTCTTCCCGTTCAGTTGTGCATCCTTCGTGGCTCCCCGTACAGTTATGCATCCTTCATGTCTCCCCTTACAGCCTCCACGTACAGTTATGCATCCTTCATGTCTTCCCGTTCAGTTGTGCATCCTTCGTGGCTCCCCGTACAGTTATGCATCCTTTATGTCTCCCCTTACAGCCTCCACGTACAGTTATGCATCATTCATGTCTTCCCTTACAGTTATGCATCCTTCATATCTCCCCTTACAGCCTCCACGTACAGTTATGCATCCTTCATGTCTTCCCTTACAGTTATGCATCCTTCGTGCCTCCACGTACAGTTATGCATCCTTTATGTCTCCCCTTACAGCCTCCACGTACAGTTATGCATCATTCATGTCTTCCCTTACAGTTATGCATCCTTCATATCTCCCCTTACAGCCTCCACGTACAGTTATGCATCCTTCATGTCTTCCCGTACAGTTATGCATCCTTCGTGCCTCCACGTACAGTTATGCATCCTTTATGTCTCCCCTTACAGCCTCCACGTACAGTTATGCATCATTCATGTCTTCCCTTACAGTTATGCATCCTTTATGTCTCCCCTTACAGCCTCCACGTACAGTTATGCATCATTCATGTCTTCCCTTACAGTTATGCATCCTTCATGTCTTCCCGTTCAGTTATGCATCCTTCGTGCCTCCACGTACAGTTATGCATCCTTTATGTCTCCCCTTACAGCCTCCACGTACAGTTATGCATCCTTCATGTCTTCCCTTACAGTTATGCATCCTTCGTGCCTCCACGTACAGTTATGCATCCTTTATGTCTCCCCTTACAGCCTCCACGTACAGTTATGCATCATTCATGTCTTCCCTTACAGTTATGCATCCTTTATGTCTCCCCTTACAGCCTCCACGTACAGTTATGCATCATTCATGTCTTCCCTTACAGTTATGCATCCTTTATGTCTCCCCTTACAGCCTCCACGTACAGTTATGCATCCTTCATGTCTTCCCGTTCAGTTGTGCATCCTTCGTGGCTTCCCGTACAGTTATGCATCCTTCATGTCTCCCCTTACAGTTATGCATCCTTCGTGCCTCCACGTACAGTTATGCATCCTTTATGTCTTCCCTTACAGCCTCCACGTACAGTTATGCATCCTTCATGTCTTCCCGTTCAGTTGTGCATCCTTCGTGGCTCCCCGTACAGTTATGCATCCTTCATGTCTCCCCTTACAGCCTCCACGTACAGTTATGCATCCTTCATGTCTTCCCGTTCAGTTGTGCATCCTTCGTGGCTCCCCGTACAGTTATGCATCCTTCATGTCTCCCCTTACAGCTATGCATCCTTCATGGCTTCCCTTACAGCTATGCATCCTTCATGTCTCCCCGTACAGTTATGCATCCTTCATGTCTCCCCGTACAGTTATGCATCCTTTATGTCTTCCCTTACAGCCTCCACGTACAGTTATGCATCCTTCATGTCTTCCCGTTCAGTTGTGCATCCTTCGTGGCTCCCCGTACAGTTATGCATCCTTCATGTCTTCCCGTTCAGTTGTGCATCCTTCGTGCCTCCACGTACAGTTATGCATCCTTTATGTCTCCCCTTACAGCCTCCACGTACGGTTATGCATCCTTCATGTCTCCCCTTACAGTTATGCATCCTTCATGTCTCCCCTTACAGCCTCCACGTACAGTTATGCATCATTCATGTCTTCCCTTACAGTTATGCATCCTTTATGTCTCCCCTTACAGCCTCCACGTACAGTTATGCATCATTCATGTCTTCCCTTACAGTTATGCATCCTTCATATCTCCCCTTACAGCCTCCACGTACAGTTATGCATCCTTCATGTCTCCCCTTACAGTTATGCATCCTTCGTGCCTCCACGTACAGTTATGCATCCTTTATGTCTCCCCTTACAGCCTCCACGTACAGTTATGCATCATTCATGTCTTCCCTTACAGTTATGCATCCTTTATGTCTCCCCTTACAGCCTCCACGTACAGTTATGCATCATTCATGTCTTCCCTTACAGTTATGCATCCTTCATGTCTTCCCGTTCAGTTATGTATCCTTCGTGCCTCCACGTACAGTTATGCATCCTTTATGTCTCCCCTTACAGCCTCCACGTACAGTTATGCATCATTCATGTCTTTCCTTACAGTTATGCATCCTTTATGTCTCCCCTTACAGCCTCCACGTACAGTTATGCATCATTCATGTCTTCCCTTACAGTTATGCATCCTTTATGTCTCCCCTTACAGCCTCCACGTACAGTTATGCATCATTCATGTCTTCCCTTACAGTTATGCATCCTTTATGTCTCCCCTTACAGCCTCCACGTACAGTTATGCATCATTCATGTCTTCCCTTACAGTTATGCATCCTTCATGTCTTCCCGTTCAGTTATGCATCCTTCATGTCTCCCCTTACAGTTATGCATCCTTCGTGCCTCCACGTACAGTTATGCATCCTTTATGTCTCCCCTTACAGCCTCCACGTACAGTTATGCATCATTCATGTCTTCCGTTACAGTTATGCATCCTTTATGTCTCCCCTTACAGCCTCCACGTACAGTTATGCATCATTCATGTCTTCCCTCACAGTTATGCATCCTTCATGTCTTCCCGTTCAGTTGTGCATCCTTCGTGGCTTCCCGTACAGTTATGCATCCTTCATGTCTCCCCTTAGAGCCTCCACGTACAGTTATGCATCATTCATGTCTTCCCTTACAGTTATGCATCCTTTATGTCTCCCCTTACAGCCTCCACGTACAGTTATGCATCAATCATGTCTTCCCTTACAGTTATGCATCCTTCATGTCTTCCCGTTCAGTTGTGCATCCTTCGTGGCTTCCCGTACAGTTATGCATCCTTCATGTCTCCCCTTACAGCCTCCACGTACAGTTATGCATCCTTCGTGCCTCCACGTACAGTTATGCATCCTTTATGTCTCCCCTTACAGCCTCCACGTACAGTTATGCATCATTCATGTCTTCCCTTACAGTTATGCATCCTTCATGTCTTCCCGTTCAGTTGTGCATCCTTCGTGGCTTCCCGTACAGTTATGCATCCTTCGTGCCTCCACGTACAGTTATGCATCCTTTATGTCTTCCCTTACAGTTATGCATCCTTCGTGCCTCCACGTACAGTTATGCATCCTTTATGTCTTCCCTTACAGCCTCCACGTACAGTTATGCATCCTTCATGTCTTCCCTTACAGTTATGCATCCTTCGTGCCTCCACGTACAGTTATGCATCCTTTATGTCTCCCCTTACAGCCTCCACGTACAGTTATGCATCATTCATGTCTTCCCTTACAGTTATGCATCCTTCATGTCTTCCCGTTCAGTTGTGCATCATTCATGTCTTCCCTTACAGTTATGCATCCTTTATGTCTCCCCTTACAGCCTCCACGTACAGTTATGCATCATTCATGTCTTCCCTTACAGTTATGCATCCTTCATGTCTTCCCGTTCAGTTGTGCATCCTTCGTGGCTTCCCGTACAGTTATGCATCCTTCATGTCTCCCCTTACAGTTATGCATCCTTCGTGCCTCCACGTACAGTTATGCATCCTTTATGTCTCCCCTTACAGCCTCCACGTACAGTTATGCATCCTTCATGTCTCCCCTTACAGTTATGCATCCTTCGTGCCTCCACGTACAGTTATGCATCCTTCGTGGCTCCCCTTACAGTTATGCATCCTTTATGTCTCCCCTTACAGCCTCCACGTACAGTTATGCATCCTTCATGTCTTCCCTTACAGCCTCCACGTACAGTTATGCATCCTTTATGTCTTCCCTTACAGTTATGCATCCTTCGTGCCTCCACGTACAGTTATGCATCCTTTATGTCTCCCCTTACAGCCTCCACGTACAGTTATGCATCCTTCATGTCTCCCCTTACAGTTATGCATCCTTCGTGCCTCCTCGTACAGTTATGCATCCTTTATGTCTTCCCTTACAGCCTCCACGTACAGTTATGCATCCTTCATGTCTTCCCGTTCAGTTGTGCATCCTTCGTGGCTCCCCGTACAGTTATGCATCCTTGATGTCTCCCCTTACAGCCTCCACGTACAGTTATGCATCCTTCATGTCTTCCCGTTCAGTTGTGCATCCTTCGTGGCTCCCCGTACAGTTATGCATCCTTCATGTCTCCCCTTACAGCCTCCACGTACAGTTATGCATCCTTCATGTCTTCCCGTTCAGTTGTGCATCCTTCGTGGCTCCCCGTACAGTTATGCATCCTTCATGTCTCCCCTTACAGCCTCCACGTACAGTTATGCATCCTTCATGTCTTCCCGTTCAGTTGTGCATCCTTCGTGGCTCCCCGTACAGTTATGCATCCTTTATGTCTCCCCTTACAGCCTCCACGTACAGTTATGCATCCTTCATGTCTCCCCTTACAGTTATGCATCCTTCGTGCCTCCACGTACAGTTATGCATCCTTTATGTCTTCCCTTACAGCCTCCACGTACAGTTATGCATCCTTCATGTCTTCCCGTTCAGTTGTGCATCCTTCGTGGCTCCCCGTACAGTTATGCATCCTTCATGTCTCCCCTTACAGCCTCCACGTACAGTTATGCATCCTTCATGTCTTCCCGTTCAGTTGTGCATCCTTCGTGGCTCCCCGTACAGTTATGCATCCTTCATGTCTCCCCTTACAGCCTCCACGTACAGTTATGCATCCTTCATGTCTTCCCGTTCAGTTGTGCATCCTTCGTGGCTCCCCGTACAGTTATGCATCCTTCATGTCTCCCCTTACAGCCTCCACGTACAGTTATGCATCCTTTATGTCTCCCCTTACAGCCTCCACGTACAGTTATGCATCATTCATGTCTTCCCTTACAGTTATGCATCCTTCATATCTCCCCTTACAGCCTCCACGTACAGTTATGCATCCTTCATGTCTTCCCGTTCAGTTGTGCATCCTTCGTGGCTCCCCGTACAGTTATGCATCCTTTATGTCTCCCCTTACAGCCTCCACGTACAGTTATGCATCATTCATGTCTTCCCTTACAGTTATGCATCCTTCATATCTCCCCTTACAGCCTCCACGTACAGTTAT
The DNA here is from genome assembly GCA_036971475.1 of Prosapia bicincta. NCBI lineage: Eukaryota > Metazoa > Arthropoda > Insecta > Hemiptera > Cercopidae > Prosapia > Prosapia bicincta. The sequence goes on along the minus strand of JBAIZL010000001.1, from coordinate 223,410,303 downwards.
GCATCCTTTATGTCTTCCCGTTCAGTTGTGCATCCTTCGTGGCTCCCCGTACAGTTATGCATCCTTTATGTCTCCCCTTACAGCCTCCACGTACAGTTATGCATCATTCATGTCTTCCCTTACAGTTATGCATCCTTCATATCTCCCCTTACAGCCTCCACGTACAGTTATGCATCCTTCATGTCTTCCCGTTCAGTTGTGCATCCTTCGTGGCTCCCCGTACAGTTATGCATCCTTTATGTCTCCCCTTACAGCCTCCACGTACAGTTATGCATCATTCATGTCTTCCCTTACAGTTATGCATCCTTCATATCTCCCCTTACAGCCTCCACGTACAGTTATGCATCCTTCATGTCTCCCCTTACAGCCTCCACGTACAGTTATGCATCATTCATGTCTTCCCTTACAGTTATGCATCCTTCATATCTCCCCTTATAGCCTCCACGTACAGTTATGCATCCTTCATGTCTCCCCTTACAGTTATGCATCCTTTATGTCTCCCCTTACAGCCTCCACGTACAGTTATGCATCATTCGTGTCTTCCCGTTCAGTTGTGCATCCTTCGTGGCTCCCCGTACAGTTATGCATCCTTCATGTCTCCCCTTACAGTTATGCATCCTTCATGTCTCCCCTTACAGCCTCCACGTACAGTTATGCATCATTCATGTCTTCCCTTACAGTTATGCATCCTTAATGTCTCCCCTTACAGCCTCCACGTACAGTTATGCATCCTTCATGTCTCCCCTTACAGTTATGCATCCTTCATGTCTCCCCTTACAGTTATGCATCCTTCATGTCTCCCCTTACAGCCTCCACGTACAGTTATGCATCCTTCATGTCTCCCCTTACAGTTATGCATCCTTCATGTCTCCCCTTACAGCCTCCACGTACAGTTATGCATCCTTCATGTCTCCCCTTACAGTTATGCATCCTTTATGTCTCCCCTTACAGCCTCCACGTACAGTTATGCATCATTCATGTCTTCCCTTACAGTTATGCATCCTTCATATCTCCCCTTACAGCCTCCACGTACAGTTATGCATCCTTCATGTCTCCCCTTACAGCCTCCACGTACAGTTATGCATCATTCATGTCTTCCCTTACAGTTATGCATCCTTCATATCTCCCCTTATAGCCTCCACGTACAGTTATGCATCCTTCATGTCTTCCCGTTCAGTTGTGCATCCTTCGTGGCTCCCCGTACAGTTATGCATCCTTCATGTCTCCCCTTACAGTTATGCATCCTTCATGTCTCCCCTTACAGCCTCCACGTACAGTTATGCATCCTTCATGTCTTCCCGTTCAGTTGTGCATCCTTCATGTCTCCCCTTACAGTTATCCATCCTTAATGTCTCCCCGTGCAGTTATGCATCAATCATGTCTCCCCGTACAGTTATCCATCCTTCATGTCTTCCCGTTCAGTTGTGCATCCTTCATGTCTCCCCTTACAGTTATCCATCCTTCACGTCTCCCCGTACAGTTATGCATCCTTCGTGCCTCCACGTACAGTTATGCATCCTTCATGTCTCCCCTTACAGTTATCCATCCTTAATGTCTCCCCGTGCAGTTATGCATCAATCATGTCTCCCCGTACAGTTATCCATCCTTCACGTCTCCCCGTACAGTTATGCATCCTTAATGTCTCCCCGTGCAGTTATGCATCAATCATGTCTCCCCTTACAGTTATCCATCCTTCACGTCTCCCCGTACAGTTATGCATCCTTCATGTCTCCCCGTGCAGTTATGCATCAATCATGTCTCCCCTTACAGTTATCCATCCTTCACGTCTCCCCGTACAGTTATGCATCCTTCATGTCTCCCCGTGCAGTTGTGCATCAACATGTTCGTTATACTTCTGACGCCCTATAGATCTTAACATTCCTTCAGGTCATCATCATTCCTAATGGAACAAAGTATCCTGCATACGTCACTTGCTGCGAGTTGTAGTCTATACAGATGTGACCGACATGGGGTTAAAAAATACAAGCGTAACCATGCACAACAGCGCCAGCCGAAAATAAGGAAAGAGGAACGACATATACTACAATTTATTAACTTCTTTGAATCTGTCAATAATAATTTTCGCTCATTTCATTTGAATCCTAATTTCTATGTCACAGAGAAACAGCTATTTAAATGTCAAACACAGTTTGACAAGAGCGTCCTGAATCTATTGCTTGCAATTTCGTCTAAAAACATTTGTTTCTAATCCACTAAGAAAAAATCAATTACGGAATATCGAAAGGCCTGTAATGACCTGAACAAGACTGAAATTACCTTTTACCCCCTTTACTCGCGAACGTTTCAATCATATTAGGCTAAAATGACCTTTAGCTAAAATTCCTGACATGTTTGTAAATCTTCATGGCTCTGGAAACGATCGCGGGTTAATATGATTAAAATAAAAAGGTTATATAGTGATTCCTTTAGAAACCCTCCGCAACCTATTACTTGTTACACACAGTACCAGGCTTTAGCGATTCATTTAGAAACACTCCGAAGCCTATTACTTTTTACACACAGTACCAGGCGTTAGTGATTCCGTTAGAAACCCTCCTGAGCATATTACTTGTTACACACAATACCACTCGTTAGTGATTTCGTTAGAAACCCTCCTGAGCATATTACTTGTTACACACAATACCACGCGTTAGTGATTTCGTTAGAAACCCTCCTGAGCATATTACTTGTTACACACAATACCACGCGTTAGTGATTTCGTTAGAAACCCTCCTGAGCATATTACTTGTTACACGCAATACCACGCGTTAGTGATTCCGTTAGAAACCCTCTGGAGCCAGCCTATTACTTGTTACACACAATACCACGCGTTAGTGATTCCGTTAGAAACCCTCCTGAGCATATTACTTGTTACACACAATACCACGCGTTAGTGATTTCGTTAAAAACCCTCCTGAGCATATTACTTGTTACACACAATACCACGCGTTAGTGATTCCGTTAGAAACCCTCCTGAGCCTATTACTTGTTACACACAATACCACGCGTTAGTGATTTCGTTAGAAACCCTCCTGAGCATATTACTTGTTACACACAATACCACGCGTTAGTGATTTCGTTAGAAACCCTCCTGAGCATATTACTTGTTACACGCAATACCACGCGTTAGTGATTCCGTTAGAAACCCTCTGGAGCCAGCCTATTACTTGTTACACACAATACCACGCGTTAGTGATTCCGTTAGAAACCCTCCTGAGCATATTACTTGTTACACGCAATACCACGCGTTAGTGATTCCGTTAGAAACCCTCTGGAGCCAGCCTATTACTTGTTACACACAATACCACGCGTTAGTGATTCCGTTAGAAACCCTCCTGAGCATATTACTTGTTACACACAATACCACGCGTTAGTGATTGCGTTAGAAACCCTCCTGAGCATATTACTTGTTACACACAATACCACGCGTTAGTGATTCCGTTAGAAACCCTCCTGAGCATATTACTTGTTACACACAATACCACGCTTTAGTGATTCCGTTAGAAACCCTCCTGAGCATATTACTTGTTACACACAATACCACGCGTTAGTGATTCCGTTAGAAACCCTCCTGAGCATATTACTTGTTACACACAATACCACGCGTTAGTGATTCCGTTAGAAACCCTCCTGAGCATATTACTTGTTACACACAATACCACGCGTTAGTGATTTCGTTAGAAACCCTCCTGAGCATATTACTTGTTACTGACAATACCACGCGTTACTGATTTCGTTAGAAACCCTCCTGAGCATATTACTTGTTACACACAATACCACGCGTTAGTGATTTCGTTAGAAACCCTCCTGAGCCTATTGCTTGTTACACACAGTACCAGGCGTTAGTGAATCAGTTTAAAACCCTCAAGAGCCTATTACTTGTTACACACAGTACCAGGCGTTAATGATTCCGTTAGACACCCTCCGGAGCCTATTAAATAAGTCGCTTCTGAGATTATAATATGCTAATTAACTATCGGTATTTCAGACGTAGCCTATACCTTTAACCTGGGGTTGCACAACGTTTTCAGGGTCACGAAGCACACATACACACAGGCTCGCGCGCGCTATAAAGTGTCACGTGTGCCATGAAGTAAGTTCCTGAGAACTTGTACAACACGCGGCATACCTTTCACTCTCCACCGCACCCTGTATACAATCTGACCAACGCAACGGATCGATAAATTTACTTTAAACAAGCCGGCCTTAGAGCCCCCACCCTGATTAACACGCCGGAAGCTGCATTAATACAGCGTTTCTTCCGGAATTTTGTAATGCAAATCCGCGCGTCCCACTTGGAGCGTCCGTTGTTTTCATTCAATGCTTTTGGGACAGGAAGCTTGAGACGTAACGCTAAAAGGCTTCTCGACCCTTTTCGAACTGCTATTTTCATTCAAATTGCCACAGTTGCAGTCGCTGCCCTTACCTCTCCTATGCCGATTCTCCACGTATGGTTCCCTTATACGGTTGCAATAATACTGGCAATGCATTATAACATACAACTGAATCTACATAATAAATGAAAAAATGTGCAGTCGATGGCTTATTAAATAATTTACCTTATAAATTAACTTTGTAATCCCCCGGTATTTAGTAATTGGGGTAGTGGTGTGATTTAACTTATTTACCTTTATCCACAACCTTTATTCTTTACACTTACAGAGACTCCCCGGGTCAATAGTTTGTCTAAACAATTGCATCTAACTATTAACTCAGGCAGGCTGGTTGTGTGTTTAATCACTCTAACAAAAACAGGTTACATTAAAACTCTCGTTTATGTTTACCAAAAAGATTTAATTTAGAAAACATTTTTATATTCAAAATATTACATTTAAATTATAATTTGCTTTTTACTCGATTTTACTTCACAAATTAAAATACATAAGTTTACAACTTTCGAAAAAAAGGTGTGTAAATGTAGCAGGCCTCCTCGTGGTGCGCCCTGGGTGTGTAAATGTAGCAGGCCTCCTCGTGGTGCGCCCTGGGTGTGTAAATGTAGCAGGCCTCCTCGTGGTGCGCCCTGGGTGTGTAAATGTAGCAGGCCTCCTCGTGGTGCGCCCTGGGTGTGTAAATGTAGCAGGCCTCCTCGTGGTGCACCCTAGGTGTGTGATGTAGCAGGCCTCCTCGTGGTGCGCCCTGGGTGTGTAAATGTAGCAGGCCTCCTCGTGGTGCGCCCTGGGTGTGTAAATGTAGCAGGCCTCCTCGTGGTGCACCCTAGGTGTGTGATGTAGCAGGCCTCCTCGTGGTGCACCCTAGGTGTGTAAATGTAGCAGGCCTCCTCGTGGTGCGCCCTGGGTGTGTAAATGTAGCAGGCCTCCTCGTGGTGCGCCCTGGGTGTGTAAATGTAGCAGGCCTCCTCGTGGTGCACCCTAGGTGTGTGATGTAGCAGGCCTCCTCGTGGTGCACCCTGGGTGTGTGATGTAGCAGGCCTCCTCGTGGTGCGCCCTGGGTGTGTGATGTAGCAGGCCTCCTCGTGGTGCACCCTGGGTGTGTGATGTAGCAGGCCTCCTCGTGGTGCACCCTGGGTGTGTGATGTAGCAGGCCTCCTCGTGGTGCGCCCTGGGTGTGTGATGTAGCAGGCCTCCTCGTGGTGCGCCCTGGGTGTGTGATGTAGCAGGCCTCCTCGTGGTGCACCCTGGGTGTGTGATGTAGCAGGCCTCCTCGTGGTGCACCCTGGGTGTGTGATGTAGCAGGCCTCCTCGTGGTGCGCCCTGGGTGTGTGATGTAGCATGCCTCCTCGTGGTGCACCCTGGGTGTGTGATGTAGCAGGCCTCCTCGTGGTGCACCCTAGGTGTGTGATGTAGCAGGCCTCCTCGTGATGCACCCTGGGTGTGTGATGTAGCAGGCCTCCTCGTGATGCACCCTGGGTGTGTGATGTAGCAGGCCTCCTCGTGGTGCACCCTGGGTGTGTGATGTAGCATGCCTCCTCGTGGTGCACCCTGGGTGTGTGATGTAGCAGGCCTCCTCGTGGTGCACCCTAGGTGTGTGATGTAGCAGGCCTCCTCGTGATGCACCCTGGGTGTGTGATGTAGCAGGCCTCCTCGTGGTGCGCCCTGGGTGTGTGATGTAGCAGGCCTCCTCGTGGTGCACCCTGGGTGTGTGATGTAGCAGGCCTCCTCGTGGTGCACCCTGGGTGTGTAAATGTAGCAGGCCCCCTCGTGGTGCGCCCCGGGTGTGTAAATGTAGCAGGCCTCCTCGTGGTGCGCCCTGGGTGTGTGATGTAGCAGGCCTCCTCGTGGTGCACCCTGGGTGTGTGATGTAGCAGGCCTCCTCGTGGTGCACCCTGGGTGTGTGATGTAGCAGGCCTCCTCGTGGTGCACCCTGGGTGTGTGATGTAGCAGGCCTCCTCGTGGTGCACCCTGGGTGTGTGATGTAGCAGGCCTCCTCGTGGTGCACCCTGGGTGTGTGATGTAGCAGGCCTCCTCGTGGTGCACCCTGGGTGTGTGATGTAGCAGGCCTCCTCGTGGTCCACCCTGGGTAACGCTAAATCTAATACGACCAATCTCTCCCAAAGAGAACCTTCTAGAGGTTTCGCGTACTATTCTGGAACGCCGCGTTGGTGGCCTTAATAACGCAAACTTCTGGCCTCTCATTCATAAACTTGATGCAGATGTTGAGAGCCTCAACAGACTCTCCAGATAATTTTAACACTGTGAACTTTACCGAGGTCAAGACAAGTGGCCTCGGGGATTGTTTTGTCGGTGTAAATAACAACGCTGCGTGAAACTTGAGGTGCTTCACAGGATGACCGAAATCAACAAACACAAAGCTGTACTTAACTTATAGAAGTCCGGATAAACGGACACTACTACAAAATCATTGGTGTTTATAGCCCACTAATCGACAACTTAAATACAAGCGTCATATAAATGTCATCCCGACACCGGACCTCCATTATACTAGGGGCCGTCAATGCTCACTCCCCACGATGGAACTACTCCGACCGCGATGCAACTGGCCACGCTATGGAAAATTTTATTGACAAAACACAACTGATTCATCTACGATCAGAACCCACCTTTCTATCATTTGACAGGTGATATCACACCTGACATGTGCTTAGTACATGAAAATCTGATAAACAGATCTGACCTGAAACTGAGGGATGATGTTGAGAGATGTGGTCATAGAACCTAGAGGTGCGAACTAAAAGTAACAATGTCCAAAAACTACTTCTTCCACACTGCAATTTCAAAAAGGCAGACTGAACAGCTTTTGAAGAAACATCAAATCTACTCCTCACTACCAGCATCATAAATGACAACTCTGACCAGTCCGTAACGGCTTTTGCGAAGAACATTTTAGAGATCGCCAACAATTGCATACCCAGAGGGTACGTCAAGAAATATAAGCCTTTTTGGAAAGAAAATCTGACAAACCTACAAAGGGAACGTAATAAAGTCAAGAAAGGGGCTGAGACTACCAACAACTTCGAAGACTGTATCCAACTCAGAAAAATACCAGCCCAATTCAGGAGGGAGATCGTCCAATCGAAAAAAACACACACCGTACTTTTGTTGCCAAATTAGATTGTAGAAAGGACGACTTGAAAGCTCAGAATTTTATTTCAAGCCTCAATAACGTCAAACATAACTTCACATGGGAACCAATGGAAAGACGCTCCCCAGCCCAAAAGACGTCGCACAAGCGCTATGCAAATACTATGCTGCTGTTAGCACCCTCGACATGCGAGCCAATGATCGCAAATACATCAGTGGGCCTTCCCAAACCTGAGCCGACACCTGAAATGATCAACCCTTTCCTAACGCATGAACTAGAATCAGCCACTCCCACACTAAAAAACGGGAAAGCAGCGGTACCGGACAGAATCTTTCCTGAATTTATAAAGCAACTTGGTGAAACAGCAAAGCAGTGCCTCTTCAAGCCCATAAACTTGACAAGGATTAAATGGGTCCTTCACCAACAGAAAGGACCTGAAATTATCTCAATCCGCAAGAAAGGCAAACCTCGTAACCTCGAGAGCTTCCGGCGATATCGCTGACCAGTGTCTGCCCAAAACTGTCTGCTGAAAAGGTGATCGCGCAAAGACTGAGAAACTTCTTAGAAGAGAAAGCGAAGCCCAAGCAGATTTTCGCCAAAACCACTCTACTGTTGACCAAGTGGTGAAATTCGCTCAAGCTGTAAAGGATGGTTTCCACAGAAGACAGTCCACCCTGGCCGCACTAATTGATTAAAGCTGCATGTGATAAGGTGTGGAAGCAATTGTTACTATCAAAACTAGCAAAACTGGAAGTGGTAAACAATATGACTAAGTGGAATAAAAATGTCTTAACCCAGCGCCTGATAAGGACGAGGCTCCTGAATGTTGTCTCCAATTTTAAAGCCCAAAAACAAGGCTTGCCTCAAGGAGCTGTGCTCATGTGCCTTCTCTTCAACACAATGATTAATGACGTCACCGCCGCCATCGAAAGAACACCTGGCACATCATGCCTGCTATACGCTGATGACGTCACTGTATGGAATACTACTAACAGGACTGATCACCTTGAAGAAACCATGAACCTGGCATTAGAAAACAAAGAGCTATGAGCAGACTGCAATAAAATTACAGTTAGTCCAGAGAAAACCATGTTTAAGTTGTTCACTCTCTCCACCAAGCCCCCAACTATTGAGCCCAAATATAAACAGGATCTAAGTTGTTAAAATGCTTAGGTGTTAATCTGGATACTAAACTCTCATGGAAACATCACATACAAGAGGTTGCTGAGCGCGCAAGCAAGAGGACAAATCTGTTAAAAAGACTAACTGGTACAAAATGGGGGTGCACGCAGGACGTTCTTGCCACAGCTTATAAGACCTATGTCAGACCCTCCATGGAATACGCTTCGGAAGGTACGTCATTGACCAGTCGACCGAATTTACAAAAGTTAGATCCAGAGCAGTGCCCTCAGAATCATCACAAGCGCATTCTTCTCAACGCCCCTTTGTGCAATGGAAATGCAAACCTGCACAGAACCATTACAAATAAGACGCGAAAAACTAACCCTTAAGTTTTGGGAACGCTCGAGAAGAGTAAATCACCGATTCTGGACTAATTATAGAAAGGCTGCACAGAGACTGAAAATCCAGCTGATCCCACTACTGAGAACTGAGAAAAAAAATTTAACATCGGGGAATCAAACCCAACCCCGCTCAAAACTTTCAAAGGTCTACTGTTGCCTTGCCTCTCAAAAGATTATCGTTATTAAACTTTAAAACCCCGTTATTAAAAGCATCTTGCACTCCCAGAAAATTAAAGATGTCTGCCCTTGAGACAATCCACCTGAACCATACTGGCTGCACGTATACACCGATGGATCTGAACCTTTTCCCATTGGAGCTGGCGCTGGAGCTCCTCCAAGCTGTTTGACATCAGCCAGGGCGTTGGGGCAAATGCACGTAATTTTGATGGGAAAGTAACGGCAGTGCGACTGGCCGCAGAGACGTTTGCTGCTCATCACTCATCAACGAACCACCAACGAGATGTTTTCTTTGTAGACTCCCATGCCGCCATAATTGCAACAGCCGACAACTCTTCAACAGACTGATCTAACATATTCTACTGCCGAGAAGCAATCTCACATCTTTTGCAAAATAAATAGTCACGTCGGCATCACAGGTAACGAAAGAGCAGACTTGGCAAAAAATGGAGCACAGATGCAACAACCCTACGCAGAACCCAACCCTACAACCCTCGTCTCTGCGAAACACCTTATCGTTACAGCCCTGAAACACTGAATAAAACAATGGCACGAGGAAGCCAACAGAGGGAAACAGTGGGCATCACTTAGCAGTCACGCTCCTCTGGTGCCCACAAGCGATAGGGCAACAGCCATGACTGACGGAACAGAACTACCTCCATGCACACCTCTACCGTTTTGGTCTAGCAGAATCACGAAACTTCTTGAAATTAAAATAACTTAACATTGAAACCAATTACTTCATCAGCAAATCCCAACTATAGGCAGAAACATTATCCACAAATTTGCGACTAACTGTAAGAAAGTGTTTTTTAAAAGATACAAAAATTAACCTGTTACTAAATTAAGTAACTCTCTTTAGACAATTTCCACTCTACTCCATTCATAATAGTTACGTTTTCTATAAAGTAAAGTTCCTTTTATGTAACATCTTATAACGAATTGTTACTTTAAGTATGCACTTACTTGTTTAACAAGCAGTAACTAAAACACTGACCCTAAAGAATTACTTTCCCATAGAACGCAGTGAATCTGGTAAGCTAAGCGGTGGATACCCGCTAACGGCAATTTGTCAGGCCAGATGGATTTATAACCGTTGGCCAATAGCCAGGCTTTCAAAGAGTCTAACAACTTTGCCAAGTGTTTTACTCAGACGCTGGGCTCGCTTATACTACTAAAACGCCCAACACTTTATCGCTTAAGGCGGTTTATTGAGACGCCTATGTGGACTCTATATTTAAAGCTGCCATTACAATTTGGTCAGATCTGGGCTGCAATGAACATAAACACAAGTTTTATACAATCTGTAAAAGATCAGTTTCTACCGACGTTAAAATCTCTACCGAGTTTTACTTACGTTCGTACAAGTACACTCGCTGTTATCACAAGGGTTACAGCGCCGTGTTCTGTCTGAGTCTGCAGTGTATGTATCTACATTATGTCTGATAGTGAATACAGTACTGACAACCATTGCTTCTATAAACAAGTGTACATATAAAACACACATACTTAATGAAACATGCTGATAATAAAACAATATTATTTAGTAATTGTATAATATTTATAGGTATTATATAGATTTATATAATTGTATTATATTTAAGTATAATATTTATTATTTAATAAGCTAATAAAACGGTAATATATATATATATATATATATACATACACGAGAGAGTAATTTCCATTTATTCTGATGTGGTATATACTTAAATACACCTTATATGTTTTATTGAGTATACTTTAAAATAATTATAACGTGGGGAGATTCGTGAAGACCTATCGCATCAACCCTTAAACTATCGATAACAAATACACGTACAAACTAAACTCATCTAATTCAATAGTTTACAGTCAAATTAATACAAACCTAATCGTTATAAGAGATATCAATAAATGTTTTTTTTTTCATATTCCGGCGGAGAGCCTCGATTATCCCAACATCGATTAACTAAAGGTAGAAAGAAAATATACAGTACGTATCGCCTAACTGGTTCTCGGCACATCATTTGTTTACCACGTTTCAACCACTTCATCAGATCACCGTATGTTTTCCTCTCGCTTTGTTATTCCGCGTCCTCGGTGCATACTGCCTCACACAATCGAGCCTCTACTATACAAAATGTACTGCTGAAGTTACAATCTCGCCTCATAATAGGTTTATGTTGGATTTTAATCTTTCGAATCTGTAGTGAACCAAACGAGCACACACTTAAAATAGACAAACTTAACAAACTTTAAAATAGAAATTATCTTTTTAAAAATCGGGTAGATGATCATCCTTTTAAAATATCAAATTTGGTGCTGTAAATATCTTTAAAAAATGGAAAATGGTAAACATGTATATGATAAAGGAAGTTGCTAGCAATAGAAGCCTCCCATCCAGAGAGTTGTAACGTTCCACACGCCGCAACATAGCCATGTCCTCACAGTACAGGCGCAACTTTGTCCCGCAGCGGTCGCGTCCATCCGCGCACTCACACTCAGAACTCCAGGGGAGAATTATCGCCGAGCAATTTAACAAGTTATTAATTAAGGTGACTTGAAAAGAGGCTGCGCTGAGTAAACTGAACTTCAGAGGTGGAATTAATTATTTAATGGCTGTCCAACAAGTGAAGCCGTAAGACTGTTAAACATTACTTCTATTGAAACTCCTATAACACAAAATGGGTTGGGAAACCTTGGTATAGCATTACGTTGCTGCAGTGCCTGACACACGATGTAGGCGTGTGTGTGTGTGTTTGTGTGTGCGAGCGCGCGCGCGCGCTAAAAAGTAATAGTAAATTTCTATTTTAATTAAATGACGACAGAGCAAGGTTCTTCCGAGATTGTCAGAACATTCTGCATCAACCGGTGTATTTTTTTTATTGCAAATAGATTAACTGAGATCCGTATAAACAAAGCTTTATATAAGAAACAAAGACTTGAAATACTATCCAGTCATAATATACCTCGAGGTACAGTGGCCAAGTCCAAATGTAGGTGACAGTTATTTAGCCTTATATTTGGGTAATAATTCTTATGTAGATCCTATTATTATTGAGAAGTGTTATTGTTAGTTATTTCGCTTGGAAACGATAGCTTCTTATTGCCATCAAAATCTCCTTATCTTTTGGTATTAAAATGGCGGCAAAGTGAATTTAACGCCTGCACTGGTTGATAGAGTCAGTATGCCTGACAACATTATTCTCATTATAAACTGCCACACCCATCTCAATACAAAGCAAATGAATCATGTCTTTTAACGAATATAGTGAAATGTGTTGAAACTGAACGCATTGATTCTTGTTTGAGACGAGCACGTATTTCACACTAACTGCGGATATTCCAGAAATGTGCGCCGCCATTGGCCGTTCTAACTGAATATGTAGACAAGCAGTTTATCATTCGGTAATTACTGGCTACAATATTATACCCTCCAATTCAGTTCCAACAATTTGTTTCTCTAACGCTGGACGAAAACAGTCCATATATCGATAAATCGAGAACAGCAGAGGACAGAGGTGATATACCAACAGTATGCCTTCCATATAGATTGCATTTTAACTCGGACTGAGCTTAAACTGGAACAAGTTTCTAAACGTAGACGACTCATTGAAACAGGCATAACTGGAGACAGCACAGTCAAAGTATACAACCAGTCAGATATCTTTTCAAACCGGAACCATTTTGTGAATTTAAAGGACAGACTGAGGCATATGTTTAAACAGGGGTTGATCAACGTAGACGACTCATTGAGACAAGCATAATTGTCACGTTGAGAATCTCAGCCAAGGCAGTGAAATCAAGATCTCTGCCAACTCCTACTTCCACATTATCTGGAAATACATTTTAGGTAACCTAGACAACTATTATCGTTCCCATGAATTGTGTAAGATAAAATAAATAAAATTATTTAAAACTCAATAAGCAAATATCTAGCGACATTATTTACCGATTATTGTATGTTATTTTTTTCAACAAATCTAGAGAATTATAAATTTTTTTTTAATGGTTTTATCGCGTTATCAAATTTAAAAACATAAAACACACTACAACTCTACAGTACATTCTCAGCTTCCTCCAAGGCTGTTCGTTTAAAGATTTTATATTTTTTATTTTTTGTTTACACTTGTGAATCTGTCAAACCCCTTCGTCAAAATCTCTGACGTCAAGAATTGTATTACAATTACTTTACCTACAACCAAAGTAATAACTGACTACATTGATAAATTTACCACGGACTGGAGCGTTCACCTCTGTTTCAGCCTACGCATGATATAAACAGCTATAAAATTAATCATTTATAAACTGTTTTCTACTAATTAGTGTTATTTCCATGCAACCGAATTGAATTTCAACAATTAACTTTAAACAAAATGAATTCACGTTTAAATCAACTAATGAAATTTAATACTCGCCCCGATTAGCAAATAACGCTTGCTGCAACCACAAGGAAAATGTAATATAATGTGCAAATGTAAATGCAGAATAATTAATTTATAACGAATGATATCTTTATAAATTTAAGTGACCTATGAAGTTCAATTTACAAAGAAGAGAGATATTTATGCAAATGCTAATTCCGTCTTTGCGCCATAAGAGTGCGCTGACGTCAAAACGCTCTTCACTTCTGTCGCGCACAAATCTCCGATTGACTGCCGGGTTGCGTTCACGCGCTTGCCACTGAAATGAAGGCGCAACTTTATGATTTAATAACCTTGTTCTTTATACGACGTATTAAAACTCCAAACACAAACAGAGAAAATATTGGAACGACGTAACGGCGGCGGGACAAAGTTGCTCCCATCTCAGGCTTACATTCCTAAACTTATCCACTAGGCATGCATGATTAGATACAATAGAAATGCATAACTCACCACTAGCGAGCACTTGCGACGTTGCCAGAACTAAGATTGTGGTGGCGATCTGACAACCGTGCACCAGCATGTTGCGAGCGGCAAATATTTTGACCACCTGCAATGGAGGTGCAGAAAAGTAAGGAGAGGTCAGGTACGGAGGGGAAGTAAAATAGATTAATGTAATTCTGTGACCAGGCTTAAACTACTTACAGTAAGTCTATATAATATAGGCCCGTCGTACTTCTCCTGGCCATGTTTTACTTACTCATACCGTAGATAAATCACTTTTTACAATACAGTCTAAAAAACTAATAAATACACATTTTTCTTTTTAAAAATAATTTCACATTTTAAAATGTACATAACTTTTATAGAGATTCATTTAACAGTGAATAAAACTTGAAGAAATTCATGTTGAGTGGTGCTGAGCAACTTTACAGACATAAACACAGTCCTACCCACCAAAACATCTGGAAGACCTATACATCTACACAACAGTTCTACGTGTTTCTATAATGTCCATTACGCACAAGTCGCCACAATGACGGACGACGCGTTGCCTTCGCCGCCCCCATGGGAAGCTGCAGACTCGTTAAGTTCAGCTAATGTTGCCAAAAATAAATACTGTTTTCATGTTGCCTTTCCCGGCCTGTCACATAATATAATGGAACGTCAACCCATATATATTACTTAATTTGCATAAAATGTGGCCTAAAGCAGGTTTTATTACAGACCCAGTCCGACGAAGCACTTTATACGGAGTTACATTAAAATATTTATTCTCTTTCGCTAAAATAAAAACTTATACAATCAGTTAGCACAAGACAACAATCTACTTGTTACGTGACTTCCAGCCATTTGCAGCTGCCTTATGGACAGTCGATATAACACTGACTACAAAGTCAACATCTTTGAGTTTCTCCTTAAGAAAACTGAATATGGCCAAAAATTGAGCGCTCGCGCATGTGTGTGTGTGTGTGTGTGTGTGTGTGTGTGTGGACAGAAATCTCGTTTCGTATACGCCTATGTACAAAAATTTAAATTCATTTTCCTAATAAAGTACAAACAACCCTGAAAAGTAGCTTTACTTCTTTACATAAACACTTTCAACTGCTTTTTTTACACGAGTTATATCTAATTCGAATAATTAGTGGAGCCATAATTGCTTTGCGACGTCATATTTTCGTTGATGACCTCACAAACTAAGCGTGGCATGTAGCCACAATAAGCATATATAAGTAACAGCACTAGCTAAATGTAGGGGTAGCCTACATCCTAGGCAGCAGATGTTTGGTCCAACAAAACTGCTAGTTTTAGAGCCATTTTGTCCAACCGTCACGCAAATTCCCAATCCGTTCGGCGCGCGCTTTATAATAGTAAACACAAATATGGAGTCTTTTTCTGCGAAATGAATTAACCAAATAAAGTTTACCAAACAGTGTCGCTAATTTAATTTGTATTTCGATTGTATTTACGTTTGACTGTTTATTTTAGACTTAAAACGAATATAATTTGTTAATTAATTAGCAAACAAGCGGAATGCGAGTCGTTTGACTGTATGCCTGTAGTCAATAACGCATTACTATGGTGGTCAATTACCTAGCTAAAGTGACAACTGAACGCTTACAGAGTGTCACATATCTCCGCCACACTACCAGAGGCACAGAGACTGGCGGTAGACACGCTGCGACCAATAAACCGCGTCAAGCAATGCCTGTAGTCAATAACGCATTACTATGCTAGTCAATTACCTAGCTAAAGTGACAACTGAACGCTTACAGAGTGTCACATATCTCCGCCACACTACCAGAGGCACAGAGACTGGCGGTAGACACGCTGCGACCAATAAACCGCGTCAAGCAAT
Source organism: Prosapia bicincta (assembly GCA_036971475.1). NCBI lineage: Eukaryota > Metazoa > Arthropoda > Insecta > Hemiptera > Cercopidae > Prosapia > Prosapia bicincta. Next base: position 223,394,398 of record JBAIZL010000001.1, on the reverse strand, counting down.
GCCTGTAGTCAATAACGCATTACTATGGTGGTCAATTACCTAGCTAAAGTGACAACTGAACGCTTACAGAGTGTCACATATCTCCGCCACGCCACCAGAGGCACAGAGACTGGCGGTAGACACGCTGCGACCAATAAACCGCGTCAAGCAATGCCTGTAGTCAATACCGCATTACTATGGTGGTCAATTACCTAGCTAAAGTGACAACTGAACGCTTACAGAGTGTCACAAATCTCCGCCACACTACCAGAGGCACAGAGACTGGCGGTAGACACGCTGCGACCAATAAACCGCGTCAAGCAATGCCTGTAGTCAATAACGCATTACTATGCTGGTCAATTACCTAGCTAAAGTGACAACTGAACGCTTACAGAGTGTCACATATCTCCGCCACACTACCAGAGGCACAGAGACTGGCGGTAGACACGCTGCGACCAATAAACCGCGTCAAGCAATGCCTGAGGTCAATAACGCATTACTATACTGGTCAATTACCTAGCTAAAGTGACAACTGAACGCTTACAGAGTGTCACATATCTCCGCCACACTACCAGAGGCACAGAGACTGGCGGTAGACACGCTGCGACCAATAAACCGCGTCAAGCAATGCCTGTAGTCAATAACGCATTACTATAATGGTCAATTACCTAGCTAAAGTGACAACTGAACGCTTACAGAGTGTCACAAATCTCCGCCACACTATCAGAGGCACAGAGACTGGCGGTAGACACGCTGCGACCAATAAACCGCGTCAAGCAATGCCTGTAGTCAATAACGCATTACTATGCTGGTCAATTACCTAGCTAAAGTGACAACTGAACGCTTACAGAGTGTCACATATCTCCGCCACACTACCAGAGGCACAGAGACTGGCGGTAGACACGCTGCGACCAATAAACCGCGTCAAGCAATGCCTGTAGTCAATAACGCATTACTATGGTGGTCAATTACCTAGCTAAAGTGACAACTGAAATCATAGCGAGTGTCACCTATCTCCGCCACACTACCAGAGGCACAGAGACTGGCGGTAGACACGCTGCGACCAATAAACCGCGTCAAGCAATGCCTGTAGTCAATAACGCATTACTATGCTGGTCAATTACCTAGCTAAAGTGAAAACTGAACGCTTACAGAGTGTCACATATCTCCGCCACACTACCAGAGGCACAGAGACTGGCGGTAGACACGCTGCGACCAATAAACCGCGTCAAGCAATGCCTGTAGTCAATAACGCATTACTATGGTGGTCAATTACCTAGCTAAAGTGACAACTGAACGCTTACAGAGTGTCACATATCTCCGCCACACTACCAGAGGCACAGAGACTGGCGGTAGACACGCTGCGACCAATAAACCGCGTCAAGCAATGCCTGTAGTCAATAACGCATTACTATGGTGGTCAATTACCTAGCTAAAGTGACAACTGAACGCTTACAGAGTGTCACATATCTCCGCCACACTACCAGAGGCACAGAGACTGGCGGTAGACACGCTGCGACCAATAAACCGCGTCAAGCAATGCCTGTAGTCAATAACGCATTACTATGCTGGTCAATTACCTAGCTAAAGTGACAACTGAACGCCTACAGAGTGTCACATATCTCCGCCACACTACCAGAGGCACAGAGACTGGCGGTAGACACGCTGCGACCAATAAACCGCGTCAAGCAATGCCTGTAGTCAATAACGCATTACTATGGTGGTCAATTACCTAGCTAAAGTGACAACTGAACGCTTACAGAGTGTCACATATCTCCGCCACACTATCGTACTTTTGACTCCGCCTAATAATTGTACCCGAATTTTCCCTTTCTTGGGTTAGGTTTACACATTTCCCTCATAAAAAATATAACTATTTCGAGATATTTTCTTTGGCATAAATCTTTCTTCTATGAGGCAAAGTTAAAATGCTTGCTCGCATAAGGTATTTGTAACGTCAAGTGTATTTTTGTATTTCGATTTCAATTTCGTTTAGTGCAGTATTAGTTAAAGATGAAAGAGTGTGACCGAAACGAGACAGGCTAGAAGGGACGCGACGGCGTTTCCCCGGTTATACACTGCATACATTACAAACGCTCACTTCTATACATATCTAACTACGCTACTCCACAGCATTGTAAATAAACCCGACATCGTACTTCAGCACGTATACATAACACTTTCAATAAAAGTTTAAATTAACTTTGTGGGGATGATGTAAACTCGTGCAGCGATACGGAAGTTGCAGGACAGTCAACAAACAGTATCTGGCTCGGCGAGGTTATCCAATAGCAACAATGCCTCCAAATTTATTCCATTTCACGAACAATCAACTAGCCGTATACATTTGCTATCATGCTAACACTTGGGCCATACAACATGTAACGTGTTATTACGATGTAAATATTATGGTTTGTGCGGATTAGTGGTAGCGGGAACCTTATCAAACAAAGTGTATCGTGGAATGCTGCGTCAAATCGCGGAATGAAACCGAAATGAATTCAATTTACCTTGAACGTTATCCCAGTGAACACAAACAGCTACCTTGTGTAAACATCGACTGATGGGCACAGTTCGTTATTCACAATATACACACAAAAGCTTGTAAATGCCAATGCAACACTGCTGCAATATTCCAGAGGGCCGCTACTTTGCCTTCGTTATCCTCCAGTGTCCAGCTTTCCGCAAGACGATCAATAGCCGAACTTTCTGACATATAGGAACCGATCCGTTAGAGTCGGCCGCAAACATTTTGCACCGTACAGCTTTTAATGAACTTTTTAAAAGCTTTCCCTTCTACGTTCATTTACCCTGCTTTTTTTTGCTATAAAAATAATAGTAAAATAATTTTTGCCCATGATGTTCAGCGAATCTCTTAAGATGGTCTTCGAAACGGACCTATTTCAAGAGTCCGATGATGACTGGACCATTGTAGAAACGTAACTTTTCTCAAGTTTTTAACAAATTCCGTATTCGTCTAATCATTGTAAATAAATGCCTATACCTTTAAATACTATACTTTGCATTACCTTCAAACAAAGGTTTTTGTACCTTGGGGATAACCCAATCGTCCAAAGTGCGCGCTGTTATTTATACATTTTTTTGAGGCAAAACATCCGACATAGCTTTAAATTGAGAAGTGAAGAGCAAAATACAAAAACCAACTGACACATACTGAAACTAAATACAGTATTTCCTGTCAGGCGAGATGGATGAGCGACGAGAAAAAGACAAGTAAACCTTTGCCATTGTGTGTCGTCATCTCTACAGTAGGCCTACCCTACGAATACATCTCAGTTGAATCATTGCGAAGGGAAGAATAACAGAAAGTTTCTATGGCAACCAATTTCAATTACATTTACTGCACCAGACATGCAATGCAAATATTGTTAGCAGTTACTTCGCTTTGAAAATAAGTGTTGTCAAATGCAGAAGTTAAACATTTCAGCAAGTAGGCCATAACTCTATCTGTCCGAGCGTTAAAATTCCCTCTCACTTGCTAAAGTTGGAAACAAATTCTTCAATATCCGACAATTGTATCTGTTTATTCCGTGAAGAAAGAATATTTCTGTAGCCTCCAATGCGAACGTCCGTAACTTACTCAAATCATGTGATTCTCACTGTCCAGTTTTGTAAACATGGTTCAGTGGCTGCCAAAATGGTTTTCTATATTTTAATACAGTTAAAACGGCAACAGGGGGGGGATTAATAAATGGTTTACACTCCCATTTAAGTGTTGCGAACTGACCAACTTAGCACAAGTCGGAATTTGCGAGTAATAGTTTTTTTTCCAGGTAACTGGAATACACAGTTTCAAAGACTACAGCTGCGCGAAACTGTACTGTACATCGCCGGGCTCTGTACTATAACCATGCAAACTATAGTTCGAGGATTCACGATATTGGACGTAAGAGTTTAATTTTGTATCGACAGAAGATACGTGTTTAATCATTTCTACCAAACCAAATATAACAGCATTAAATCGACTTTACGGGACTTAGGCCTAATAGAAACTATATTGAAAAAATTATTCTCACATAAAATTAATGTCTGAGCGAAAAGATATAACAGCTGTTAGGTGATGTTGGCTTAGGTCATTCAATGTAATTTACATTATATTATTACTGGAACCATGATGGGGTTGCTGTAATAATGTAATTAATACTGTAAGGGATCGTACAGCGTGATTTGTGCAATCATTTACTAGATATTGCAATATAGTCGGTATAATAATACGCGAGTAAAACGGAGGCTACAGGCGTACGGTAATGTTTATTTGTTTCAAATTGTACCAATATCTGATGAACGGTTTGTATAAATAAATAAAACTTTATAAGCAAAAAAAAAATTTATTATATATGAAGAATTTAGTTGAACACTATCATTCCAATTATAGCATTAAAATCATTGATTTGATTAATTATTTTAGGTAAAATTTGGTTGTGTGAATATTACATGGATTGTCGGAAACAGCTGTAAAATGTTTAGTGGACAGACTGTGGAGACTGCATTACAATGAGTGAGGACAGAAGGCTCCATTGTGACTTTATTATCATTGGGTTAGCGTGTCACAATGCAGGACGCTGCGTTTACCGTATCCCCCCCGCTATTATATCCCCCTGCGATCACTGCTTTGCTTCTGCACAGGTATTTTCCACCATAAAACCGCCATAAACAGACAAAGTAAACTAATTTAATCCAGTATTTATGACACATCTATAATAATTTCTAGAAGAAAGCTGTAAAATCTTTCGCCGCATCGTAAAAACACGACGGCTGCGCGTTTCGCCGAGCAAGGCAATACCTTATTTAATAAAGGCTCTGAGTTACTGCATAGGAGTCTACTTCGCATCCTTCGTACTAATTCCGGTCTGCTGGAAAACCCGGTCGGGATTTTTGTTTTAACACTGTAGCGGACAAAATAAAACAAGCCCATTGATATTATCACAATATCCCCGATCAGGGTATAAAGTCCGCCTTGGGAGAGACATTCTACTCCCCCGTGCTCCACCACACACCACAGTCCCGATCAGGGTATAAGGTCCGCCTTGGGAGAGATATTCTACTCCCCCGTGCTCTACCCCACACCACAGTCCCGATCAGGGTATAAGGTGCGCCTTGGGAGAGACATTCTACTCCCCCGTGCTCTACCCCACACCACAGTCCCGATCAGGGTATAAAGTCCGCCTTGGGAGAGATATTCTACTCCCCCGTGCTCTACCCCACACCACAGTCCCGATCAGGGTATAAAGTCCGCCTTGGGAGAGACATTCTACTCCCCCGTGCTCTACCCCACACCACAGTCCCGATCAGGGTATAAGGTCCGCCTTGGGAGAGACATTCTACTCCCCCGTGCTCTACCCCACACCACAGTCCCGATCAGGGTATAAGGTCCGCCTTGGGAGAGACATTCTACTCCCCCGTGCTCCACCTCACACCACAGTCCCGATCAGGGTATAAGGTGCGCCTTGGGAGAGACATTCTACTCCCCCGTGCTTCACCTCACACCACAGTCCCGATCAGGGTATAAAGTCCGCCTTGGGAGAGACATTCTACTCCCCCGTGCTCTACCCCACACCACAGTCCCGATCAGGGTATAGAGTCCGCCTTGGGAGAGACATTCTACTCCCCCGTGCTCCACCCCACACCACAGTCCCGATCAGGGTATAAAGTCCGCCTTGGGAGAGACATTCTACTCCCCCGTGCTCCACCCCACACCACAGTGCCGATCAGGGTATAAAGTCCGCCTTGGGAGAGACATTCTACTCCCCCGTGCTCCAACCCACACCACAGTGCCGATCAGGGTATAAAGTCCGCCTTGGGAGAGACATTCTACTCCCCCGTGCTCCACCCCACACCACAGTCCCGATCAGGGTATAAAGTCCGCCATGGGAGAGACATTCTACTCCCCCGTGCTCCACCCCACACCACAGTCCCGATCAGGGTATAAAATCCGCCTTGGGAGAGACATTCTACTCCCCCGTGCTCCCCCCCACACCACAGTCCCGATCAGGGTATAAAGTCCGCCTTGGGAAAGACATTCTACTCCCCCGTGCTCTACCCCACACCACAGTCCCGATCAGGGTATAAAGTCCGCCTTGGGAGAGACATTCTACTCCCCCGTGCTCCACCCCACACCACAGTCCCGATCAGGGTATAAAGTCCGCCTTGGGAGAGACATTCTACTCCCCCGTGCTCCACCCCACACCACAGTCCCGATCAGGGTATAAAGTCCGCCTTGGGAGAGACATTCTACTCCCCCGTGCTCCACCCCACACCACAGTCCCGATCAGGGTATAAAGTCCGCCTTGGGAGAGACATTCTACTCCCCCGTGCTCCACCCCACACCACAGTCCCGATCAGGGTATAAAGTCCGCCTTGGGAGAGACATTCTACTCCCCCGTGCTCCACCCCACACCACAGTCCCGATCAGGGTATAAAGTCCGCCTTGGGAGAGACATTCTACTCCCCCGTGCTCCACCCCACACCACAGTGCCGATCAGGGTATAAAGTCCGCCTTGGGAGAGACATTCTACTCCCCCGTGCTCCACCCCACACCGCAGTCCCGATCAGGGTATAAAGTCCGCCTTGGGAGAGACATTCTACTCCCCCGTGCTCCACCCCACACCACAGTTCCGATCAGGGTATAAAGTCCGCCTTGGGAGAGACATTCTACTCCCCCGTGCTCCACCCCACACCACAGTGCCGATCAGGGTATAAAGTCCGCCTTGGGAGAGACATTCTACTCCCCCGTGCTCCACCTCACACCACAGTTCCGATCAGGGTATAAAGTCCGCCTTGGGAGAGACATTCTACTCCCCCGTGCTCCACCCCACACCACAGTTCCGATCAGGGTATAAAGTCCGCCTTGGGAGAGACATTCTACTCCCCCGTGCTCCAACCCACGCCACAGTGCCGGCTTCTAGGAGTTGAAAGGAAATGCCGTCAAGACGTACGGACACTGAATTTTCAAAACTAAAAACAGACAAAGACGAAATGGACGCGACGTCTAGAATGATATACAGGGTCCACTCTACATGTTGTATTGTATAGAAATATGTTTACAGCCTGCGACCATCTTTACTTGAGAGACTAAATACATTCTTGAGCCCTGACAAAATCGTTAAGGTAGCACTTACTTTATACACGATTTTTGAATAATTATACCCGGAGTAGTTTCGAGTTGGCCAGGGAATCCTCAATCTGCAAATAAGTTAGCGCTACTGCCAGGATAGTAATGGTTAGAAAGGCGAAAGCATATTCCAATTACATTATAGAGTCTCTTGTTTTTATTAAATTTTCAATTTGTTTTGTGATTTTAAGAAGAAGATTACACAAGGGTGGGATTAAGGGTGGGAACCCTCCGTCACCGGGGCATTGTGGGTAGCCGCATCAAGTTAGACCAGAGCTCGAAAGTGCTGGGTCTGAAACTGTGTAAGTTTAAATGTGCCGAAAAATATCCTAAACACCTGACTTCATGTACAAGCTCGCATTGTATCCGATCGTGCAGGCTGTAACAGATAGCGTTTGTAATTAAGTAGCGCCTACCTGTGAACAGGTTTTACTTTATTGACAAAGGGGTTGGGGGGGGGGGGGGGTTAGATCTTATCCACTTATTGGATTTAGCTGCCCAGCGTCCGATTCTTGCAATACCCACAATTAGATTCTAGTTTCAACAAGCTTCTATCACAGACTGGATATATAACTTGTGCGGAAAGGGTAGAGTTATGTACGTTACGTCTACTAGCCCCAGCTTCACCAACAACAAGGCCTTCAGACAGTCACACTTTACCTACGCAACCTTCTCTCTTCAGGTTCGCTTAAGCCTGAAATAGGCGCATGCGGTGGCTATAAACAGTGTGTGTAGAGTCTGTAAGACCGCAGGAAAAACGGTCGCGTGCGTCGCTTCCTGCAGTCAAGGATTTATTGTTCTTACCAGAGCAGGCTTGATCGGACACACTCTGCGCACGCGCTCTAATCACGCATAGCACGGAGCAGACGACCTTTACTACATGCGTTCATTCTTCCTTTCTATCAGTTTACCAAAACAGTTATCGGCTTTTAAAAACAGTAACAAACACATTGAAACATGCAACAGAGCCCAGATTATCCGAGCTCCTATCATCCGTGATAGTGAGACAAAAAGATATACAGGGCCTACAGCACGTCTATTGGTTTCGGCTCTCAACTCTTAAAACCCCTTATTAATACATAAAGATTCAATTCATGTATTCCTTCTACCATCTAATGCTACTGAAAATGAGTTCACCCTTATTTTACCAGACGTTTTCCTGTCATTTTTTAAACAAAGTCCTAACTGTCCAAATTTTCAGATACCCTATGCCTCCCCCCCCCCCCGTTAACATATCCCCTCCAGATACTCGAGCCTTTGTGCACATTCTTATAAAACATACTTAAAAGAACCGTTAGACCCTATTGCGTAGCCAACACGCATTAGTATAAACCTTTGCCATCTCAGGGTAGTACAAGCTCCTCCTCGAGCCCCGTCCCTCGTTGCTAGACCGATGTCAAGTCTCAATGTGTGACATTTGCAATCAACAAGGTAGATAGTAACGGCACCTAATGTAGCAGGAACGCCAGGAAAACTATCCGCAGTATAGTCGCTACTAGACCAGTGCCGAGACACATTACGTGCCCCCTAATGTGCTGTACAAGTCTCAGTGCGTGACATTTGCAATCAACAAGGTAGATAGTAACGGCCCCTGTTGTAGCAGGAACGCCAGTAAAACTATCCGCAGTCTAGTCGCTACTAGACCAGTGCCTAGACACATAACGTGCCCCCTAATGTGCTGTACAAGTCTCAGTGCGTGACATTTGCAATCAACAAGGTAGATAGTAACGGCACCTAATGTAGCAGAAACGCCAGGGAAACTATCCGCAGTCTAGTCGCTACTAGACCAGTGCCTAGACACATAACGTGCCCCCTAATGTGCTGTACAAGTCTCAGTGCGTGACATTTGCAATCAACAAGGTAGATAGTAACGGCACCTAATGTAGCAGAAACGCCAGGGAAACTATCCGCAGTCTAGTCGCTACTAGACCAGTGCCTAGACACATAACGTGCCACCTAATGTGCTGTACAAGTCTCAGTGCGTGACATTTGCAATCAACAAGGTAGATAGTAACGGCCCCTGAAGTAGCAGGAACGCCAGGAAAACTATCCGCAGTCTAGTCGCTACTAGACCAGTGCCTAGACACATAACGTGCCCCCTAATGTGCTGTACAAGTCTCAGTGCGTGACATTTGCAATCAACAAGGTAGCTAGTAACGGCCCCTGTTGTAGCAGAAACGCCAGGAAAACTATCCGCAGTCTAGTCGCTACTAGACCAGTGCCTAGACACATAACGTACCCCCTAATGTGCTGTACGAGTCTCAGTGCGTGACATTTGCAATCAACAAGGTAGCTAGTAACGGCCCCTGTTGTAGCAGAAACGCCAGGAAAACTATCCGCAGTCTAGTCGCTACTAGACCAGTGCCTAGACACATAACGTACCCCCTAATGTGCTGTACGAGTCTCAGTGCGTGACATTTGCAATCAACAAGGTAGCTAGTAACGGCCCCTGTTGTAGCAGAAACGCCAGGAAAACTATCCGCAGTCTAGTCGCTACTAGACCAGTGGCTAGACACATAACGTACCCCCTAATGTGCTGTACGAGTCTCAGTGCGTGACATTTGCAATCAACAAGGTAGATAGTAACGGCCCCTGTTGTAGCAGGAACGCCAGGAAAACTATCCGCAGTCTAGTCGCTACTAGACCAGTGCCTAGACACATAACGTGCCCCCTAATGTGCTGTACAAGTCTCAGTGCGTGACATTTGCAATCAACAAGGTAGCTAGTAACGGCCGATGTTGTAGCAGAAACGCTAGGGAAACTATCCGCAGTCTAGTCGCTACTAGACCAGTGCCTAGACACATAACGTGCCCCCTAATGTGCTGTACAAGTCTCAGTGTGTGACATTTGCAATCAACAAGGTAGCTAGTAACGGCCCCTGTTGTAGCAGGAACGCCAGGAAAACTATCCGCAGTATAGTCGCTACTAGACCAGTGCCTAGACACATAACGTGCCCCCTAATGTGCTGTACAAGTCTCAGTGCGTGACATTTGCAATCAACAAGGTATATAGTAACGGCCCCTGTTGTAGCAGGAACGCCAGGAAAACTATCCGCAGTATAGTCGCTACTAGACCAGTGCCTAGACACATAACGTGCCCCCTAATGTGCTGTACAAGTCTCAGTGCGTGACATTTGCAATCAACAAGGCAGCCAGTAACGGCCCCTGTTGTAGCAGAAACGCCAGGAAAACTATCCGCAGTCTAGTCGCTACTAGACCAGTGCCTAGACACATAACGTGACCCCTAATGTGCTGTACAAGTCTTAGTGCGTGACATTTGCAATCAACAAGGTAGATAGTAACGGCCCCTGTTGTAGCAGAAACGCCAGGAAAACTATCCGCAGTCTAGTCGCTACTAGACCAGTGCCTAGACACGTAACGTGCCCCCTAATGTGCTGTACAAGTCTCAGTGCGTGACATTTGCAATCAACAAGGTAGATAGTAACGGCCCCTGTTGTAGCAGAAACGCCAGGAAAACTATCCGCAGTCTAGTCGCTACTAGACCAGTGCCTAGACACATAACGTGACCCCTAATGTGCTGTACAAGTCTTAGTGCGTGACATTTGCAATCAACAAGGTAGATAGTAACGGCCCCTGTTGTAGCAGAAACGCCAGGAAAACTATCCGCAGTCTAGTCGCTACTAGACCAGTGCCTAGACAAATAACGTGCCCCCTAATGTGCTGTACAAGTCTTAGTGCGTGACATTTGCAATCAACAAGGTAGCTAGTAACGGCCCCTGTTGTAGCAGGAACGCCAGGAAAACTATCCGCAGTCTAGTCGCTACTAGACCAGTGCCTAGACACATAACGTGCCCCCTAATGTGCTGTACAAGTCTCAGTGCGTGACATTTGCAATCAACAAGGTAGATAGTAACGGCCCCTGTTGTAGCAGAAACGCCAGGAAAACTATCCGCAGTCTAGTCGCTACTAGACCAGTGCCTAGACACATAACGTGACCCCTAATGTGCTGTACAAGTCTTAGTGCGTGACATTTGCAATCAACAACGTAGATAGTAACGGCCCCTGTTGTAGCAGAAACGCCAGGAAAACTATCCGCAGTCTAGTCGCTACTAGACCAGTGCCTAGACACATAACGTGCCCCCTAATGTGCTGTACAAGTCTTAGTGCGTGACATTTGCAATCAACAAGGTAGATAGTAACGGCCCCTGTTGTAGCAGAAACGCCAGGAAAACTATCCGCAGTCTAGTCGCTACTAGACCAGTGCCTAGACACATAACGTGCCCCCTAATGTGCTGTACAAGTCTTAGTGCGTGACATTTGCAATCAACAAGGTAGATAGTAACGGCCCCTGTTGTAGCAGAAACGCCAGGAAAACTATCCGCAGTCTAGTCGCTACTAGACCAGTGCCTAGACACATAACGTGACCCCTAATGTGCTGTACAAGTCTTAGTGCGTGACATTTGCAATCAACAAGGTAGCTAGTAACGGCCCCTGTTGTAGCAGAAACGCCAGGGAAACTATCCGCAATCTAGTCGCTACTAGACCAGTGCCTAGACACATAACGTGCCCCCTAATGTGCTGTACAAGTCTCAGTGCGTGACATTTGCAATCAACAAGGTAGATAGTAACGGCCCCTGTTGTAGCAGAAACGCTAGGAAAACTATCCGCAGTCTAGTCTCTACTAGACCAGTGCCTAGACACATAACGTGCCCCCTAATGTGCTGTACAAGTCTCAGTGCGTAACATTTGCAATCAACAAGCTAGATAGTAACGGCCCCTGTTGTAGCAGGAACGCCACGAAAACTATCCGCAGTCTAGTCGCTACTAGACCAGTGCCTAGACACATAACGTGCCCCCTAATGTGCTGTACAAGTCTCAGTGCGTGACATTTGCAATCAACAAGGTAGATAGTAACGGCCCCTGTTGTAGCAGGAACGCCAGGAAAACTATCCGCAGTATAGTCGCTACTAGACCAGTGCCTAGACACATAACGTGCCCCCTAATGTGCTGTACAAGTCTCAGTGCGTGACATTTGCAATCAACAAGGTAGATAGTAACGGCCCCTGTTGTAGCAGAAACGCCAGGAAAACTATCCGCAGTCTAGTCGCTACTAGACCAGTGCCTAGACACATAACGTGCCCCCTAATGTGCTGTACAAGTCTCAGTGCGTGACATTTGCAATCAACAAGGTAGCTAGTAACGGCCCCTGTTGTAGCAGGAACGCCAGGAAAACTACCCGCAGTCTAGTCGCTACTAGACCAGTGCCTAGACACATAACGTGCCCCCTAATGTGCTGTACAAGTCTCAGTGCGTGACATTTGCAATCAACAAGGTAGCTAGTAACGGCCCCTGTTGTAGCAGGAACGCCAGGAAAACTATCCGCAGTCTAGTCGCTACTAGAACAATGCCGAGACACATAACGTGCCACCTAATGTGCTCTACAAGTCTCAGTGCGTGACATTTGCAATCAACAAGGTAGATAGTAACGGCCCCTGTTGTAGCAGGAACGCCAGGAAAACTATCCGCAGTCTAGTCGCTACTAGAACAATGCCTAGACACATAACGTGCCCCCTAATGTGCTGTACAAGTCTCAGTGCGTAACATTTACAATCAACAAGCTAGATAGTAACGGCCCCTGTTGTAGTAGGAACGCCAGGAAAACTATCCGCAGTCTAGTCGCTACTAGACCAGTGCCTAGACACATAACGTGCCCCCTAATGTGCTGTACAAGTCTCAGTGCGTGACATTTGCAATCAACAAGGTAGATAGTAACGGCCCCTGTTGTTGCAGGAACGCCAGGAAAACTATCCGCAGTATAGTCGCTACTAGACCAGTGCCTAGACACATAACGTACCCCCTAATGTGCTGTACAAGTCTCAGTGCGTGACATTTGCAATCAACAAGGTAGATAGTAACGGCCCCCGTTGTAGCAGAAACGCCAGGAAAACTATCCGCAGTCTAGTCGCTACTAGACCAGTTCCTAGACACATAACGTGCCCCCTAATGTGCTGTACAAGTCTCAGTGCGTGACATTTGCAATCAACAAGGTAGCTAGTAACGGCCCCTGTTGTAGCAGGAACGCCAGGAAAACTACCCGCAGTCTAGTCGCTACTAGACCAGTGCCTAGACACATAACGTGCCCCCTAATGTGCTGTACAAGTCTCAGTGCGTGACATTTGCAATCAACAAGGTAGCTAGTAACGGCCCCTGTTGTAGCAGAAACGCCAGGAAAACTATCCGCAGTCTAGTCGCTACTAGACCAGTGCCTAGACACATAACGTGCCCCCTAATGTGCTGTACAAGTCTCAGTGCGTGACATTTGCAATCAACAAGGTAGCTAGTAACGGCCCCTGTTGTAGCAGGAACGCCAGGAAAACTATCCGCAGTCTAGTCGCTACTAGAACAATGCCGAGACACATAACGTGCCACCTAATGTGCTCTACAAGTCTCAGTGCGTGACATTTGCAATCAACAAGGTAGATAGTAACGGCCCCTGTTGTAGCAGAAACGCTAGGAAAACTATCCGCAGTCTAGTCTCTACTAGACCAGTGCCTAGACACATAACGTGCCCCCTAATGTGCTGTACAAGTCTCAGTGCGTAACATTTGCAATCAACAAGCTAGATAGTAACGGCCCCTGTTGTAGCAGGAACGCCACGAAAACTATCCGCAGTCTAGTCGCTACTAGACCAGTGCCTAGACACATAACGTGCCCCCTAATGTGCTGTACAAGTCTCAGTGCGTGACATTTGCAATCAACAAGGTAGATAGTAACGGCCCCTGTTGTAGCAGGAACGCCAGGAAAACTATCCGCAGTATAGTCGCTACTAGACCAGTGCCTAGACACATAACGTGCCCCCTAATGTGCTGTACAAGTCTCAGTGCGTGACATTTGCAATCAACAAGGTAGATAGTAACGGCCCCTGTTGTAGCAGAAACGCCAGGAAAACTATCCGCAGTCTAGTCGCTACTAGACCAGTGCCTAGACACATAACGTGCCCCCTAATGTGCTGTACAAGTCTCAGTGCGTGACATTTGCAATCAACAAGGTAGCTAGTAACGGCCCCTGTTGTAGCAGGAACGCCAGGAAAACTACCCGCAGTCTAGTCGCTACTAGACCAGTGCCTAGACACATAACGTGCCCCCTAATGTGCTGTACAAGTCTCAGTGCGTGACATTTGCAATCAACAAGGTAGCTAGTAACGGCCCCTGTTGTAGCAGGAACGCCAGGAAAACTATCCGCAGTCTAGTCGCTACTAGAACAATGCCGAGACACATAACGTGCCACCTAATGTGCTCTACAAGTCTCAGTGCGTGACATTTGCAATCAACAAGGTAGATAGTAACGGCCCCTGTTGTAGCAGGAACGCCAGGAAAACTATCCGCAGTCTAGTCGCTACTAGAACAATGCCTAGACACATAACGTGCCCCCTAATGTGCTGTACAAGTCTCAGTGCGTAACATTTACAATCAACAAGCTAGATAGTAACGGCCCCTGTTGTAGTAGGAACGCCAGGAAAACTATCCGCAGTCTAGTCGCTACTAGACCAGTGCCTAGACACATAACGTGCCCCCTAATGTGCTGTACAAGTCTCAGTGCGTGACATTTGCAATCAACAAGGTAGATAGTAACGGCCCCTGTTGTAGTAGGAACGCCAGGAAAACTATCCGCAGTCTAGTCGCTACTAGACCAGTGCCTAGACACATAACGTGCCCCCTAATGTGCTGTACAAGTCTCAGTGCGTGACATTTGCAATCAACAAGGTAGATAGTAACGGCCCCTGTTGTTGCAGGAACGCCAGGAAAACTATCCGCAGTATAGTCGCTACTAGACCAGTGCCTAGACACATAACGTACCCCCTAATGTGCTGTACAAGTCTCAGTGCGTGACATTTGCAATCAACAAGGTAGATAGTAACGGCCCCCGTTGTAGCAGAAACGCCAGGAAAACTATCCGCAGTCTAGTCGCTACTAGACCAGTGCCTAGACACATAACGTGCCCCCTAATGTGCTGTACAAGTCTCAGTGCGTGACATTTGCAATCAACAAGGTAGCTAGTAACGGCCCCTGTTGTAGCAGGAACGCCAGGAAAACTACCCGCAGTCTAGTCGCTACTAGACCAGTGCCTAGACACATAACGTGCCCCCTAATGTGCTGTACAAGTCTCAGTGCGTGACATTTGCAATCAACAAGGTAGCTAGTAACGGCCCCTGTTGTAGCAGAAACGCCAGGAAAACTATCCGCAGTCTAGTCGCTACTAGACCAGTGCCTAGACACATAACGTGCCCCCTAATGTGCTGTACAAGTCTCAGTGCGTGACATTTGCAATCAACAAGGTAGCTAGTAACGGCCCCTGTTGTAGCAGGAACGCCAGGAAAACTATCCGCAGTCTAGTCGCTACTAGAACAATGCCGAGACACATAACGTGCCACCTAATGTGCTCTACAAGTCTCAGTGCGTGACATTTGCAATCAACAAGGTAGATAGTAACGGCCCCTGTTGTAGCAGAAACGCTAGGAAAACTATCCGCAGTCTAGTCTCTACTAGACCAGTGCCTAGACACATAACGTGCCCCCTAATGTGCTGTACAAGTCTCAGTGCGTAACATTTGCAATCAACAAGCTAGATAGTAACGGCCCCTGTTGTAGCAGGAACGCCACGAAAACTATCCGCAGTCTAGTCGCTACTAGACCAGTGCCTAGACACATAACGTGCCCCCTAATGTGCTGTACAAGTCTCAGTGCGTGACATTTGCAATCAACAAGGTAGATAGTAACGGCCCCTGTTGTAGCAGGAACGCCAGGAAAACTATCCGCAGTATAGTCGCTACTAGACCAGTGCCTAGACACATAACGTGCCCCCTAATGTGCTGTACAAGTCTCAGTGCGTGACATTTGCAATCAACAAGGTAGATAGTAACGGCCCCTGTTGTAGCAGAAACGCCAGGAAAACTATCCGCAGTCTAGTCGCTACTAGACCAGTGCCTAGACACATAACGTGCCCCCTAATGTGCTGTACAAGTCTCAGTGCGTGACATTTGCAATCAACAAGGTAGCTAGTAACGGCCCCTGTTGTAGCAGGAACGCCAGGAAAACTACCCGCAGTCTAGTCGCTACTAGACCAGTGCCTAGACACATAACGTGCCCCCTAATGTGCTGTACAAGTCTCAGTGCGTGACATTTGCAATCAACAAGGTAGCTAGTAACGGCCCCTGTTGTAGCAGGAACGCCAGGAAAACTATCCGCAGTCTAGTCGCTACTAGAACAATGCCGAGACACATAACGTGCCACCTAATGTGCTCTACAAGTCTCAGTGCGTGACATTTGCAATCAACAAGGTAGATAGTAACGGCCCCTGTTGTAGCAGGAACGCCAGGAAAACTATCCGCAGTCTAGTCGCTACTAGAACAATGCCTAGACACATAACGTGCCCCCTAATGTGCTGTACAAGTCTCAGTGCGTAACATTTACAATCAACAAGCTAGATAGTAACGGCCCCTGTTGTAGTAGGAACGCCAGGAAAACTATCCGCAGTCTAGTCGCTACTAGACCAGTGCCTAGACACATAACGTGCCCCCTAATGTGCTGTACAAGTCTCAGTGCGTGACATTTGCAATCAACAAGGTAGATAGTAACGGCCCCTGTTGTTGCAGGAACGCCAGGAAAACTATCCGCAGTATAGTCGCTACTAGACCAGTGCCTAGACACATAACGTACCCCCTAATGTGCTGTACAAGTCTCAGTGCGTGACATTTGCAATCAACAAGGTAGATAGTAACGGCCCCCGTTGTAGCAGAAACGCCAGGAAAACTATCCGCAGTCTAGTCGCTACTAGACCAGTGCCTAGACACATAACGTGCCCCCTAATGTGCTGTACAAGTCTCAGTGCGTGACATTTGCAATCAACAAGGTAGCTAGTAACGGCCCCTGTTGTAGCAGGAACGCCAGGAAAACTACCCGCAGTCTAGTCGCTACTAGACCAGTGCCTAGACACATAACGTGCCCCCTAATGTGCTGTACAAGTCTCAGTGCGTGACATTTGCAATCAACAAGGTAGCTAGTAACGGCCCCTGTTGTAGCAGAAACGCCAGGAAAACTATCCGCAGTCTAGTCGCTACTAGACCAGTGCCTAGACACATAACGTGCCCCCTAATGTGCTGTACAAGTCTCAGTGCGTGACATTTGCAATCAACAAGGTAGCTAGTAACGGCCCCTGTTGTAGCAGGAACGCCAGGAAAACTATCCGCAGTCTAGTCGCTACTAGAACAATGCCGAGACACATAACGTGCCACCTAATGTGCTCTACAAGTCTCAGTGCGTGACATTTGCAATCAACAAGGTAGATAGTAACGGCCCCTGTTGTAGCAGGAACGCCAGGAAAACTATCCGCAGTCTAGTCGCTACTAGACCAGTGCCTAGACACATAACGTGCCCCCTAATGTGCTGTACAAGTCTCAGTGCGTGACATTTGCAATCAACAAGGTAGATAGTAACGGCCCCTGTTGTAGCAGAAACGCCAGAAAAACTATCCGCAGTCTAGTCGCTACTAGACCAGTGCCTAGACACATAACGTGCCCCCTAATGTGCTGTACAAGTCTCAGTGCGTGACATTTGCAATCAACAAGGTAGCTAGTAACGGCCCCTGTTGTAGCAGGAACGCCAGGAAAACTACCCGCAGTCTAGTCGCTACTAGACCAGTGCCTAGACACATAACGTGCCCCCTAATGTGCTGTACAAGTCTCAGTGCGTGACATTTGCAACCAACAAGGTAGATAGTAACGGCCCCTGTTTATAAATACAAAACCTACACACCATACCTCCATACAATATACCTTGTACACCTGGTCCGGCCACTATATAAACAAATCTGACCAATGACCTGCGTGGCAGGATACTTTGCACTTCTAATTCTACAATAAAATAGCGCCAGTGAACAAATTCGCGTCCACGCTCATTAAAAATGCTCACAATTAATAAATAACATTGTGGACAGAGTAATGAATTTATCTCGGCTCTGAAGGGAAATTGATTCAATTTAGACGATTCTGTGACCAAACTGTTTGAAATTAACTACAAATTCTGTTTATTAAAGTATTTAAAACCCCTGTACGTTATGTTTAAAGGGGGCTAGAGTGGCTGTTATTCTAATAAATGTAAGCAACTTTCTTTTCTACTGCGCAAATTAAGATTACAGATCTAGGTTAAATATTCTACACATACAACTACCCCTATAAATCTACCACTTTGCCTGCTTATCTTTTGACGAGTTGAATTTAAATACAGCGAATTTCATTATAAAATAAACTAGGAAGATGAATGGGTGGTTATCACTGAGGAAGAAAACTTGAGTCGTCGAAACACATATGAGTAAAAACTAAAGTCTTTGTGCTTTTGCAATTGAGATTTCTATCTTTTATGAGATATAATTATACGTGGTTATAAAAATGTATTTTATCATTCTAAAACTAATAAAAACTATCTATTACTGAATTTCCCTGAACTTCTTACATTTAGCTTTAGGGATTTAAACACATCGCCATTTTGTAGGAACTCGTGTAATTAAAATTAAAATACAAATAAGGTAGTTTACACCTTTGCAAGGCAGTATTCGGTTACCTACGAGGCCGGTTACCCATCATAATGAGTTTCTTAACACCAACACTCAATTAGACAATAAGTTAGCCAAAACTAGGAAAATTATGTTTTTCTGTTCTACTCTATAAGTAAACCTGTACCGGAAATTTAGTGGCAACATTTTAATACAGTTGTATAATAATATGGTACAACATGGTGGTGAAATCTCTGAAAGATTCGTTCATAGGCCTAACACAGTGTGTTTACTCACTTCAGCAACCGTCAAGTTTATGTAAAAATCTTAATTTGTTTGTAAGCTACCCTAATCTAATCGCATACTTATAGCTGTATACTGTATTATAGCTTCATGACTATGCAGGAGTCGCTGGTAGCTACGACCACGAGAAGCATCAAGCAGTGGGCACTAGCCCTAGCCCTAGCCGGACAAATAACAAAGCAAAAATACAACAGCTTTAAAGTTTTCGCCACAAACTTGTTGCTCGTGGTGAGAACCATCGCAAAGTTCCCAAGCAAATAAATGCTTTTGTCACTCCTTGGCGGGTGTATGATGGGTGGTGCTGATTTTATAGCTTCATGACTATGCAGGAGTCGCTGGTAGCTACGACCACGAGAAGCATCAAGCAGTGGGCACTAGCCCTAGCCACGAACCATCGCCCAGTTCCCAAGCACTTGGTGGGTGTATGATGGGTGGTGCTGATTTTATAGCTTCATGACTATGCAGGAGTCGCTGGTAGCTACGACCACGAGAAGCATCAAGCAGTGGGCACTAGCCCTAGCCACGAACCATCGCCCAGTTCCCAAGCACTTGGTGGGTGTATGATGGGTGGTGCTGATTTTATAGCTTCATGACTATGCAGGAGTCGCTGGTAGCTACGACCACGAGAAGCATCAAGCAGTGGGCACTAGCCCTAGCCACGAACCATCGCCAAGTTCCCAAGCAAATAAATGCTTTTGTCACTCCTTGGCGGGTGTATGATGGGTGGAGCCGGTTTTATAGCTTAGTATAAAATGCCCATATATATTATTTATAATTTGCGCTAATAATTGATTTAAGAATAAAACTGTCTATTTGTATTATTTTGTTTCGAACACCAGACTAAAACGAAATGGGTTTAACAAGAAAGCGGGACGTGTTTGTAACTATTTGGGCTTTCTACCTGTAGCAATGAGCATTGGACGAGATGACAACAAAACCACGTCCCAAGCCACGACGGTGGCAGCCCGAATCCTTAGATGAGGGACTTTCCCACGCAACATTTCTATTCTCAATCATTGTTAGAACGATAAGATCTGTGAGCCATTGTCAATACAAAATTAGTGCTTCAGGTGAGAGACGTAGCTAAGTTTCTAGGCTAATACATTATGTTTTACGTCGTGCGGTTGTATGTTTGAAAAGCTGTTTACATTTATTTTTACAATATCAAGGGCACAGTGGTAGGCTACAACATATTACAATGAAAATATTGGAAAGTACCCCGTTACCACAAAAATAACAATTAATACAAGTTACTGAAGATTAAACCCTTAAGTAACTCGTATCATTTGTTATTTCTTATTATTTTTATGGTATTGGCGTTATTTTCAATATTTTCATTGTAATTTATTTCATACAATATATTTAACGAAACTGTTAATTATTTTTAATTTTCAATTGCGATTAAGAATATTTGTGTGTGTGTGTGTGTGTGTGTGTGTGTGTGTGTGTGTGTGTGTGTGTGTGTGTGTGTGTGTGTGTGTGTGTGTGTGTTATTGATTAAAAAATCACTTGTCTGTGGTTGGTACACGTTATGTTGAATTGTAAAATCAATTTTGGGTGATTTTATAAAAAAATGACTAAATTTAGTTGCTTTTACCATATTTTAGTGATTCTTTCATTACCATTATTTAGTTTAAATAATATAGTGAATTGAAAACCTGTTAACACAAATAATAAACCGTTTGGTGAAATGTGTTTGTCATTCTACGAGTACAAACCCTTATGTCAAACATTGTTACAGCTAGCATTAAAATCACTATATGTCAAACCCAAACAGCTACTTCAAAACGTTTCGATAACAGTTGTTATCGTCTAAGGGATTCTCTCTAAACGTAACCATAGCATCGAGACGTTCAAGGACCTGTTGATACTGTATTTAATAAGCCTTACTTTATTAAATACTTTAATAAGCCTGATATTAAACAGACAACAGACAGACAGAGAGCGATGTTTACACATGAATACAAAGCATATATATACTAAGTACAAACACAACCTGTCATGCATAACACAAACACAATCACTTCACAACACTGCACAATGTCACTAGACACAAGTGGCAAGCTCGCGTCATAATAGAGACCAGGTAGCGCGTGACGAGACGGTCATATCGCGGAGCGAGCGGGGCGCACACTGAGGTGGAGGCGTGCAGTGCGCTACCGCTATCAACCCCCACCCCGTGTTTTAGTTGTGTTTTCTTGTCAGTTTATAAAGTCTATGCCTACACATAGACCGGCACATTGCTGTTGCTGATCTTCTGCGGAACACTTCTACCGCATCGGGTAAGTCCGAATCACACCTTACGACTATATTATTACTTAATAATCAGATAGTTACAATCAGTTCGGGTTTGGGAACCTCGACGGTTCTTTTACGTTATAACCACTTGTATTCTACCTTTTAAAATAATTCTTTCTAGTCTAGGTTTTAATAAATATAAAGAAATACCTTATACTAAAAATTGTCTGATACTTTTCACAACGTCTTGTTATATTTAATTTGTTAATATTTACATAATTATAAAATAGTATTTTACAAACTTTGATAAATCCATTTACAAAAGTGCGTCTTTTTTCGATATCTGATTTTAAAAATACCACACAATTACAATTATATTTTAAAATTCCAATTAAATTTTATAAGATAATTCCTTACTCATAGACAACTTTATAACTGCAACGAATCGATAGGTGACTAAATTCGATATCATTTAAAATATTAAACTACTGTGTTCGCCCAAGTTAAAATTTCCTACGTTAAATATTAATTGAAATTACCACATTATATAGGCCTAATATAACAATCTATAACAGCTCTTTAAGATAATTCCTTACTCATAGATAACTTTATAACTGCAACGAATCGATAGGTAACTAAATTCGATATCATTTTAAATATTAAACTACTGTGTTATCTACCCACAGTTAAACTACTGTGGGTAGGTATATATTAAAATTTCCTACGTTAAATATTAATTGAAATTACCACATTATATAGGCCTAATATAACAATCTATAACAGCTCTTTAAGATAATTCCTTACTCATAGATAACTTTATAACTGCAACGAATCGATAGGTGACTAAATTCGATATCATTTAAAATATTAAACTATTGTGTTCGCCCTAGTTAAAATTTCCTTCCTTAAATATTTATTGAAATTACCACATTATATAGGCTTAATATAACAATCTATAACAGCTCTTTAAGATAATTCCTTACTCATAGATAACTTTATAACTGCAACGAATCGATAGGTAACTAAATTCGATATCATTTTAAATATTAAACTACTGTGTTATCTACCCACAGTTAAACTACTGTGGGTAGGTATATATTAAAATTTCCTACGTTAAATATTAATTGAAATTACCACATTATATATATATATATATATATATATATATATATATATATATATATATAACAATTTATAAGAGCTCCTTAAGATTCCGATTTATTCTTTTCCCTAAGGATAAACACAATATTTTAACGCATTAAATAAAGGCAATTAGCACGTCACGTGATACAAGAGGGACATACGGGGGGATATTTCCCTTAAGCTACCTACTACGGGCAAGAAATGGACACGGAAGTTTAGACTTTTATTTTTTTTGACATATATTACGAGTAATTGTAAAACATTTTCATTAAACGAAAAATAACTACTATACTACTACACGAAAACAAATACACGTGTATTAGGTAATATATAATAAAACTTTTAAAAAACACACAATATGACTGAGTAAAATATAAGACTATAGAGATAGTAGAAGATTTAGAAAAGTAATAGGTTTTGTTATTTATACGAATAATTTTAAAACTTACAAACTACCTGAATGTAAAATAAAACCATAAGCCGTGAAAAATTAAATTTACTCTTGTCATGGTGCGCAGTAGGGGTAATGTGTAATAAACTTTAAAGCGTTAACAAATAGGATTTAGAAAAATATCACACCACTGCGACGGAACAAACACAATAAGATCTATAACTTCATAACAATAAAGAACATAATATAAAATAAAAGTATGAGAAAAATTTATAAAAGAGCAATGAATAAAATATATGCGTTTTAGAAATATAAATATTTAGCGTTGAAAATATATGTTTTTAAAATTTAAATACTAATGTTTTGATCACTGAATATTTATTAAGTGCACGGCGATTAATTATAGATAAACCAATAAGACCATTAATAAATTTTATAAATGCTCCATCTTATAAAATATTAAAGGTTATGGTAAATATTCTTAAAGATAAAATAGAACTAAAAAATAATCATACTATAATAAATTCTATTAATCTTATTGAAAAACTAAATGCAATTAAAATTAATGAAAATACAAAATTAATATCATTAGATATAAAAAATATGTATACAAACATACCTATAAATGAAACTCTTGAAATTATAATATCTAAATTAGAACACGAGAAAGATGAAAAATTAACATTAGAAATTTTAAATACACTCAAAATAATATTAAATCAAAATTATTTTTCATACAATGACAAAATTTCTAAACAAGAAGATGGTCTTGCTATGGGCTTGCCATTATCTAATATATTATCTGAAATATTTTTACAACAATTAAATAATAAAGTAAATGAAATTATAAAAATATATGATAAAAATGGTAATTGGGTTCGCTATGTAGATGAATAAAAATAATATAAATTTAACAAATATTTTGGATAAAATAAATAAAATTAATAATAAAATCAAATTTATTTATGAATTGAAATAAATTTTATAGATTTAACAATAATAAGAAAAAATGAAAAATTTGAATATATGATATACCGTAAACCAACTTTGACAAACCAAATTATACCAAATAATTCTAATCATCCATATAATCAAAAAATGGCTGCTTTATATAACTTATTATATAGAATGCATAAAATACCCATGAATGAAGAAAATAAAATAGGTGGTGTTTATAAATTAGAATGCGAAAATTGTAATAAAGCTTATATAGGTCAAACCAAGTAAAAATTAAAAGAAAGATATAAAGAACATTTAAATGCCTACATTAATCCAGAAATTTATATAGCAAATTTCGCAAATCATTGTATTAATAATAAGCAGAAATTTCCAAATATAGAAAATATGAAACTTATAAAAGAAATTAATAAGGGATTAAGAATGAATATATATGAAGCATTCGAAATATATAAACACAATAATAATAACAAATTAATAAAAGAACAAATACAAATACATTCTAAATTTGATACTATATTCAATGTCTATAATGTTACAGCAACAAAATAAATTTGGCAATTTGTATAAATTTAGCAACAATTCTATTTCTAATTAAACATATGTTTAAGGCCTATAGCTTACATTATTGTAATTTTCATTCCTGATGATGTTGGTACTGTTTACCAACGAAAAGCTTTGAATATAAATTAATAAATATTCTTGTATTTGAATAACCTTGTTTTAAATTATTAAACAAGAAAACGTATTTTATACTTATATATATATATATATATATATATATATATATTAAATATGGTGATATGTTTTCTTGTAATATAGTTAATAAATTTAAAATATTTCAAAAACAAGAATAGTTTCAATACATATATTATGCAAAACCTTTCGCCGATAAATAGTACCAGCATCTTCCTTTTTTTCTTGTAGACTAATATCTAAATAGATTAGTTTATTTTTTGATTCAAATTCATGAGTAAATTTTATATTTTCGTGTATATTATTTATACAATTTAATATTTCGTCAATATTTGAACCATTATTATTTGATATGTATAATCCATCATCTACATATCTAAACCAGTGTCCATTTTGATCGTATATTTTAATAACCTTATCTATATTTTGTAAACATATTTCCGATAATATGCTGGACATTGGAGAGCCCATTGTTAATCCATCTTTTTGTTTATAAATTTTATTAATATATAAAAAATAATTTTGATTTAATAATATTTTTAATATATTTATTATTTCTTGTGTTAATGTGTTATCTTGTTCACATGTATCTATATTATTTTTTATTATTTCAAATGTTTTCGTTATAGGTATGTTATTATACATGTTAGTAACATCAAATGATATTAATTTTGTATTATTATCAATTTTAATATCTTTTAATTTTTCAATAAGCTCAATCGAGTTTTTTATATTATGAGTATTATTTAATTTTACCTTATCTTTAAGTAATAAAGCCAAATATTTTGAAATTTTATAAGAAGGAGCAGTTGTAAAATTAACTAATGGCCTAATTGGTTTATCTTCTTTGAGCAATTTAATTGATCCATTGAATCTTGGAATTTTTTGATGTTTTTATTATATTTTTCATTTCATTTTGATATTTGTCTGTGTGATCTTTATTTATTTGTGTATATTGGTTTTTAGATATATAATTTTCACTTTTATTTATATGTTCTTGTTTATCAATAATAACTACAGCATTACCTTTATCAGCCTTTGTCATAATAAGATCATTAGTTTGTAATTTTTGTTTAATTTGATAAATTTGCGAGTATTGTTTTATGTGTGTATGATTATTTTTGTTATTTTTAATTAACTTAATTATTTCATGTGATATTTTTATTCGCATATTCTGTTGTTCTTCTTCTTTTAATTTATTGATCGCCATTTCAGTATCTATTATTATTGTATCGATATTTCTTTTCATATCTTTTTTGAGGTTGATTTTATTATTATTTTCTAAAATTTTTATTTCATTTTGGCTGAATGTTGTATTTGTTAAATTAACAAAATTGGGGTGAAACTTATGATGTTGTGTGATTACTTCAGTATTTTTATCTTTGTTCACTTTTAATATATCTAGTTTTTTGGTTAGAGTGTTCATTTTTCTTTGTCTATATTTAGATAAATAGCCCAAATAAATATATTCTTAGTCTATATTTATCTATAGAAGATATGCTACTGTTTTATCGGCGAAAAGCTTTGAATAATCTACGTATTCAAAGTATTCTTGTTTTTGAAATATTTTTAATTTATATATATATATATATATATATATAGTAGTAGTAGTTGTAGTAATATTGGTAATGTTATGTTTCTATTATTTTACTAAGATAAATACAGAACACTTGTATTTTCAACTTGTAATTACAAGATGATATTTAAGGTGTTCAGACAGAATGTAAATAGGCCTTCGACTTTATATGTATATATATATATATATATATATATATATATATATATATATATATATATATATATATATAAAGAACATAAGTCAAAATACAAATACAAGAATTATGTTTTTTATTAATACACAAGAATACATATTGCGATATTTATATATATATAAGTGTATACAAGAAAACAGTGTTGCATAACTACAAATATACATATATATATATATATATATATATATATATATATATATATATATATATATATATATATATATATATTGACTAAAGATAGTTTGCCTTATATAGGCCTACTAAGAGAAGTTATATGGGAGAAATAGCTGAGAACATTTAATGCCGGAATGATGGGAAAGGCCTAAATAAAATTATAATACCAATTAACATATAATTACAATTAGAAAATATACGCTATTAAATCAACCTAATATACGTTTCGGCAGCTTTATGTTCCATTTTCTAATGATATTACATAAGCTATACGATAAGGGCTATTAATAGAGGAGCCACTGAAGATGGTGGCAATTCTAACAAAACATACATTGTTTAGAATTAATAGAGTATAAAACTTGTTTGTTTTATACTTTTTATAGTTTATTCCTCAACGTAGATTCTTCTATCTTGTTGGGTTTTGCTATTCAAAAAACAAAATACATTAATTCCCATTTCACTTTTTCAATTTACACTTAAATTCATGTGATTATCAATTACTCGGCTTAAATGAAATCCGAAATCTCTTAATGTCTGGCGTGTACAATTAAACCCACATCCTGGCCGCCGTTGCAGTCTCGCACAGTTCTCAACGTGTTTTTGCGTTGGGGTTGCATTATTTCATCTAACTCACGCGAACACATTACCATTCGTCAATAGAGCGCAGAATATTCATCACACTTACCTGTAATAATATCAGTATAAGTAAAATAAACACAAATCTGTTTAAGAAACAAAAACCGAAGGCTATAGCCCCAGTGTAATATTTCAGCAATATAATATAACTTTGCTGTATATGACCCGTTAAACGTTTATACAAGTTACCTAAACCTAAGAGTACGTCAGCCGATTCTCAGCCAATGAAAGCTGATTTACCGGAACAGTTCTAAATACAATTTGATCCAGAACAAATCGAACATTTTCTATTTACAAATTATTATTATTAAATATTGACTATGATTACAATTAATAACGTTTTTAGTACGATGTTGTTCTAGCTATTACAATGCTATTCTAGTTATTACAATGTTGTTCTAGCTATTACGTTGCTATTGTAGTTATTACGATATTGTTTTAGCTATTACGATGCTATTATAGTTATTACGATGTTGTTCTAGCTATTACGTTGCTATTGTAGTTATTACGATATTGTTTTAGCTATTACTCTGCTATTATAGTTATTACGATGTTATTCTAGCTAATACAATGCTATTCTAGTTATTATTACGATGTTTTAACTGTAACAATGCTATTCTAGTTATTACAATGTTGTTCTAGCTATTACGTTGCTATTGTAGTTATTACGATATTGTTTTAGCTATTACTCTGCTATTATAGTTATTACGATGTTATTCTAGCTAATACAATGCTATTCTAGTTATTATTACGATGTTTTAACTGTAACAATGCTATTCTAGTTATTACGATTTTATTCTGGCTATTACGATGATGTTCTGTATATTACGATGCTATTCAAGCTATTACGATGTTTTCCTGACTATTACGATGCTATTCTAGTTATTACGATGTTCTTCTAGCTATTACGTCGCTATTCTAGTTATTACGAGGTTGTTCTAGCTATTGCTATATTGTTTTGGCTATTACAATGCCCTTCTGCCTGTTACGATGTTCTAGCCCTTGGGATGTTGTTCTGCTATTACAATGATCCTCTTGCGATGCTATCCTAGTTATTGCGATGTTGTTCTAGCTATCACGATTATTTTGGCTACTACGTAGTTGTTGTGGCTATTACGATATTTTAGTTATTACGATGTTGTTCTAGCTATTACGATGCTATTCTAGCTATTGCGGTGTTGGTCTGTCTATTAAATGCTATTCTAGTTATTACGATGGTGTTCTTGCTATTACGATGCTGTTCTAGTTATTACGACGATGTTCTTGCTATTACGATGCTATTCTAGTTATTACGATGTTGTTCTGCCTATTACGATGCTATTCTTGTTATTAGGATGTTGTTCTGGCAATTATGATGCTATTCTGGTTACCACGATGCTCTTCTAGTTATTGCGATGTTGTTCTGTCTATTACGATGCTATTCTAGTTATTACGATGGTGTTTTAGCTATTACGATGCTATTCTAGTTATTGCGATGTTGTTCTGTCTATTTCGATGCTGTTCTGGTTATTACGATGTTGTTCTGGCTATTACAATGCTATTTAGTTATTACGATGTTGTTCTGGCTATTACGATACTATTCTGGTTATTACAACGATGGTCTAGTTATTACGATGCTATTCTAGCTATTGCGGTGTTGTTCTGTCTATTACGAAGCTATTCTAGTTATTACGATGTTGTTCTGGCTATTACAATGCTATTCTGGTTATTACAACGATGGTCTAGTTATTACGATGCTATTCTAGCTATTGCGGTGTTGTTCTGTCTATTACGATGCTATTCTACTTATTACGATGTTGTTCTGGCTATTACGATGCTTTTCTAGCTGTTGCGACGTTGTTTTAGCTATTACGATGCTATTCTATTTATTACGATGTTATTCTGGCTATTACGATGCTATTCTAGCTACTGCGATGCTTTTCTAGTTAGTACGATATTGTTCAGGCTATTACGATGGATTTTTAGCTATTGCGATGTTTTTCTAGTTATTAAGATGCTATTCTACTTATTACGGTGTGGTTCAGGCTATTACGATGGCATTTTAGCTATTGCGATGTTGTTCTAGCTATTACGATACTATTCTACTTATTACGATGTTGTTATGGCTATTACGATGCTATTCTAGTTATTACGACGATGTTCTAGCTATTACGATGCTATTCTAGTTATTACGATGTTGTTCAGGCTATTACGATGCTATTCTGGTTAATACGCTGCTATAATAGCTATTGCGGTGTTATTAGGGCTATCAGACTGCTTCCGGTTATTACGTTGCTTTTCTATAGCTATTAAGGCTATCGCACTACTTACGGGTATTTCGCACTGTTAATCTGGCTATTACAATACTGTTCTGGCTATTACTGTGTTATTCTTGCTATTACAATGCTGTTCTGGCTTTTACTATGCTATTCTGGCTATTGCAATACTATTCTGGCTATTACAATGCTGTTCTGGCTCTTACACTGCTATTCTGGCTTTTACAATGCTATTCTGACTATTACGATGGTGTTCTGTCTATTACAATGCTTTTCAACTATTACATAACTATTCTGAGAATTACAATGCTATTCTGGCTATTGCAATGCTTTTCTGCCTATTATAATGCTGTTTGTGACTATTACAATGCTGGTCTGGCTATTAAAATGCTGTTCTGGCTATTACAATGCTCTTCTGGCTATTATAATGCTGTCTGTGGCTATTACAATGCTGTTCTGGCTATTACTATGCTATTCTAGCTATTACAACGCTATACTTACTAATATAATGCTATTCTTGCTATTATAATGCTATTCTGGATATTACAATGCTGTTCTGGCTATTACAATGCTCTTCTGGCTATTATAATGCTGTCTGTGGCTATTACAATGCTGTTCTGGCTATTACTATGCTATTCTAGCTATTACAACGCTATTCTTACTAATATAATGCTATTCTTGCTATTATAATGCTATTCTGGCTATTAAAATGCTGTTCTGGCTATTACAATGCTCTTCTGGCTATTATAATGCTGTCTGTGGCTATTACAATGCTGTCTGTGGCTATTACAATGCTGTTCTGGCTATTACTATGCTATTCTAGCTATTACAACGCTATTCTTACTAATATAATGCTATTCTTGCTATTATAATGCTATTCTGGCTATTAAAATGCTGTTCTGGCTATTACAATGCTCTTCTGGCTATTATAATGCTGTCTGTGGCTATTACAATGCTGTTCTGGCTATTACTATGCTATTCTAGCTATTACAACGCTATTCTTACTAATATAATGCTATTCTTGCTATTATAATGCTATTCTGGCTATTAAAATGCTGTTCTGGCTATTACAATGCTCTTCTGGCTATTATAATGCTGTCTGTGGCTATTACAATGCTGTTCTGGCTATTACTATGCTATTCTAGCTATTACAACGCTATTCTTACTAATATAATGCTATTCTTGCTATTATAATGCTATTCTGGCTATTAAAATGCTGTCTGTGGCTATTACAATGCTGTTCTGGCTATTACTATGCTATTCTAGCTATTACAACGCTATTCTTACTAATATAATGCTATTCTTGCTATTATAATGCTATTCTAGCTATTATAATGCTATTCTTACTAATATAATGCTATTCTTGCTATTATAATGCTATTCTGGCTATTATAATGCTATTCTGGCTATTATAATGCTGTCTGTGGCTATTACAATGCTGTTCTGGCTATTACTATGCTATTCTAGCTATTACAACACTATTCTTACTAATATAATGCTATTCTTGCTATTATAATGCTATTCTTGCTATTATAATGCTATTCTAGCTATTACAACGCTATTCTTGCTATTATAATGCTATTCTTACTATTATAATGCTATTCTGGCTATTATAATGCTGTCTGTGGCTATTACAATGCTGTTCTGGCTATTACTATGCTATTCTAGCTATTACAACGCTATTCTTACTAATATAATACTATTCTTGCTATTATAATGCTATTCTGGCTATTAAAATGCTGTTCTGGCTATTACAATGCTCTTCTGGCTATTATAATGCTGTCTGTGGCTATTACAATGCTGTCTGTGGCTATTACAATGCTGTTCTGGCTATTACTATGCTATTCTAGCTATTACAACGCTATTCTTACTAATATAATGCTATTCTTGCTATTATAATGCTATTCTGGCTATTAAAATGCTGTTCTGGCTATTACAATGCTCTTCTGGCTATTATAATGCTGTCTGTGGCTATTACAATGCTGTTCTGGCTATTACTATGCTATTCCAGCTATTACAACGCTATTCTTACTAATATAATGCTATTCTTGCTATTATAATGCTATTCTGGATATCATAATGCTGTTCTGGCTATTACAAAGCTATTCTAGCTATTACAATGCTATTCTTCCTATTACAAAGCTGTTTCGGCTATTACGATGCTATTCTGACTTACTATGCTATTCTGGCTGTTACAATGCTGTTCTGGCTATTACTATGCTATTCTAGCTATTACAATGCTATTCTTCCTATTACAAAGCTGTTTCGGCTATTACGATGCTATTCTGACTTACTATGCTATTCTGGCTGTTACAATGCTATTCTGACTATTACAATGATGATCTGGCTATTACAATTCTATTCTTGCTAATTCAATGCTTTTTTGCTATTACTATGCTACTCTGATTATTACAATGCTGTGTTGGCTATTACAATTCTGTTTTGGTTATGACTATGCTATTGTGGCTATTACAGTGGTGTTCTGGCTATTGCAATGCTATTCTGGCGATTAAAATTGTGTTCTTGCTTTTACAATGCTGTTTTAGCTATGACTATGCTATTCTAGCTATTACTAAGCTCTTGAGGCTATTACAATGCTGTTCTGGCTATTACAATGCTGTTCTTGCTATTGCAATGCTATTGTGGCTATTACAATGCTGTTTTGGTTATTACAATGCTGTTCTTGCTATTGTGGCTATTACAATGCTGTTCATGTTATTGTGGCTATTACAATGCTGTTCTTTCTATTACAATGTTGTTCTGGATATGATTGCATTAATTTATGATAGATTTAATGTTATACAATATATTTTCAAGCATAGAATAACCCCTAAATTAAGGATGACATGTCGTTAAAGACAAACCCTAAACTACATTGAAACGTTAGGCCCACATAAAACCGTCACGCTGCGGTAAGGTACATATTATGAAGCAACAATGCTTTTACACGTTTAATAGGGAAATTCATTTGGCAGGTTGTAAAGTACACGACTTACAATCCCCTTAATCTCCGTACTGTGGATTTTAAATTTGCGTACCACTACAAACTTTATTAACCACAAAGAGTTCCTCAGAGAATCCCGCCTAAATAGGCTTTGTTAAATTTTTAAACACGGCTTTGCATAACAAAGCACGCCGTGCGCCTTAACAGTTTTAAATATTTTTCAGAATGTTTACAAAGCTTTTAACGGCAAATGCAAAAGTATCTGGGAGTTTGAATCTCCGAATAACAAAGTATATACAAACAAATATATATCTCAAACTGGTGAAAAACTCAATTTAAAAAACCCTGTGAAATAGATATAAAGGAATGTGTCTAGTTAGAGTTCGTTGATAAATAAACATCGCAAGCTTGGTCTGAGATAAAGAGGCAGAGTTATGTAAAGGTAGAGAGGAATATAGGCCTACAGGTGTTTCCAAAACAATGACATATCTTCAAAATTTTATGGTTCAAAAATATTGCTCAACATTGAAAAAATTGTCTAAAATAAAGATTAAAGTTAACGAAAATGTACGCAAGTGTTTACCCTTGGGGTCTGGAACCCTTGGGGTGCAAAGTATGCGTGGTCCTGCGGCCTTACCTAGATACCCGGGACTACAAACTGGTTACACCAGCATCATGTGCCCTCCGGTGTTGGCGGTACATATATCCTGAGCAACGCCAATGCTTTCTGTTGTACGGACGCCATACTACGACAGACTAACGACGCACTCAAGGTCAGCGCTAAGAGAGATACCAAGTGGGGAGTTTCTGAAACTAACCACGCTATTACAGCTAGTGCTGATGAGATTTGTTTCCATGATATAACAAGGTAAAGTCGGGTTATTCTTTTTGAAACATTTGTATTCGTGCGCAAGGAATGATTGGTAATCTGTTGGAAATAGATACTTCTTGATCTCAGGCAAACACCTGCCTAGTTGGATTAACTAATGTCACAACTATTATTCACTTATGCGTTGTCTATTTAAGTCATAACGCCAAATGTTCGCAAATCGATTACATTGCAGCGCAATAGAAAACTGAAATCGACATTGTAAAATTAATTCCAAATATCCTAGGTCTGCTGTATTAATGCAATAATAAAATGATTTTACACGCAATATTAGTGTGTTTAACGACAAAGCGTCCCACTTGCGCGAGCCCAGCAAACGCTGCATAATGAAAGCAATCAGATGAATGCTCTCTCTGAATAGCTCCGGTTTTTCACAGGTCGGAAGTGCAATAAAGGAATTACCGATGCACCCATTCAAACAGGATTGAACTACGCGTAGCCTACCTGTGAAACTCCGCCGAAAACAGTTCTACAGTTTTAGTTGTACTACCCACTGCAAAAGCATTTTTCAGTCCACAATAAGGATTTAAAGTATAAGGTGACGGTTACGGAGAGGAAGTCTAGCTTAAACGTGTGGAAAGCTGTCTATTTTCCATTACATAATACAGTAGATGCCTCTTTTGCACACCTTTTCATTCATTTCCCCACTTTACCATAAGTTGCTCAAGTTTCAAACATACGATTTTACAGTGGATAAGCGACGCTTATGTAATGTAAAACATGAAATTAACATTTCAAAGCAATTAAATGGTTTATACATTTAAGACGAATGGAAACAAAATATTTTCAACGAGAAATGTGAGAGATGTTGCATGTTAACAAGAATTAAAAATCTTTTCCTGTAGATAGGTCTGGAGACAGTTTCTTCAGGTACGCGTATAAAAGAATTGCGATTCTCTATCCGAGCCATAGAGAGATAGGTACCCATCCCCTCCTGAGGGGATGTATATTATTGCAGAATGCTCATAAAACTACGTAATTGTGGATTACTTTTTCTATTACGTTCCTTCGTGAATAGGTGCTTTTCAGTAAAAATTCCTCCTTCGCCGTACTATGTAGACCTAATGCCGAATATTCTTAGTTGTGATTCAAAGTGTTCTCTTTAAAAAGCGCAACTGCTGCACAGTGGCTACACTGTTGCATCATAGCGCGCCACAAGACACCGGCCCATCCCATCCGATGATGTTTAGGAACACTATAACACCATGCGACCGCAATGGCTACACTGTTGCATCATAGCGCAGCACAAGACACCGGCCCATCCCATCCGATGATGTTTAGGAACACTATAACACCATGCGACCGCAATGGCTACACTGTTGCATCATAGCGCGCCACAAGACACCGGCCCATCCCATCCGATGATGTTTAGGAACACTATAACACCATGCGACCGCAATGGCTACATTGCTGCATCATAGCGCGCCACAAGACACCGGC
>JBAIZL010000001.1:223187443-223354943 GCA_036971475.1 Prosapia bicincta | reverse complement strand
TTGTTAAACGCTTTGGAATGATTTCCATTTATTTGCCTTTGAGGCAGCAGAGATCTGAAGGTTAGGTTAGATTCGTAGCACTAATCTCCAGCGGTGACTTGTTTACGGTGGCAGCGCAGGCGGCTAGTCACTCACCCTTCCCCATTCCTATCGTTTTGTTAAACGCCTTGGAATGATTTCCATTTATTTGCCTAACTTTGAGGCAGCAGAGATCTGAAGGTTAGGTTAGGTTCGTAGCACTAATCTCCGGCGGTGACTTGCTCACGATGGCAGCGCAGGAGGCTAGTCACTCACCCTTCCTCATTCCTATCGCTCTGTTAAACGCTTTGGAATGATTTCCATTTATTTGCCTTTGAGGCGGCAGAGATCTGAAGGTTAGGTTAGGTTCGTAGCACTTATCTCCGGCGGTGACTTCCTTACGGTGGCAGCGCAGGAGGCTAGTCACTCACCCTTCCCCATTCCTATCGCTCTGTTAAACGCCTTGGAATGATTTCCATTTATTTGCCTTTGAGGCGGCAGAGATCTGAAGGTTAGGTTAGGTTCGTAGCACTTATCTCCGGCGGTGACTTCCTTACGGTGGCAGCGCAGGAGGCTAGTCACTCACCCTTCCCCATTCCTATCGCTCTGTTAAACGCTTTGGAATGATTTCCATTTATTTGCCTTTGAGGCGGCAGAGATCTGAAGGTTAGGTTAGGTTCGTAGCACTAATCTCCGGCGGTGACTTCCTTACGGTGGCAGCGCAGGAGGCTAGTCACTCACCCTTCCCCATTCCTATCGCTCTGTTAAACGTCTTGGAATGATTTCCATTTTTGTAAAGTAGGAACCAACTTTGAAATATCGAAGAGCATTATATAACCTTTATCGTCTGTCTAAGCGGAAGCT
This sequence comes from Prosapia bicincta, assembly GCA_036971475.1. Lineage (NCBI taxonomy): Eukaryota > Metazoa > Arthropoda > Insecta > Hemiptera > Cercopidae > Prosapia > Prosapia bicincta. The sequence continues at coordinate 223,354,061 of JBAIZL010000001.1, read as the reverse complement.
GGAAGCGTGAAAACATTCATGCGGCCGTATAAGTCACGGATATCAAAGCTTTCAGTATATGCGGCATTAATTCAGTCCGCCAGGAGCGCTGAATGCAGTGTAAGAGTATAAAAGAGCGTCTATTTACAGCCGCATCCAAAAGTTAGATAAAATATAGTGTTAACATTTATTAGAAGCGATTAAGTGTGAGAACCCTTTCTTAGAGTCCCACGCTGTTATAGTGTCGGTTTTCAGATACGCCAAAATCAATCAAGGTATAAACAAAATAAATACACGGATAAGAAAGGTAACACTAAAACCAATTTAGATTCATCCAGATTGCTTAATGTAAAGTTTGAGCTAGAAAGGGGGCGGGGTGGGGCTAAGTTTTACGTGGCTCTCCGACAGCGATTGTAAAACTGCGTTACGTATGGACTGAAGACGGGGAATGTAGGTGAATATAATTATCCTGGATTTAATCAAATTAGAAATATATTTAAAAATAACTGTTTCCTTCAAAAATCGTAAAACCCTGTGCTTTGATTATAATGTTACAAATAATTACTTAGGCTAAGATCCTGAGATGGGTGAGGCAGGTTCGAGGAAATACTGGTGAGATAGACATTGTCGCTATTTACCCTTTATCCTATAACCCTCATGCATGTGGGAGGACAAGAAACGCCCCGGTTACTAATAGATCCTTCACCTCTATAGAAGCCATAGTAGAGGCAATATACCCTCGCATGGCCAGGAATGTGCATTGCCTTGTAGCGTTGGACGTTTTTCTCAAGTCGCAGACATCAATCGTTGAAGCTAATTTATTTCAGAGCGGCGACGCATTCCATACACTTACATGTGAAGCAATCACTTACACTCCCGTTACAAAGCACACAAGTCGCCAGAGGCAAGCACAAACACACATATAGTTGCAGGCTATGAATCATATTTGCAACGGATCCTCCGCTTGCCATGAAAACTAATTAATTGTCGCGTCTCTGTTCGTGTGTGGACACATTTAATTGGAAAAAAATTTCAACGAATTTTCAACGTTTTGATGAAATTAAAACTGATAAATAAAACACACAAACACGCACGCGCACGCACGCACCGCACACACACAAATATATATATATATATATATATATATATATATATATATATATATATATATATAGAGAGAGAGAGAGAGAGAGAGAGAGAGAGAGAGAGAGAGAGAGAGAGAGAGAGAGAGACAGACAGACAGACAGACAGAGACAAAGAGAGAGAGAGAGAGAGAGAGAGAGAGAGAGAGCGTATGTGTGTTTAATTAACGGGAAATAAATACATTTAAAATTTGTAAATATAAAACTTAGAGATGAGTTATATAACGTTCTGATACATTGCACGCTGTGTCTAGTACAGCTATAAAATGTGTCTAACGTGATTTAGATCAAAGCCTACACTCATAGCTATTCGGGAGACATTCTCGGCTCTATCTATGACTTGCATCCTGTTCCCGTTTCCATTTCCCCCCGTTTCTTTTCCATTATAATACCCACAATACGTTGGCTTTTCGCAAGAAATAGCCGAACTTTACCAGTGAAATACCTGCTCGCAGGTGCGAGAACATGAAGGACCATCTGGTTTACTTCAGTGAGTCGTGCTTCTAGCAGTCCCCGACCTTGCTGTGCATGAAGTTCTAACACAAATAGGTCTGCTAACTATTTTCCCCGTTCTCAGAAGGCAATACACTATTGCGATATTCCACATTGCTTTTTATTCTACAAGGAAATCTTTAAACCAATATTTTAGGCAAAGAGATGTTTAATTGTAATTTAATTCAATTCACAAGTTTAAAATAAAAACTGTTCTAATTTTAACATAACAATTAACACATTCACAAAACTTAGGTACTTTACTAATATAATACCAAACAAGCAATAACAGAAAGCCCCACCCAACAAACGCTCTTGCGGCAAGCGTTACAACCGAAACGAGAGGCTTAAACTTGCGCCAGAAAGTTAGACATTCCAAATAATTCATACAATCCGTTTACAATGATAACAAATGGCGTTTCAGTTCACCTGTTATCTTCGTGGACAGACTGACTGACGGCTTTACCCTGCAACACAAGCTATCCCTTCATGACAAATAACATTCTTGCCGCAGGTCTCTACCCTGGCCACGTGAGCCATATTCCATAGTTTCATGACACTTGTGGAAGTCTGCATCCTTCACGGTAGAAGCCTCATTGTGTTACACGCAGTGCAGGTACACTTAATAAATACAGATATCTAACGCTAATGATGGCTATTTGCTCAATAAAACGAGCTGATCTAACAAACATATTTATTGTGCTATATTATTAAATACAGTAGAGTTTCGATAATTCCAGGTAGATGGAACCGAGACCCACTCGGGTTACACGGAAGTACGTTGCTGTGCATTGGAAAAAGGAGTTTTAATAGAACCCTAACACTATAAAAATGCATTAAATAGGTTTCTTATAGAACCTTATACGAACATTTCTTAAAAGCCCGACTCATTTCCTTTGCATACAGTATTCATGTACATATATCTTGGAAGCCCGACTCCTTTCCTTTGCATACCGTATTGATATACATATATCTTGAAAGCCCGACTCATTTTCCTTTGCATACCGTATTGATATACATATATCTTGAAAGCCCGACTCATTTTCCTTTGCATACCGTATTGATATACATATATCTTGAAAGCCCGACTCATTTTCCTTTGCATACCGTATTGATATACATATATCTTGAAAGCCCGACTCATTTCCTTTGCATACCGTATTGATATACATATATCTTGAAAGCCCGACCCATTTAATTTGCATACAGTATTGATGTACATATATCTTGGAAGCCCGACTCATTTCCTTTGCATACCGTATTGATATACATATATCTTGGAAGCCCGACTCATTTCCTTTGCATACCGTATTGATATACATATTTCTTAAAAGCCCGACCCATTTAATTTGCATACCGTATTGATATACATATACCTTGGAAGCCCGACTCATTTCCTTTGCATACCGTATTGATATACATATATCTTGGAAGCCCGACTCCTTTCCTTTGCATACCGTATTGATATACATATATCTTGAAAGCCCGACCCATTTATTTGCATACCGTATTGATATACATATACCTTGGAAGCCCGACTCATTTCCTTTGCATACCGTATTGATATACATATATCTTGGAAGCCCGACTCAATTCCTTTGCATACAGTATTGATATACATATATCTTGAAAGCCCGACTCATTTCTTTTGCATACCGTATTGATATACATATATCTTGGAAGCCCGACTCATTTCTTTTGCATACCGTATTGATATACATATATCTTGGAAGCCTAACTCATTTCTTTTGCATACCGTATTGATATACATATATCTTGGAAGCCCGACTCATTTCTTTTGCATACCGTATTGATATACATATATCTTGGAAGCCCGACTCCTTTCCTTTGCATACCGTATTGATATACATATATCTTGAAAGCCCGTCTCATTTCCTTTGCATACCGTATTGATATACATATATCTTGGAAGCCCGACTCATTTCTTTTGCATACCGTATTGATATACATATATCTTGGAAGCCTGACTCATTTCTTTTGCATACCGTATTGATATACATATATCTTGAAAGCCCGACTCATTTCTTTTGCATACCGTATTGATATACATATATCTTGGAAGCCCGACTCCTTTCCTTTGCATACCGTATTGATATACATATATCTTGAAAGCCCGACTCATTTCCTTTGCATACCGTATTGATATACATATATCTTGGAAGCCCGACTCCTTTCCTTTGCATACCGTATTGATATACATATATCTTGGAAGCCCGACTCATTTCTTTTGCATACCGTATTGATATACATATATCTTGGAAGCCCGGCTCCTTTCCTTTGCATACCGTATTGATATACATATATCTTGGAAGCCCGACTCCTTTCCTTTGCATACCGTATTGATATACATACATCTTGGAAGCCCGACTCCTTTCCTTTGCATACCGTATTGATATACATATATCTTGAAAGCCCGACTCATTTCCTTTGCATACCGTATTGATATACATATATCTTGAAAGCCCGACTCATTTCCTTTGCATACCGTATTGATATACATATATCTTGAAAGCCCGACTCATTTCCTTTGCATACCGTATTGATATACATATTTCTTAAAAGCCCGACTCATTTCCTTTGCATACCGTATTGATATACATATATCTTGAAAGCCCGACTCATTTCCTTTGCATACCGTATTGATATACATATATCTTGAAAGCCCGACTCATTTCCTTTGCATACCGTATTGATATACATATATCTTGAAAGCCCGACTCATTTCCTTTGCATACCGTATTGATATACATATATCTTGAAAGCCCGACTCATTTCCTTTGCATACCGTATTGATATACATATTTCTTAAAAGCCCGACTCATTTCCTTTGCATACCGTATTGATATACATATATCTTGAAAGCCCGACTCATTTCCTTTGCATACCGTATTGATATACATATATCTTGAAAGCCCGACTCATTTCCTTTGCATACCGTATTGATATACATATATCTTGAAAGCCCGACTCATTTCCTTTGCATACCGTATTGATATACATATTTCTTAAAAGCCCGACCCATTTAATTTGCATACCGTATTGATATACATATACCTTGGAAGCCCGACTCATTTCCTTTGCATACCGTATTGATATACATATATCTTGGAAGCCCGACTCCTTTCCTTTGCATACCGTATTGATATACATATATCTTGAAAGCCCGACCCATTTATTTGCATACCGTATTGATATACATATACCTTGGAAGCCCGACTCATTTCCTTTGCATACCGTATTGATATACATATATCTTGGAAGCCCGACTCAATTCCTTTGCATACAGTATTGATATACATATATCTTGAAAGCCCGACTCATTTCTTTTGCATACCGTATTGATATACATATATCTTGGAAGCCCGACTCATTTCTTTTGCATACCGTATTGATATACATATATCTTGGAAGCCTGACTCATTTCTTTTGCATACCGTATTGATATACATATATCTTGGAAGCCCGACTCATTTCTTTTGCATACCGTATTGATATACATATATCTTGGAAGCCCGACTCCTTTCCTTTGCATACCGTATTGATATACATATATCTTGAAAGCCCGTCTCATTTCCTTTGCATACCGTATTGATATACATATATCTTGGAAGCCCGACTCCTTTCCTTTGCATACCGTATTGATATACATATATCTTGAAAGCCCGACTCATTTCCTTTGCATACCGTATTGATATACATATATCTTGGAAGCCCGACTCCTTTCCTTTGCATACCGTATTGATATACATATATCTTGGAAGCCCGACTCCTTTCCTTTGCATACCGTATTGATATACATATATCTTGGAAGCCCGACTCATTTCTTTTGCATACCGTATTGATATACATATATCTTGGAAGCCCGACTCATTTCCTTTGCATACCGTATTGATATACATATATCTTGGAAGCCCGACTCATTTCCTTTGCATACCGTATTGATATACATATATCTTGGAAGCCCGACTCATTTCCTTTGCATACCGTATTGATATACATATATCTTGAAAGCCCGACTCATTTCCTTTGCATACCGTATTGATATACATATATCTTGGAAGCCCGACTCATTTCCTTTGCATACCGTATTGATATACATAGATCTTGAAAGCCCGACTCATTTCCTTTGCATACCGTATTGATATACATATATCTTGGAAGCCCGACTCATTTCCTTTGCATACCGTATTGATATACATATATCTTGAAAGCCCGACTCATTTCCTTTGCATACCGTATTGATATACATATATCTTGAAAGCCCGACCCATTTATTTGCATACCGTATTGATATACATATACCTTGGAAGCCCGACTCATTTCCTTTGCATACCGTATTGATATACATATATCTTGGAAGCCCGACTCATTTCCTTTGCATACCGTATTGATATACATATATCTTGGAAGCCCGACTCATTTCCTTTGCATACCGTATTGATATACATATATCTTGAAAGCCCGACTCATTTCCTTTGCATACCGTATTGATATACATATATCTTGGAAGCCCGACTCATTTCCTTTGCATACCGTATTGATATAGGCTACATATATCTTGAAAGCCCGACTCATTTCCTTTGCATACCGTATTGATATACATATATCTTGAAAGCCCGACTCATTTCCTTTGCATACCGTATTGATATACATATATCTTGAAAGCCCAACTCATCAATTTCTTTAAAATTGATAAAATAGGCTCATACAGAAATGGCTGGAATTTAATGGAAGCTGGAAATATCGGGGTGACTCTGCAGTAATTAAAATTAATGTTAGTTTCTATCAACTAAAATTATGGCGAATACAATATCTACACATGACATTTTTTTAATGAATATTATGAAAAAGGCAAACGAAATTATACACCCCCGTCAGCGTCACACAATAAAGTTCGCTGGCAACTGTAATGATAGCATTATTGCTGGACTGTCTAATCAGCTGATCTAGCATGCAACATGTATACCTTCAGCACTTAATGTCCAACAGCATGGAAGGAATTAAATTTTCTATTATCTTTAATAACAGGCTTCAGCTTACATCAGGTTCCAGCAGCGTTCTGTGTAGCTTGTCTTTGCAGCTAAAGCTATTATGGCTTTCCTTATCTGGTAGCTTACACCATTTGTCAAAAGTATACACTTTCAGCATGGGTCCTGTTATTGTGTTGTGCAACTATCCCTGCTTTATATATCTCACCCCCCACAAAAAGGAACTAGCCAGCACTTACATGGAATTATAATTCTTTGAGGCAGTCCCAACAAGCTCCCACTAACAGCCTCCAGTATAACAAGACATATAGGTGACAAATCTCCCCCAACAAAAACGAACTAACCAGCACTTATAATTATAATTCTTAGAGGCAGTCCCAACAAGCTCCCACTAACAGCCTCTGGTATAACAAGAGATATAGGTGACAAATCTCCCCCATGAAAAACGAACTAACCAGCACTTATAATTATAATTCGTAGAGGCTGTCACAACAAGCTCCCACTAACAGCCTCTAGTATAACAAGAGATATAGGTGACAAATCTCCCCCATGAAAAACGAACTAACCAGCACATAATTATAATTCTTAGAGGCAGTCCCAACAAGCTCCCACTAACAGCCTCTAGTATAACAAGAGATATAGGTGACAAATCTCCCCCAACAAAAACGAACTAACCAGCACTTATAATTATAATTCTTAGAGGCTGTCCCAACAAGCTCCCACTAACAGCCTTTAGTATAAGGTAAAGCTAGACATTGGGATATATGTGACATATCTTCCTCAACAAAAACGAACTAGCCAACACTAATAATTATAATTCTTAGAGGCTGACCCAACAAGCTCCCACTAACAGTCTCTAGTATAACAAGAGATATAGGTGACAAATCTCCCCCAACAAAAACGAACTAACCAGCAGTTATAATTATAGTTCTTAGAGGCTGTCCCAACAAGCTCCCACTAACAGTCTCTAGTATAACAAGAGTTATAGGTGACAAATCTCCCCCAACAAAAACGAACTAACCAGCACTTATAATTATAATTCTTAGAGGCTGAACCACAGGTTGAACTAAACATAGGTAATCATTCACATTTTCTAATTATTTATTAAAGATCGAAAGGTAAAAGAACTGTTATGGGGAAAAAAATAGAAAAAAATTAAAACTTACAATTTATACAAAAGATTGCAATAGATAAACCATTATTAGTTATCTTATACTCAAGTTTTAAAAGTCAAGAAGCTGTTTACAACGTCTCCAAGATAACATAATTACAAGTAAGCAAATATCAGCTAAGGCCATTTTGTCCATTTTGCAATCTTAACAGAAAATTATAAAAATTGTTTTCATTGCCTAACATGTCAGAAGAAATTACTTTGATTAGATTTTGTTATATTTGCAACAATAAACACAAAAGTTGTTTGAATAATTACGGAATTTATTCAAGCATTAAAGACAGGGGTTCATGATCAATCAGGTAAGCTACCTATACTTTCAAGTTTAAATCTCCTGCAGTTTGTGTGTTGTACATCTTGAGGTTTTTATATATTTACACTTTTGGTATCATCTTGGTAAAATAAGAAAAAACATCATATTTCATAACCATACCAGCCTAAAAAGACAACATAGATCTTACACTAAAAATAAAAAAACACACACATACCTCATAACTCCACACTAGCATCATTGTAAATACCCAACCTATACACAAACAGCAATCAAAGAAACAATAAACATACTCAAACAAATGTTATTAGAAAACAAAACACAAGACAACACAGCCAAAGAAATAATAACACTAACAGAAACAATCACTTCTCAGAATTACTTCACACAACAAATACTACACACAAAACAAAGACCTACCCAAGTGATCCCCCATCTCAAGCACATTGTCAGAAATATTCGTACAAAATCTAGAACAACCAACATCCAACACAACTAAAGAACACTTACACAGTAAAATACGCACCAGAATAAACACAACGGGACAGGAGTATATAAGATTACATGCAATGAGTGCCCCAGTTTTTACATAGGACAAACAGGGAAAACATTTATCATAAGATACAATGAACACGTAAAACCGATAAGACACAACCCACCAACAATCAAATTTCCCCATACATATACAAAACACACTACACTCACTCACCAATATAATAAGACACCAATCCTACACTACATCAAAAAAGCAACAAACTAAACAAAACAGAAAACTATGAGATATACAAACACTACAAAAACTATCCACAACATATTCTAAACAACAAAACACTCACAATCAAATACTATATTTGAACACATAATGAACTACTCTATAAACAATAACACACATTCATAACACCAACACATCACAGACTCACACCAACACAACACACATGAGTAACAGTCTTGTTCGTGACTCAAGGAAATTCTCTGTTGAAAAATATCAGTAAATAGTAGTTTTTTTTTGTCAAGATAATACCAAAAGTGTAATTGAAATCTCTGTCCTGCATGGGAGAGTACAAAGACACACCTCTCTACATCAAGAGATTTTCTCCCATGTCCCAGTATATAGTCTCATTCATAACAGATCCTGATTACATTTGTAACTAACTGCAGTATCTTAGTACAGCTACACTACTTGAAAGGAGGGGGACAGGTACAATCAAACAAAAATTCATTAACTGTATAATTCACACATGTATTATACTGATTATATGTGTAAGGTTAAATGTTTTATAGGATGCAAACGCTACAGTTTTACATTTTTTTCCTGCCAGCTTTAGACAGAATCACTTGTCTGTTTATTCATCATATTTAACTGTCGTTTTTGCAAATTACTATTAAGGATATCAAATAAACAAAATTTATACCTAACAAACAAACAAAAAATTTATAAGATATGTAACTATCTGTATGTGAAATACAATCGAATCCTCGTTAAGACAATCGAAGCTGGTCTGCAGAGTAGAAATGCAGAATTAGAAATAAAAATAATATCATTCAAAAATTGTAACAGCTACTTGTCATTCTTAATTATAAACAAAATATAAATTATTCGTGGCTGCCTTGTTAGCTTCATGGCAATATCAACAGCCTGATGTACCACTGAATCTATACAAAAAAGCAGTCGTGAAAGAACATACAAAGTAATGATATTGTAGGAAAACAGAAAAAGAATTTACAGAAGTAATTAGGACCGGTGGGTGATTGGATAGTCAAATATATACAATTATTACTAAAACACTTGTAAATAATTTACAATTGGTACTAGTTTTAGTGGAAACTAGTAGCTCACGTGAAGATGGGATATACTAACTTATTACATATATAGCTACAGTTTACATTTTATAATACTTTTACTATTGAGCTGTATGTACAGTACATTCCTTTCTATTACTGTAATACAACAACCAGTTAGTTATTAGGTAAGGAGTAGGCCTATTGTACACCTATAATCCTAATAAAATTATTATTAAATGCAAAATAAATTATAAGATACAAATTCTACTATATAATTACAAACACCTAACAATATTTGTTGATTCCATCTTCCCGTGAGCTACTAGTTTTCACTAAACACTTGTAAATATTAATAAACTTGCCTATAGTAGCTCTTACTTATATTTGTTGAAAACGGCCGTTTTGGGACACATCTTTCGAAACGGCCGTCCTCAACAAATATAAGTAAGAGCTACTATAGGCAAGTTTATAAATATTTACAAGTTGTTAACTTACAGTTGGAGGAAACATTTTGGTCTTACGACTTCTTCAGCCTCGTATTTTTTCCGCTAGGAATCCTGGAGTTCCGCTTCCTCGGTACCATTATTTTTAAAGTTAGAAGTGATGTGATCAAAGAGTATGTGTGATCTGTGCCGTGTTTGTTCATTTAAGATGTCATTTTTATGTGTGTTGCTATGTCTATATATTTCATACTGTTCTAGTGTGTTTAATTTATGGCCTTTGTTTTGAAAGTTAGAAGTGATGTGATCGAAGAGTATGTGTGACCGTAAGACGAAAACGTTTCCTCCAAGTGTAAGTTAACAATTTAACAACTTTTAGTTAACAAAAAGTCTGGTCGCAAGTTATAGCAAAAGTGTAATAAGAATTAACAACCAGCTCGTCATGAACAGCAACAAGATTTCAATATATTTACAAGTGTTTAGGGAAATAAAACAAGTTACTTAAGATTAAACCCTTATGTACATTTCGATGACCATGTCATCATCATCAGAGGGTCTTATTAAAAATTACAATCTAGCACACAAGAAGTTACAAACTATAGTGATGACCCTCTGATGATGATGACTTGGTCATCGAAATGTACTTAAGGGTTTAATCTTAAGTAACTTGTTTTATTTGTTATTTTTTCATTGTAATACATACATAGTTGTAATGTCATGACAAAACAATTGTTGACACATAACTTGGTAAATGTTACACGCACATAACCTTTCTCTGTACTCTACAATGTGTGACTCCACTGTATAAATAATATTTTCTCCCATCGTATTTTACATGTTCGGATAATTGACACCTGACTGTTTATGCTGCTGCTTTCCCATGCTAAGGCTGACAAAATCATTTGCCTACATTTTTAACACTGTTAAGATACATTTTATTGGATTTTTAATGTTTTTAAAGATGTTTGTACGAGAGCTCCATTTACAAATCTTTTGTCTTCCACGGCTAATCCAGTTAAGCTATGAAACGAATCCCCTTTGTTTTTTACTCCCTTAAATATCATACTTGTTACAGTTTCTAAACTGCAACTATTTATACTTCATTTTAACTACTGCTTTTGTGCATATTATAGGTTTCACAGTATTCCATGTCTGTCCACAAAAATATTGTATACACTTTTATAAAACGCAATTAGCCTGAATAAAATCTTAAGCGAAGTGTAGCTGCCATTAGTTTGGGAATACACAAACTAAGACAGCAAACATATGAGTTCAAAATTTACCTCCAGTTTTTTGTTACTATAGTTTATGTCAGAGCTATAAGTTTATGTTTATGTTGAATGTTAGTAATATTTCAGCTTGACTAAACTCGTGACTAATGTATTTTTTGTTTAAATATAGTTACTTGTTAGAAATATAGACAATATTACATACATGATTTCATAAGTGTGAACTAGTTCCACTTTTTATTGGCTCTGAGAAAGGTGTCTATTAACAGTGTATATCTGGAAAGTTGATATCAATGAAATATTTCTATGGAATGTCTTCCCAAAATTCTGAACTATTTCCAAAATTCAATAAATAATTGTTAAATTTAATCCTGATTAGGTTATATATGGCTCTAAAATGGCTGCAAAGTTGAAGATTCCAATAATTATAAAAAAACATAAAAAATATACAAAAGTTATTTACATAAAAAACGGAGTTAAACCCGTGTGACCTTATTTTATCCTACAAGTTGGTGGTTATAGGCGTAATCAATTTTATTGGAGTCCATTAGATTTTCTTTTCCATCATTAGAAAGATGCCTCAATGACATCTCCATTCATTGTCCAATATAAACGTTTTTTTCCTCCTCGCCTTCATATGGGTTACTACTACTTTACCTTGGATTCCAATACATTCACTCTTCTTTTCAAGGTTGAACATTCATCAGTTTCCAGATGTTCAAGAGATAAGTTTAGCGAGTTCAGTACTCACTCAAGTGAGCAAGTCAGGAATATATGGTTCATCTTTTTAGAATAAATTCATGAAAGCATACTAAATGTTTATCCAGTAATGGTTATTTGTAACTTTTAATAACCTCAAACACAAACAAATCTTTAACATGGTTGGATAACAACTACACAATGCCAATTGACAAAAAGAACCTGCTAGACTTGTTGAAATCTGCATTGATAGACATATCGGTTTTCTGGGGTGGAGAGAAAACATTTTTCACTCACAAATACTCAGATAATTATTCCTTATACTTTTACTTCGCTGTTATGATTACATGTAGGATAAACATGTTGAATTTTACTGAAATAGTTACATTTAAAGGTATCTGAACTGTTTACAACCGTTAAAACTTTCAAAAAAAAGGATTTTTATAAACTCCTACTTTTTGGGAATATTTCCTGGCCAAGGAAATGTTGTACGATGTAAGAAAAAAGACTATGGAAGAATCATTATGCTATCCTAGAATAAAGAGCAGATGCGAATCGATGCATTTGAGGGATGGATTTGAACGATCCCTCTTTATAATACAATTGTCACTCTAACTACATTAAGGTCTAAATATTTGTCAAATATATTTTTACGTTATGTCAATAACTGAAAACATTTTACTGAATATCTAACCTAAAATGCAAGCAATAATGATACTATGTTCTAATTTTGACAAAAATGTCATGTAAGTTTTTAGTAGAAAGAACGCTGAATTAAGTCAAATAAATTTGTACTAAAAAAACTTAGGTAATTGAATATGCTCTTATGAACTCGCACCTTGTATTCAAGTATGTAGCAAACCCAAGGTATCTTAGTTATGCCTTTGATTTTCTCACATTAGATCCTTCTATTTTCTGTTCCATTAGAGAACCTACTGTCTTTCTTAACCTTCTCTTTGTTGGCAATAATGACAATTAGAATATTATTTAGAATGAGAAGTTGGTTGTTTTCAATGTCAAAAATGATTATTTTATATCACGTTGCATCTACAACTAATGCTTCCTTTTCAAGTCATTATTACACTTGTAGGCTACAGAAATAGCAAGGAAAATCTCTTGGCCACCCCTGTCAATTATCACATTTCAGGGTTCCCTATTCTTAAACCACATTTCAGTTTCCCTCAAAGTATTTTATTCTTGAAAAACACGAAAAAGCTTGTGTATTATATAATATACACCATGTATACACACTGTAATAAGCCCTTAATCCCCTAAACAGAAAAATTCATATAAAAGAAAGTGCAATACGTAGAGTCAAATGAACCTTTTACAATTCTGACTAAAATTAAATAAAAATTGATTTCCTAGACTATGCTTGTTTTATCATCATATCAGGTACTTCAACATAAGGAATATAAATTACTCTCAGAGGCTAAAATAATAAATCCTTACTCCCCGAGTTAGAGTAAGCAAGTATATATGTTGTTTAGGTAACTCAATCAGATCTTTTTGTTTTATAACATAACATATATTAGGTGAAGAATCTGTAAAATAAGGCTTGGGTTGAGTAATGATCTACCTCTTAATATGACATAATTGTTTCACATTTACAAATTAGATAAAACTATAAATTACACATTAAACAAAACATGTGTGGTCAGTATGTTTCTTAGAATGATTTGACAAGAGAAACTAGCCTAGTTAAGAGGAAAAGGCCTGCCTACTGCTTACAATATACAAACAAGATATTCTATATAGTAACAATAATGTGAATTGCCTTAAATTTTAAATGAAACTTTTACTAAGTAATACATTAGCACAGCAGTGAAGGAATATGAAAAGTGTGGAATAAATATGGAGACAAACTTATGAAAAGGAAATAGGCCTACTTAAAGACCCCATTTAGATTTCCTCAAGTAAATAAAGAATTAAATTGTAACGCTATACAATCCTAAGATTAAGATAATTATTACTTATATATTGTGCATAACATTTTTATACAGTAATTCTACAAATAATACTAAAATGTTTATAGTACAAGCCAAACATAACCTTACCTATTTTAGTCACTCAAGACAAACATTTTTGAACAAAATACGCGTCCTACAGTGGTTCTACGAACTAAATTGACATTTTTATTGTTATATTTGCTCCTTAAATCTTTATCTTCATTGATATTTTCAACACATAAACCGATTTTACACAAACAAAACACTTACAAACACAAAGTTGTAAAAAGGAACGCTAGTTGGTTCACTCAGTTCCAAACGTTTCATTGTTAGGCAGACATTGACAATCAAGGCTGCCAACATTAAACATTCCTCCCGTTGGAAAATGGACTGAATTGACCCCATGGATCAATAATATCAGTGTTCATAATAATCATACTTCAAAGGAATGTCTAAAATACAGAATTCTAAAAATAAAAAGACCAGGAATGTAGTATGGAATAATATTAATTAAACTTTGCTGATTTATTTCAAGTATTAAATTAAATTAGTAATTTACAGCCACCCTTAGAACTGTGATAATGCTTTAACAACAAAAAATATATTATTTTGATTTCTAGAGCTAAAAGAATTCTAAAATTCGGAAAAAAATAATATTGTATTATTTAATCCAGTCAAAGTTGTGTATTTTTAATAATAATAGAAGCTAGTATTGGTAATCAAACTTAATAATTAAAAATTAACTCAAAATACTTTTTGTGAATTAATTTAGAGGTTTCAAGATCAAATAAAAATTCATCTTTATTCAAACCAATATGCAGGTCCATCAAATATATTTGTTGCATTTTAAATAGAAATAACCTCAACATTGTTGCAGGTTTATTATCAAATTAAAAGTTCAAAAGGTGGCAATTAATGAAAAACCTAAATGAAAACTTTAAGATGGTGTTTTGTAAATGGTGTCTACTTTTACACTATAGATTTTCTAGTGTTACAGACAAGTTAATGATCACATTTACGGACTTACCATTTACTGTGGAAGCAATTACTTGGGTTATGGCGTCTTTCAATTCTTCTAGTGTATGAGGTTTGTATATGTAGGTCTATACTTTTGATATAAGGTACCCCCAAAACAAATGTCAGAGACTCTAAGATCAAGGGATTTCGCAGTCCAAGCAACGTCCCTAATGCATGACCTGACGCAGCCTCGAAACATTTTCCTCGAATAATTTATGTCAATGTCAAGGTTGGCAATTTTGTACTAACAAGATAATCCAACTACCTGTGTGGCCAATGTCATTAAATTAGGAAAACGTTTTATGTTCTTGTCATTTTATGCAATGGTGACATTGCTGGCTACATATTTTCTGACTTCCACATTCTCCGACCTCGTAGTTTGTGGTTTTTTCTTTGAGGGTACTTTAAGTTTAAAGATGTATACACAAAACCTATACATTGAAAGAGACCAAAACACAAGTAATGGCTTCCTCATTAAATGAGGAGGAAATGGGCTCAACTGCTTCTCAACGATGCAAGGTAGATGTATTGTGAAGAATATACACCATTCACAGAATGGCATCTTCAAATCTTTAATTGAAGTTTTCAATTAAATTTTACAATAATTAGTATCTATTACACTTTGTATTGATTAATAAACATGCAGAAATGTTTTACTATAGATATTTTTACCTTAAACCTCTCACATATTATTCCTGAGTCCTGTACAGTAATTTATTTGTACGAGAAGTTAATGTTATCAGTATATTTGGTCATCATGAAGTTCTTTTAATATTCATTAAATGTAGATGTAGATGCAAAAGACTAACTACATTGAACCTTTGAAAAATGAACTATTATTTTACTTACACTTTTGGTATGAACTTTTCAAAAAAAAACCACTGCTTTCTGATATTTTTCAACAGACACTTTTCACACTACGTCAGCGGATTATTCCATGCTGTGAGTCATGGATAAGACTGTTGCTCAGGCGTGTTGTGTTTGTGTTAGTCTGTGGTGTGTTATTGTTCGTAGAGTAGATGTTATTTATGTGTTCAAATACAGTATTTGATTGTGAGTGTGTTTTGTTGTTTAGAATGTGTGATAGTATTTGCAATGTTTGTATATCTCGAAGTTTTCTGTTGTGTTTAGTTTGTTACTTTTTTTGAAGTAGTGTAGGATTGGTGTCTATTAGATTGGTGAGTGAGTGTAGTGTGTTTTGTATGTGTATGGAGAAATTTGATTTGTAGAGTAGTTGTTATAGTATTTGATTGTGAGTGTGTTTTGTTGTTTAGAATGTGTTATTGATCTATTTATTTGTCTTTTATGATGTCTTTTATGTATTTGTTGAATCTTGTGGTAAATGTTCTCCCTGTTTGTCCTATGTATAAGCTGGGGAAAAACATTGTTCTATTATTTTACATGTGTGACAAAACAGGCTTTAGTCAAGTTACCACAACACTAATATTAAAACTAAAGAAATTAAAGAGGGTTGATTATATATCTCGAGTGTTTCTAGAGCATACTTCATAGATGCATTTGTCTAGAATACCTTGAAGCAAAATTGTATGGCACCTTTACCAAAAACATGGGTAAAACAACTGTAATATTAATGATAAAGTATTACCAAAAATAAAACATGCTCACACTCAAACTGACAGAATGTTCAAAATCTATTTTCATGTATCCTCTAATATATTATATGGTAGACATGTGTATAAAGCTAGTTATACGTAAGCTAAAGATAGGCCATTTACTTGCTATCTTTAAAACATGTTAAGCTTTTGTACTTCTCTGGATATAAAATAATGGCTTCAAAACAATTATTAAAAACACAAATTTTTTTACATGCCATAAATAGGTACTCTAAGCATACATAACTTAAAATGTAATAATTGCATGAAAAACAGTAAATACTGTACAATGAAAAAATAAAAATATAAGTAAGTGCTACTATAGGCAAGTTTATAAATATTTATAATTGTTTAGGAAAAAATAAAGTAAAGGGAACTTTATATTATGGAATAATTTTATCTTTGTTGACTATAACCTGCTATTTTTATTAAAACATCCCTCAGTAGAGTGTATTTATTAAATTTATTTTCATTGCTATGATATTTTCATTGCCATTGAAATTTTTTAAATGGAAGATAGTTTGCTCTTCACAATACATACCAATATGCAAATAAAAAGTGTTTGAAATAAACTTATTAAATATGATCTAGATAATACATTTTGTATTTGTTTTAGGTTATACGGTGTTTACCTGTGGAAATGTAATACAGCTAGCAAATACTGGAGACAAGGTAATTCTATTTACTCTGAAATGTCATTTGCTATTACAACAGTCAGGAAATCTAACACTACTTTTCCGTTCTGTTCTGTACAACAGTTAGCACCTACTTTTCCGTTCTGTATTAGCGAAAATGTAACTAATTTCCCAATGGAAACAATTTTATTTTAAACAATGCTGCCTCCTGAAATAAAAACTCTCTTTTAATTAACTCATTAAATAAATGGATTTCTCATTTCTAATATTATAAAGATTGTTTTGGATCTCTTTCACCCAACCTAAATTAAAGATAAAAGGGAAAATTTATATAAAAAAATAGATCATACACGAAATATAATCTCACTTTATATTCCCTCAAGGGTAACTTGGACGTAATTAAATTGGATTTTACAATCATGAAACAATAGAGGTAAAGGGTTCTGAACCTCTTTAAAGCTTTGATTTGAGTAAGGGGAAATGTTAAAGTGGCACTTGCTTCATGTTTAAATTATGCATATTGAATTTGATCACCAATCACTATTGTAACCTACAAATATAGAAGATATTTTTGATGATTTTAAGTTTTATAACGGGGTTGTGTATTTTGTAGCTCAGAACACACTATACATGTGAATTGTAGCAGATTTTCTAATGCTTTTCAGCCATTTTATTACTTTCAAAGTCTACTAGCTGCACTTAACTCTAACTTTCACATTCCTAAAAAGGTCTTTAGCATGGTCAGGGAAAATTCTACAGAAATGCTTTCTATTATTGAATCACTAAATATTATGGTCACTATAGAATGGCTAAAAATACCAAAATACATGAAGCGGGGGGATATTAAAATTATGCAAACCAGCAAAGAAACTACAAATTTAAGTGACCAGGGGCAAAATTAAATTCCTTTTAGTATATTTAAGTACATGCCAAAAATATATTTTGGAAAAGCAGAACATAGTCCTCCTGTTCAGTGATGCCAACTACCCAGCGTGTAATTACATCTAACTGTTCTTAAAGCAGGACATTTGTTCTATTGTGAATGGAATGAAAAGTGGAACAGTTTTTAGAAGAAAAAAAGCCAAGTCAACCCGATGAAAATGTCTTGGAGGTTTTTGACTTATTGAACCACAGAAGAGTGTCGATAACATGTCCGAGACTAGTTTATATACAGGAGCAGGTGCAAAACCATGATGAATAGTTAAGATTTCTTAACATTTACTTAAACTTCCACGACTAGATGAAGTTGATGATTCTGTAAATATTCGTAGTGACAATACGTGCATGTGCTGGAGATCCAGCTGAAGGCACTAAGTTTTATAGGGAACCATGAGTGAGTTTTGTCCCAGGGCACCCAAACTTATAGTTAGCCTACTGATGAGATACATGAAAAATAGATATGATTATTTTTTTTAATATTACAAATAACGACATTGCACAACATTTTTTCATCCAATTTAAATACAGGCTCTACATTGAATAATAGCTGCTCTCTATTGATGGTTAGCGTTAATGCTATTCTTGTAAGTTTTTCACAATTTTGTTTTCCCATTCACATTTTTCCCAAATGACTGAGTCCCAAATCAAAGTGTTACACAAACAAGACCTTTACAGTGCCATATTTAGTGTTGCATGTGACAAACGTATTGATTAAGGAACGTCTGGTAATTTCCTACAACTAGATGCCACTTCTGCAACCGCCAGAAGGGTATAAGCTCCCAATCTCTCATCCAAACTGCCAATTTCACAGTTCAGTAAAGACCATAACTGCATTCAAGAGGACGTTAAATCAGATTGAAATTTTATAATTTTATCATGTGAAAATCCCATCACCTCTCTGCAGGTGACGGAATTATTTAGATTGGAAAGTAAATTCGAATATCACCGAATTTAATAAACCAATATATTTTTGATCAGATATTTTATTACTGGGTTGGTTTAAAGACCCTTCTAGGGGCTCTCCCTTTGCGTCACACGAGACACTTTGTTTTGTACTATTTAATACACACTTTCATTCTAAACGTACAGACAGCTCTGACCCCGGTCGAGAGTAGGTTGTGTATAAGACTGTTTACCTCCATAACTTAATCCTAATCACATGTGCAATCCATTGCATACTCCTTACAGATGACAATAGTGAAATTTATTACCCTTAACATGCCAACACATTTGTATGAATGTCTCCAACCAGAGGTTATCCCAACAGCTCAGGTCCTTGGAGTTTGTCACTCTACATTTAGGGCAACACCCATTCTTGTTCCCTGTTTCCCAAGTATATTGGCTTGTTTAAAGCTTATTCCGAAAATGACCACATTCTAGAATGCAGGCCTATTTTCACTGGGTAACCAATAAATGTAGAACTCTGTAAATCAGTTCATGAGAAAGCCTGTAAATCAATTCCTGTAGAACTCTGTAGGCAAATTTCTGTAGGATTCTGTAAATTGGTTCCTGTAGGACTCTGTAAACCAGTTCATGCAGGAGTCAAAACCAGATCCTTTTTTATTTTTTTAATTCACGAAATATATTGAAGCTCGCCTGCATTCATTTACTCATTACATTATCAAGGGGATTTGCTCTGTGAGAAAGCAAGAGATTAATATCCGTTCCAATAACATCGTTTGGTTTCTTAACTTGCAAACCTGTTCAGGTCAATCCAAGGGATTACTATCCATCCCAATAACCTAACTTGGTTTCTTAACTTGCAAACCTGTTAGAGTCACTCCCAGTAATTAAAATCTGTTCCAATAAAATCATTTGGTTTCTAAACTTGGAATCCTGTTAGCGTCACTCCCAGTGATTAATATCCGTTCCAATAACATCGTTTGCTTTCTTCACTTGCAATCCTGTTAGAGTCACTCCCAGTAATTAAAATCTGTTCCAATAAAATCATTTGGTTTCTAAACTTGGAATCCTGTTAGCATCACTCCCAGTGATTAAAATCCGTTCCAATAAAATCATTTGGTTTCTTCACTTGCAATTTCGTTCGGATTACTCCAAGTGATTAATATCTGTTCCAATAAAATCATTTGGTTTCTAAACTTGGAATCCTGTTAGCGTCACTCCCAGTGATTAATATCCGTTCCAATAACATCGTTTGGTTTCTTCACTTGCAATCCTGTTAGAGTCACTCCCAGTAATTAAAATCTGTTCCAATAAAATCATTTGGTTTCTAAACTTGGAATCCTGTTAGCATCACTCCCAGTGATTAATATCTGTTCCAATAATATCATTTGGTTTCTTCACTTGCAATTTCGTTCGGATTACTCCAAGAGATTAATATCCGTTCCAATAAAATCATTTGGTTTCTAAACTTGGAATCCTGTTAGGGTCACTCCCAGTGATTAAAATCCGTTCCAATAAAATCATTTGGTTTCTAAACTTGGAATCCTGTTAGGGTCACTCCCAGTAATTAAAATCTGTTCCAATAAAATCATTTGGTTTCTAAACTTGGAATCCTGTTAGCATCACTCCCAGTGATTAATATCCGTTCCAATAACATCGTTTGGTTTCTTCACTTGCAATCCTGTTAGAGTCACTCCCAGTAATTAAAATCTGTTCCAATAAAATCATTTGGTTTCTAAACTTGGAATCCTGTTAGCATCACTCCCAGTGATTAAAATCCGTTCCAATAAAATCATTTGGTTTCTTCACTTGCAATTTCGTTCGGATTACTCCAAGTGATTAATATCCGTTCCAATAAAATCATTTGGTTTCTTCACTTGCAATTTCGTTCGGATTACTCCAAGTGATTAATATCCGTTCCAATAACATCGTTTGGTTTCTTCACTTGCAATTTCGTTCGGATTACTCCAAGTAATTAATATCCGTTCCAATAACATCGTTTGGTTTCTTCACTTGCAATTTCGTTCGGATTACTCCAAGTAATTAATATCTGTTCCAATAACATCGTTTGGTTTCTTCACTTGCAATCCTGTTAGGGTCACTCCCAGTAATTAAAATCCGTTCCAATAAAATTATTTGATTTCTAAACTTGGAATCCTGTTAGGGTCACTCCCAGTAATTAAAATCTGTTCCAATAAAATCATTTGGTTTCTAAACTTGGAATCCTGTTAGCATCACTCCCAGTGATTAATATCCGTTCCAATAACATCGTTTGGTTTCTTCACTTGCAATCCTGTTAGAGTCACTCCCAGTAATTAAAATCTGTTCCAATAAAATCATTTGGTTTCTAAACTTGGAATCCTGTTAGCATCACTCCCAGTGATTAAAATCCGTTCCAATAAAATCATTTGGTTTCTTCACTTGCAATTTCGTTCGGATTACTCCAAGTGATTAATATCCGTTCCAATAAAATCATTTGGTTTCTTCACTTGCAATTTCGTTCGGATTACTCCAAGTGATTAATATCCGTTAAAATAACATCGTTTGGTTTCTTCACTTGCAATTTCGTTCGGATTACTCCAAGTAATTAATATCCGTTCCAATAACATCGTTTGGTTTCTTCACTTGCAATTTCGTTCGGATTACTCCAAGTAATTAATATCTGTTCCAATAACATCGTTTGGTTTCTTCACTTGCAATCCTGTTAGGGTCACTCCCAGTAATTAAAATCCGTTCCAATAAAATTATTTGATTTCTAAACTTGGAATCCTGTTAGCATCACTCCCAGTGATTAAAATCCGTTCCAATAAAATCATTTGGTTTCTAAACTTGGAATCCTGTTAGGGTCACTCCCAGTAATTAAAATCCGTTCCAATAAAATTATTTGATTTCTAAACTTGGAATCCTGTTAGGGTCACTCCCAGTAATTAAAATCCGTTCCAATAAAATTATTTGATTTCTAAACTTGGAATCCTGTTAGCATCACTCCCAGTGATTAAAATCCGTTCCAATAAAATCATTTGGTTTCTTCACTTGCAATTTCGTTCGGATTACTCCAAGTGATTAATATCCGTTCCAATAACATCGTTTGGTTTCTTCACTTGCAATCCTGTTTGAGTCACTCCCAGTGATTAATATCCGTTCCAATAATATCATTTGGTTTCTTCACTTGCAATTTCGTTCGGATTACTCCAAGTGATTAATATCCGTTCCAATAACATCGTTTGGTTTCTTCACTTGCAATCCTGTTTGGGTCACTCCCAGTGATTAAAATCCGTTCCAATAAAATTATTTGATTTCTAAACTTGGAATCCTGTTAGCATCACTCCCAGTGATTAAAATCCGTTCCAATAAAATCATTTGGTTTCTTCACTTGCAATTTCGTTCGGATTACTCCAAGTGATTAATATCTGTTCCAATAACATCGTTTGGTTTCTTCACTTGCAATCCTGTTTGGGTCACTCCCAGTGATTAATATCCGTTCCAATAACATCGTTTGGTTTCTTCACTTGCAATCCTGTTTGGGTCACTCCCAGTGATTATTATCCGTTCCAATAAAATCATTTGGTTTCTAAACTTGGAATCCTGTTAGGGTCACTCCCAGTAATTAAAATCCGTTCCAATAAAATTATTTGATTTCTAAACTTGGAATCCTGTTAGGGTCACTCCCAGTAATTAAAATCCGTTCCAATAAAATTATTTGATTTCTAAACTTGGAATCCTGTTAGCATCACTCCCAGTGATTAAAATCCGTTCCAATAAAATCATTTGGTTTCTAAACTTGGAATCCTGTTAGGGTCACTCCCAGTAATTAAAATCCGTTCCAATAAAATTATTTGATTTCTAAACTTGGAATCCTGTTAGGGTCACTCCCAGTAATTAAAATCCGTTCCAATAAAATTATTTGATTTCTAAACTTGGAATCCTGTTAGCATCACTCCCAGTGATTAAAATCCGTTCCAATAAAATCATTTGGTTTCTAAACTTGGAATCCTGTTAGGGTCACTCCCAGTAATTAAAATCCGTTCCAATAAAATTATTTGATTTCTAAACTTGGAATCCTGTTAGGGTCACTCCCAGTAATTAAAATACGTTCCAATAAAATTATTTGATTTCTAAACTTGGAATCCTGTTAGCATCACTCCCAGTGATTAAAATCCGTTCCAATAAAATCATTTGGTTTCTTCACTTGCAATTTCGTTCGGATTACTCCAAGTGATTAATATCTGTTCCAATAACATCGTTTGGTTTCTTCACTTGGAATCCTGTTAGCGTCACTCCCAGTGATTAATATCCGTTCCAATAACATCGTTTGGTTTCTTCACTTGCAATCCTGTTTGGGTCACTCCCAGTGATTAATATCCGTTCCAATAATATCATTTGGTTTCTTCACTTGCAATTTCGTTCGGATTACTCCAAGTGATTAATATCCGTTCCAATAACATCGTTTGGTTTCTTCACTTGCAATCCTGTTTGGGTCACTCCCAGTGATTAATATCCGTTCCAATAATATCATTTGGTTTCTTCACTTGCAATTTCGTTCGGATTACTCCAAGTGATTAATATCCGTTCCAATAAAATCATTTGGTTTCTTCACTTGCAATTTCGTTCGGATTACTCCAAGTGATTAATATCCGTTCCAATAACATCGTTTGGTTTCTTCACTTGCAATCCTGTTAGGGTCACTCCCAGTAATTAAAATCCGTTCCAATAAAATCATTTGATTTCTAAACTTGGAATCCTGTTAGCATCACTCCCAGTGATTAAAAGCCGTTCCAATAAAATCATTTGGTTTCTAAACTTGGAATCCTGTTAGCGTCACTCCCAGTGATTAATATCCGTTCCAATAACATCGTTTGGTTTCTTAACTTGCAAACCTGTTCAGGTCAATCTAAGGGATTACTATCCATCCCAATAACCTAATTTGGTTTCTTAACTTGCAATCCTGTTTGGGTCACTCCCAGTGTTTAATATCCATTCCAATAACATCGTTTGGTTTCTTCACTTGCAATTTCGTTCGGATTACTCCAAGTGATTAATATCCGTTCCAATAACATCGTTTGGTTTCTTCACTTGCAATTTCGTTCCGATTACTCCAAGTGATTAATATCCGTTCCAATAACATCGTTTGGTTTCTTCACTTGCAATCCTGTTTGGGTCACTCCCAGTGATTAATATCCGTTCCAATAACATCGTTTGGTTTCTTCACTTGCAATTTCGTTCGGATTACTCCAAGTGATTAATATCCGTTCCAATAACATCATTTGGTTTCTAAACTTGGAATCCTGTTCGGATCACTCCCAGTGAATAATATCTGTTCCAATAACATCGTTTGGTTTCTTCACTTGCAATCCTGTTTGGGTCACTCCCAGTGATTAATATCCGTTCCAATAACATCGTTTGGTTTCTTCACTTGCAATTTCGTTCCGATTACTCCAAGTGATTAATATCCGTTCCAATAACATCGTTTGGTTTCTTCACTTGCAATCCTGTTTGGGTCACTCCCAGTGATTAATATCCGTTCCAATAACATCGTTTGGTTTCTTCACTTGCAATTTCGTTCCGATTACTCCAAGTGATTAATATCCGTTCCAATAACATCGTTTGGTTTCTTCACTTGCAATCCTGTTTGGGTCACTCCCAGTAATTAAAATCCGTTCCAATAAAATCATTTGATTTCTAAACTTGGAATCCTGTTAGCATCACTCCCAGTGATTAAAATCCGTTCCAATAAAATCATTTGGTTTCTAAACTTGGAATCCTGTTAGCGTCACTCCCAGTGATTAATATCCGTTCCAATAACATCGTTTGGTTTCTTAACTTGCAAACCTGTTCAGGTCAATCTAAGGGATTACTATCCATCCCAATAACCTAATTTGGTTTCTTAACTTGCAATCCTGTTTGGGTCACTCCCAGTGTTTAATATCCATTCCAATAACATCGTTTGGTTTCTTCACTTGCAATTTCGTTCGGATTACTCCAAGTGATTAATATCCGTTCCAATAACATCGTTTGGTTTCTTCACTTGCAATCCTGTTTGGGTCACTCCCAGTGATTAATATCCGTTCCAATAACATCGTTTGGTTTCTTCACTTGCAATCCTGTTTGGGTCACTCCCAGTGATTAATATCCGTTCCAATAAAATCATTTGGTTTCTAAACTTGGAATCCTGTTAGGGTCACTCCCAGTAATTAAAATCCGTTCCAATAAAATTATTTGATTTCTAAACTTGGAATCCTGTTAGGGTCACTCCCAGTAATTAAAATCCGTTCCAATAAAATTATTTGATTTCTAAACTTGGAATCCTGTTAGCATCACTCCCAGTGATTAAAATCCGTTCCAATAAAATCATTTGGTTTCTAAACTTGGAATCCTGTTAGGGTCACTCCCAGTAATTAAAATCCGTTCCAATAAAATTATTTGATTTCTAAACTTGGAATCCTGTTAGGGTCACTCCCAGTAATTAAAATCCGTTCCAATAAAATTATTTGATTTCTAAACTTGGAATCCTGTTAGCATCACTCCCAGTGATTAAAATCCGTTCCAATAAAATCATTTGGTTTCTAAACTTGGAATCCTGTTAGGGTCACTCCCAGTAATTAAAATCCGTTCCAATAAAATTATTTGATTTCTAAACTTGGAATCCTGTTAGGGTCACTCCCAGTAATTAAAATACGTTCCAATAAAATTATTTGATTTCTAAACTTGGAATCCTGTTAGCATCACTCCCAGTGATTAAAATCCGTTCCAATAAAATCATTTGGTTTCTTCACTTGCAATTTCGTTCGGATTACTCCAAGTGATTAATATCTGTTCCAATAACATCGTTTGGTTTCTTCACTTGGAATCCTGTTAGCGTCACTCCCAGTGATTAATATCCGTTCCAATAACATCGTTTGGTTTCTTCACTTGCAATCCTGTTTGGGTCACTCCCAGTGATTAATATCCGTTCCAATAATATCATTTGGTTTCTTCACTTGCAATTTCGTTCGGATTACTCCAAGTGATTAATATCCGTTCCAATAACATCGTTAAGTTTCTTCACTTGCAATCCTGTTTGGGTCACTGCCAGTGATTAATATCCGTTCCAATAATATCATTTGGTTTCTTCACTTGCAATTTCGTTCGGATTACTCCAAGTGATTAATATCCGTTCCAATAAAATCATTTGGTTTCTTCACTTGCAATTTCGTTCGGATTACTCCAAGTGATTAATATCCGTTTCAATAACATCGTTTGGTTTCTTCACTTGCAATCCTGTTAGGGTCACTCCCAGTAATTAAAATCTGTTCCAATAAAATCATTTGGTTTCTAAACTTGGAATCCTGTTAGCATCACTCCCAGTGATTAATATCCGTTCCAATAACATCGTTTGGTTTCTTCACTTGCAATCCTGTTAGAGTCACTCCCAGTAATTAAAATCTGTTCCAATAAAATCATTTGGTTTCTAAACTTGGAATCCTGTTAGCATCACTCCCAGTGATTAAAATCCGTTCCAATAAAATCATTTGGTTTCTTCACTTGCAATTTCGTTCGGATTACTCCAAGTGATTAATATCCGTTCCAATAAAATCATTTGGTTTCTTCACTTGCAATTTCGTTCGGATTACTCCAAGTGATTAATATCCGTTCCAATAACATCGTTTGGTTTCTTCACTTGCAATTTCGTTCGGATTACTCCAAGTAATTAATATCCGTTCCAATAACATCGTTTGGTTTCTTCACTTGCAATTTCGTTCGGATTACTCCAAGTAATTAATATCTGTTCCAATAACATCGTTTGGTTTCTTCACTTGCAATCCTGTTAGGGTCACTCCCAGTAATTAAAATCCGTTCCAATAAAATTATTTGATTTCTAAACTTGGAATCCTGTTAGGGTCACTCCCAGTAATTAAAATCTGTTCCAATAAAATCATTTGGTTTCTAAACTTGGAATCCTGTTAGCATCACTCCCAGTGATTAATATCCGTTCCAATAACATCGTTTGGTTTCTTCACTTGCAATCCTGTTAGAGTCACTCCCAGTAATTAAAATCTGTTCCAATAAAATCATTTGGTTTCTAAACTTGGAATCCTGTTAGCATCACTCCCAGTGATTAAAATCCGTTCCAATAAAATCATTTGGTTTCTTCACTTGCAATTTCGTTCGGATTACTCCAAGTGATTAATATCCGTTCCAATAAAATCATTTGGTTTCTTCACTTGCAATTTCGTTCGGATTACTCCAAGTGATTAATATCCGTTAAAATAACATCGTTTGGTTTCTTCACTTGCAATTTCGTTCGGATTACTCCAAGTAATTAATATCCGTTCCAATAACATCGTTTGGTTTCTTCACTTGCAATTTCGTTCGGATTACTCCAAGTAATTAATATCTGTTCCAATAACATCGTTTGGTTTCTTCACTTGCAATCCTGTTAGGGTCACTCCCAGTAATTAAAATCCGTTCCAATAAAATTATTTGATTTCTAAACTTGGAATCCTGTTAGCATCACTCCCAGTGATTAAAATCCGTTCCAATAAAATCATTTGGTTTCTAAACTTGGAATCCTGTTAGGGTCACTCCCAGTAATTAAAATCCGTTCCAATAAAATTATTTGATTTCTAAACTTGGAATCCTGTTAGGGTCACTCCCAGTAATTAAAATCCGTTCCAATAAAATTATTTGATTTCTAAACTTGGAATCCTGTTAGCATCACTCCCAGTGATTAAAATCCGTTCCAATAAAATCATTTGGTTTCTTCACTTGCAATTTCGTTCGGATTACTCCAAGTGATTAATATCCGTTCCAATAACATCGTTTGGTTTCTTCACTTGCAATCCTGTTTGAGTCACTCCCAGTGATTAATATCCGTTCCAATAATATCATTTGGTTTCTTCACTTGCAATTTCGTTCGGATTACTCCAAGTGATTAATATCCGTTCCAATAACATCGTTTGGTTTCTTCACTTGCAATCCTGTTTGGGTCACTCCCAGTGATTAAAATCCGTTCCAATAAAATTATTTGATTTCTAAACTTGGAATCCTGTTAGCATCACTCCCAGTGATTAAAATCCGTTCCAATAAAATCATTTGGTTTCTTCACTTGCAATTTCGTTCGGATTACTCCAAGTGATTAATATCTGTTCCAATAACATCGTTTGGTTTCTTCACTTGCAATCCTGTTTGGGTCACTCCCAGTGATTAATATCCGTTCCAATAACATCGTTTGGTTTCTTCACTTGCAATCCTGTTTGGGTCACTCCCAGTGATTAATATCCGTTCCAATAAAATCATTTGGTTTCTAAACTTGGAATCCTGTTAGGGTCACTCCCAGTAATTAAAATCCGTTCCAATAAAATTATTTGATTTCTAAACTTGGAATCCTGTTAGGGTCACTCCCAGTAATTAAAATCCGTTCCAATAAAATTATTTGATTTCTAAACTTGGAATCCTGTTAGCATCACTCCCAGTGATTAAAATCCGTTCCAATAAAATCATTTGGTTTCTAAACTTGGAATCCTGTTAGGGTCACTCCCAGTAATTAAAATCCGTTCCAATAAAATTATTTGATTTCTAAACTTGGAATCCTGTTAGGGTCACTCCCAGTAATTAAAATCCGTTCCAATAAAATTATTTGATTTCTAAACTTGGAATCCTGTTAGCATCACTCCCAGTGATTAAAATCCGTTCCAATAAAATCATTTGGTTTCTAAACTTGGAATCCTGTTAGGGTCACTCCCAGTAATTAAAATCCGTTCCAATAAAATTATTTGATTTCTAAACTTGGAATCCTGTTAGGGTCACTCCCAGTAATTAAAATACGTTCCAATAAAATTATTTGATTTCTAAACTTGGAATCCTGTTAGCATCACTCCCAGTGATTAAAATCCGTTCCAATAAAATCATTTGGTTTCTTCACTTGCAATTTCGTTCGGATTACTCCAAGTGATTAATATCTGTTCCAATAACATCGTTTGGTTTCTTCACTTGGAATCCTGTTAGCGTCACTCCCAGTGATTAATATCCGTTCCAATAACATCGTTTGGTTTCTTCACTTGCAATCCTGTTTGGGTCACTCCCAGTGATTAATATCCGTTCCAATAATATCATTTGGTTTCTTCACTTGCAATTTCGTTCGGATTACTCCAAGTGATTAATATCCGTTCCAATAACATCGTTTGGTTTCTTCACTTGCAATCCTGTTTGGGTCACTCCCAGTGATTAATATCCGTTCCAATAATATCATTTGGTTTCTTCACTTGCAATTTCGTTCGGATTACTCCAAGTGATTAATATCCGTTCCAATAAAATCATTTGGTTTCTTCACTTGCAATTTCGTTCGGATTACTCCAAGTGATTAATATCCGTTCCAATAACATCGTTTGGTTTCTTCACTTGCAATCCTGTTAGGGTCACTCCCAGTAATTAAAATCCGTTCCAATAAAATCATTTGATTTCTAAACTTGGAATCCTGTTAGCATCACTCCCAGTGATTAAAAGCCGTTCCAATAAAATCATTTGGTTTCTAAACTTGGAATCCTGTTAGCGTCACTCCCAGTGATTAATATCCGTTCCAATAACATCGTTTGGTTTCTTAACTTGCAAACCTGTTCAGGTCAATCTAAGGGATTACTATCCATCCCAATAACCTAATTTGGTTTCTTAACTTGCAATCCTGTTTGGGTCACTCCCAGTGTTTAATATCCATTCCAATAACATCGTTTGGTTTCTTCACTTGCAATTTCGTTCGGATTACTCCAAGTGATTAATATCCGTTCCAATAACATCGTTTGGTTTCTTCACTTGCAATTTCGTTCCGATTACTCCAAGTGATTAATATCCGTTCCAATAACATCGTTTGGTTTCTTCACTTGCAATCCTGTTTGGGTCACTCCCAGTGATTAATATCCGTTCCAATAACATCGTTTGGTTTCTTCACTTGCAATTTCGTTCGGATTACTCCAAGTGATTAATATCCGTTCCAATAACATCATTTGGTTTCTAAACTTGGAATCCTGTTCGGATCACTCCCAGTGAATAATATCTGTTCCAATAACATCGTTTGGTTTCTTCACTTGCAATCCTGTTTGGGTCACTCCCAGTGATTAATATCCGTTCCAATAACATCGTTTGGTTTCTTCACTTGCAATTTCGTTCCGATTACTCCAAGTGATTAATATCCGTTCCAATAACATCGTTTGGTTTCTTCACTTGCAATCCTGTTTGGGTCACTCCCAGTGATTAATATCCGTTCCAATAACATCGTTTGGTTTCTTCACTTGCAATTTCGTTCCGATTACTCCAAGTGATTAATATCCGTTCCAATAACATCGTTTGGTTTCTTCACTTGCAATCCTGTTTGGGTCACTCCCAGTAATTAAAATCCGTTCCAATAAAATCATTTGATTTCTAAACTTGGAATCCTGTTAGCATCACTCCCAGTGATTAAAATCCGTTCCAATAAAATCATTTGGTTTCTAAACTTGGAATCCTGTTAGCGTCACTCCCAGTGATTAATATCCGTTCCAATAACATCGTTTGGTTTCTTAACTTGCAAACCTGTTCAGGTCAATCTAAGGGATTACTATCCATCCCAATTACCTAATTTGGTTTCTTAACTTGCAATCCTGTTTGGGTCACTCCCAGTGTTTAATATCCATTCCAATAACATCGTTTGGTTTCTTCACTTGCAATTTCGTTCGGATTACTCCAAGTGATTAATATCCGTTCCAATAACATCGTTTGGTTTCTTCACTTGCAATCCTGTTTGGGTCACTCCCAGTGATTAATATCCGTTCCAATAACATCGTTTGGTTTCTTCACTTGCAATCCTGTTTGGGTCACTCCCAGTGATTAATATCCGTTCCAATAAAATCATTTGGTTTCTAAACTTGGAATCCTGTTAGGGTCACTCCCAGTAATTAAAATCCGTTCCAATAAAATTATTTGATTTCTAAACTTGGAATCCTGTTAGGGTCACTCCCAGTAATTAAAATCCGTTCCAATAAAATTATTTGATTTCTAAACTTGGAATCCTGTTAGCATCACTCCCAGTGATTAAAATCCGTTCCAATAAAATCATTTGGTTTCTAAACTTGGAATCCTGTTAGGGTCACTCCCAGTAATTAAAATCCGTTCCAATAAAATTATTTGATTTCTAAACTTGGAATCCTGTTAGGGTCACTCCCAGTAATTAAAATCCGTTCCAATAAAATTATTTGATTTCTAAACTTGGAATCCTGTTAGCATCACTCCCAGTGATTAAAATCCGTTCCAATAAAATCATTTGGTTTCTAAACTTGGAATCCTGTTAGGGTCACTCCCAGTAATTAAAATCCGTTCCAATAAAATTATTTGATTTCTAAACTTGGAATCCTGTTAGGGTCACTCCCAGTAATTAAAATACGTTCCAATAAAATTATTTGATTTCTAAACTTGGAATCCTGTTAGCATCACTCCCAGTGATTAAAATCCGTTCCAATAAAATCATTTGGTTTCTTCACTTGCAATTTCGTTCGGATTACTCCAAGTGATTAATATCTGTTCCAATAACATCGTTTGGTTTCTTCACTTGGAATCCTGTTAGCGTCACTCCCAGTGATTAATATCCGTTCCAATAACATCGTTTGGTTTCTTCACTTGCAATCCTGTTTGGGTCACTCCCAGTGATTAATATCCGTTCCAATAATATCATTTGGTTTCTTCACTTGCAATTTCGTTCGGATTACTCCAAGTGATTAATATCCGTTCCAATAACATCGTTAAGTTTCTTCACTTGCAATCCTGTTTGGGTCACTGCCAGTGATTAATATCCGTTCCAATAATATCATTTGGTTTCTTCACTTGCAATTTCGTTCGGATTACTCCAAGTGATTAATATCCGTTCCAATAAAATCATTTGGTTTCTTCACTTGCAATTTCGTTCGGATTACTCCAAGTGATTAATATCCGTTTCAATAACATCGTTTGGTTTCTTCACTTGCAATCCTGTTAGGGTCACTCCCAGTAATTAAAATCCGTTCCAATAAAATCATTTGATTTCTAAACTTGGAATCCTGTTAGCATCACTCCCAGTGATTAAAATCCGTTCCAATAAAATCATTTGGTTTCTAAACTTGGAATCCTGTTAGCGTCACTCCCAGTGATTAATATCCGTTCCAATAAAATCATTTGGTTTCTAAACTTGGAATCCTGTTAGCGTCACTCCCAGTGATTAAAATCCGTTCCAATAAAATCATTTGGTTTCTAAACTTGGAATCCTGTTAGCATCACTCCCAGTGATTAAAATCCGTTCCAATATAATCATTTGGTTTCTAATCTTGGAATCCTGTTAGCGTCACTCCCAGTGATTAATATCCGTTCCAATAACATCGTTTGGTTTCTTAACTTGCAAACCTGTTCAGGTCAATCTAAGGGATTACTATCCATCCCAATAACCTAATTTGGTTTCTTAACTTGCAATCCTGTTTGGGTCACTCCCAGTGTTTAATATCCATTCCAATAACATCGTTTGGTTTCTTCACTTGCAATTTCGTTCGGATTACTCCAAGTGATTAATATCCGTTCCAATAACATCGTTTGGTTTCTTCACTTGCAATTTCGTTCCGATTACTCCAAGTGATTAATATCCGTTCCAATAAAATCATTTGGTTTCTAAACTTAGAATCCTGTTAGCGTCTCTCCAAGTGATTAATATCCGTTCCAATAACATCGTTTGGTTTCTAAACTTAGAATCCTGTTAGCGTCACTCCCAGTGATTAATATCCGTTCCAATAACATCGTTTGGTTTCTTAACTTGCAAACCTGTTCAGGTCAATCCAAGGGATTACTATCCATCCCAATAACCTAATTTAGTTTCTTAACTTGAAATCCTGTTTGGGTCACTCCCAGTGATTAATATCCGTTCCAATAACATCGTTTGGTTTTTTCACTTGCAATTTCGTTCGGATTACTCCAAGTGATTAATATCCGTTCCAATAACATCGTTTGGTTTCTTCACTTGCAATTTCGTTCCGATTACTCCAAGTGATTAATATCCGTTCCAATAACATCGTTTGGTTTCTTCACTTGCAATTTCGTTCCGATTACTCCAAGTGATTAATATCCGTTCCAATAACATCGTTTGGTTTCTTCACTTGCAATTTCGTTCGGATTACTCCAAGTGATTAATATCCGTTCCAATAACATCGTTTGGTTTCTTCACTTGCAATTTCGTTCTGATTACTCCAAGTGATTAATATCCGTTCCAATAACATCGTTTGGTTTCTTCACTTCCAATTTCGTTCGGATTACTCCAAGTGATTAATATCCGTTCCAATAACATCATTTGGTTTCTAAACTTGGAATCCTGTTAGCGTCACTCCCAGTGATTAATATCTGTTCCAATAACATCGTTTGGTTTCTTCACTTGCAATTTCGTTCGGATTACTCCAAGTGATTAATATCCGTTCCAATAACATCATTTGGTTTCTAAACTTGGAATCCTGTTAGCGTCACTCCCAGTGATTAATATCTGTTCCAATAACATCGTTTGGTTTCTTCACTTGCAATTTCGTTCGGATTACTCCAAGTGATTAATATCCGTTCCAATAAAATCATTTGGTTTCTAAACTTGGAATCCTGTTAGCGTCACTAACAGTGATTAATATCTGTTCCAATAACATCGTTTGGTTTCTTCACTTGCAATTTCGTTCGGATTACTCCAAGTGATTAATATCTGTTCCAATAAAATCATTTGGTTTCTTAACTTGCAATCCTGTTTGGGTCACTCCCAGTGATTAATATCCGTTCCAATAAAATCATTTGGTTTCTTCACTTGCAATTTCGTTCGGATTACTCCAAGTGATTAATATCTGTTCCAATAAAATCATTTGGTTTCTTAACTTGGAATCCTGTTAGCGTCACTCCCAGTGATTAATATCCGTTCCAATAACATCATTTGGTTTCTAAACTTGGAATCCTGTTAGCGTCACTCCCAGTGATTAATATCTGTTCCAATAACATCGTTTGGTTTCTTCACTTGCAATTTCGTTCGGATTACTCCAAGTGAATAATATCTGTTCCAATAACATCGTTTGGTTTCTTCACTTGGAATCCTGTTAGGGTCACTCCCAGTGATTAATATCCGTTACAATAACATCGTTTGGTTTCTTCACTTGCAATTTCGTTCGGATTACTCCAAGTAATTAATATCCGTTCCAATAAAATCATTTGGTTTCTTAACTTGCAATCCTGTTTGGGTCACTCCCAGTGATTAATATCCGTTCCAATAATATCATTTGGTTTTTAAACTTGGAATCCTGTTAGCGTCACTCCCAATGATTAATATCCGTTCCAATAACATCGTTTGGTTTCTTCACTTGCAATTTCGTTCGGATTACTCCAAGTAATTAATATCCGTTCCAATAAAATCATTTGGTTTCTTAACTTGCAATCCTGTTTGGGTCACTCCCAGTGATTAATATCCGTTCCAATAATATCATTTGGTTTTTAAACTTGGAATCCTGTTAGCGTCACTCCCAATGATTAATATCCATTCCAATAACATCATTTGGTTTCTTCACTTGCAATTTCGTTCGGATTACTCCAAGTGATTAATATCCGTTCCAATAACATCATTTGGTTTCTAAACTTGGAATCCTGTTATAGCGTCACTCCCAGTGATTAATATCTGTTCCAATAACATCGTTTGGTTTCTTCACTTGCAATTTCGTTCGGATTACTCCAAGTGATTAATATCCGTTCCAATAAAATCATTTGGTTTCTAAACTTGGAATCCTGTTAGCGTCACTCCCAGTGATTAATATCCGTTCCAATAACATCATTTGGTTTCTTCACTTGCAATTTCGTTCGGATTACTCCAAGTGATTAATATCCGTTCCAATAAAATCATTTGGTTTCTAAACTTGGAATCCTGTTAGCGTCACTCCCAGTGATTAATATCCGTTCCAATAACATCATTTGGTTTCTAAACTTGGAATCCTGTTATAGCGTCACTCCCAGTGATTAATATCTGTTCCAATAACATCGTTTGGTTTCTTCACTTGCAATTTCGTTCGGATTACTCCAAGTGATTAATATCCGTTCCAATAAAATCATTTGGTTTCTAAACTTGGAATCCTGTTAGCGTCACTCCCAGTGATTAATATCCGTTCCAATAACATCATTTGGTTTCTTCACTTGCAATTTCGTTCGGATTACTCCAAGTGATTAATATCCGTTCCAATAAAATCATTTGGTTTCTAAACTTGGAATCCTGTTAGCGTCACTCCCAGTGATTAATATCTGTTCCAATAACATCGTTTGGTTTCTTCACTTGCAATTTCGTTCGGATTACTCCAAGTGATTAATATCCGTTCCAATAAAATCATTTGGTTTCTAAACTTGGAATCCTGTTAGCGTCACTCCCAGTGATTAATATCCGTTCCAATAACATCATTTGGTTTCTTCACTTGCAATTTTGTTCGGATTACTCCAAGTGATTAATATCCGTTCCAATAACATCATTTGGTTTCTAAACTTGGAATCCTGTTAGCGTCACTCCCAGTGAATAAAATCCGTTCCAATAACATCGTTTGGTTTCTTCACTTGCAATTTCGTTCGGATTACTCCAAGTGATTAATATCCGTTCCAATAACATCGTTTGGTTTCTTCACTTGCAATTTCGTTCGGATTACTCCAAGTGATTAATATCCGTTCCAATAACATCATTTGGTTTCTAAACTTGGAATCCTGTTAGCGTCACTCCCAGTGATTAAAATCCGTTCCAATAACATCGTTTGGTTTCTTCACTTGCAATTTCGTTCGGATTACTCCAAGTGATTAATATCCGTTCCAATAACATCATTTGGTTTCTAAACTTGGAATCCTGTTAGCGTCACTCCAAGTGATTAATATCCGTTCCAATAACATCGTTTGGTTTCTAAACTTGGAATCCTGTTAGCAATACTCAAAGTGATTAACATCGGTTCCAATAACATCGTTTGGTTTCTAAACTTGGAATCCTGTTAGCGTCACTCCAAGTGATTAATATCCGTTCCAATAACATCGTTTGGTTTCTTCACTTGCAATTTTGTTCGGATTACTCCAAGTGATTAATATCCGTTCCAATAACATCATTTGGTTTCTAAACTTGGAATCCTGTTAGCATCACTCCCAGTGATTAATATCTGTTCCAATAACATCGTTTGGTTTCTTCACTTGCAATTTCGTTCGGATTACTCCAAGTGAATAATATCCGTTCCAATAAAATCATTTGGTTTCTTAACTTGCAATCCTGTTTGGGTCACTCCCAGTGATTAATATCCATTCCAATAAAATCATTTGGTTTCTTAACTTGCAATCCTGTTTGGGTCACTCCCAGTGATTAATATCCATTCCAATAACATCGTTTGGTTTCTTCACTTGCAATTTCGTTCGGATCACTCCAAGTGATTAATATCCGTTCCAATAAAATCATTTGGTTTCTTAACTTGCAATCCTGTTTGGGTCACTCCCAGTGATTAATATCCGTTCCAATAACATCGTTTGGTTTCTTCACTTGCAATTTCGTTCGGATTACTCCAAGTGATTAATATCCGTTCCAATAAAATCATTTGGTTTCTTAACTTGCAATCCTGTTTGGGTCACTCCCAGTGATTAATATCCGTTCCAATAACATCGTTTGGTTTCTTCACTTGCAATTTCGTTCGGATTACTCCAAGTGATTAATATCCGTTCCAATAATATCATTTGGTTTTTAAACTTGGAATCCTGTTAGCGTCACTCCCAGTGATTAATATCCGTTCCAATAACATCGTTTGGTTTCTTCACTTGCAATTTCGTTCGGATTACTCCAAGTGATTAATATCCGTTCCAATAAAATCATTTGGTTTCTAAACTTGGAATCCTGTTAGCGTCACTCCCAGTGATTAATATCCGTTCCAATAACATCATTTGGTTTCTTCACTTGCAATTTTGTTCGGATTACTCCAAGTGATTAATATCCGTTCCAATAACATCATTTGGTTTCTAAACTTGGAATCCTGTTAGCGTCACTCCCAGTGATTAATATCCGTTCCAATAACATCGTTTGGTTTCTAAACTTGCAATTTTGTTCGGATTACTCCAAGTGATTAATATCCGTTCCAATAACATCATTTGGTTTCTAAACTTGGAATCCTGTTAGCGTCACTCCAAGTGATTAATATCCGTTCCAATAACATCGTTTGGTTTCTTCACTTGCAATTTTGTTCGGATTACTCAAAGTGATTAATATCCGTTCCAATAACATCATTTGGTTTCTAAACTTGGAATCCTGTTAGCGTCACTCCCAGTGATTAATATCCGTTCCAATAACATCATTTGGTTTCTTCACTTGCAATTTTGTTCGGATTACTCCAAGTGATTAATATCCGTTCCAATAACATCATTTGGTTTCTAAACTTGGAATCCTGTTAGCGTCACTCCCAGTGATTAAAATCCGTTCCAATAACATCGTTTGGTTTCTTCACTTGCAATTTCGTTCGGATTACTCCAAGTGATTAATATCCGTTCCAATAACATCATTTGGTTTCTAAACTTGGAATCCTGTTAGCGTCACTCCCAGTGATTAATATCCGTTCCAATAACATCATTTGGTTTCTTCACTTGCAATTTTGTTCGGATTACTCCAAGTGATTAATATCCGTTCCAATAACATCATTTGGTTTCTAAACTTGGAATCCTGTTAGCGTCACTCCCAGTGATTAAAATCCGTTCCAATAACATCGTTTGGTTTCTTCACTTGCAATTTCGTTCGGATTACTCCAAGTGATTAATATCCGTTCCAATAACATCGTTTGGTTTCTTCACTTGCAATTTCGTTCGGATTACTCCAAGTGATTAATATCCGTTCCAATAACATCGTTTGGTTTCTAAACTTGGAATCCTGTTAGCATCACTCAAAGTGATTAACATCGGTTCCAATAACATCGTTTGGTTTCTAAACTTGCAATCCTGTTAGCGTCACTCCCAGTGATTAATATCCGTTCCAATAACATCATTTGGTTTCTTCACTTGCAATTTCGTTCGGATTACTCCAAGTGAATAATATCCGTTCCAATAAAATCATTTGGTTTCTTAACTTGCAATCCTGTTTGGGTCACTCCCAGTGATTAATATCCGTTCCAATAACATCGTTTGGTTTCTTCACTTGCAATTTCGTTCGGATTACTCCAAGTGAATAATATCCGTTCCAATAAAATCATTTGGTTTCTTAACTTGCAATCCTGTTTGGGTCACTCCCAGTGATTAATATCCGTTCCAATAACATCGTTTGGTTTCTTCACTTGCAATTTCGTTCGGATTACTCCAAGTGAATAATATCCGTTCCAATAAAATCATTTGGTTTCTTAACTTGCAATCCTGTTTGGGTCACTCCCAGTGATTAATATCCGTTCCAATAATATCATTTGGTTTCTTAACTTGCAATCCTGTTTGGGTCACTCCCAGTGATTAATATCCGTTCCAATAACATCGTTTGGTTTCTTCACTTGCAATTTCGTTCGGATTACTCCAAGTGTTTAATATCCGTTCCAATAAAATCATTTGGTTTCTTAACTTGCAATCCTGTTTGGGTCACTCCCAGTGATTAATATCTGTTCCAATAATATCATTTGGTTTTTAAACTTGGAATCCTGTTAGCGTCACTCCCAGTGATTAATATCTGTTCCAATAACATCGTTTGGTTTCTTCACTTGCAATTTCGTTCGGATTACTCCAAGTGATTAATATCCGTTCCAATAACATCGTTTGGTTTTTAAACTTGGAATCCTGTTAGCGTCACTCCCAGTGATTAATATCCGTTCCAATAAAATCATTTGGTTTCTTAACTTGCAATCCTGTTCGGATCACTCCCAGTGATTAATATCCGTTCCAATAATATCATTTGGTTTTTAAACTTGGAATCCTGTTAGCGTCACTCCCAGTGATTAATATCTGTTCCAATAACATCGTTTGGTTTTTAAACTTGGAATCCTGTTAGCGTCACTCCCAGTGATTAATATCCGTTCCAATAACATCGTTTGGTTTCTTCACTTGCAATTTCGTTCGGATTACTCCAAGTGAATAATATCCGTTCCAATAAAATCATTTGGTTTCTTAACTTGCAATCCTGTTTGGGTCACTCCCAGTGATTAATATGCGTTCCAATAATATCATTTGGTTTTTAAACTTGGAATCCTGTTAGCGTCACTCCCAGTGATTAATATCCGTTCCAATAAAATCATTTGGTTTCTTAACTTGCAATCCTGTTTGGGTCACTCCCAGTGATTAATATGCGTTCCAATAATATCATTTGGTTTTTAAACTTGGAATCCTGTTAGCGTCACTCCCAGTGATTAATATCCGTTCCAATAACATCGTTTGGTTTCTTCACTTGCAATTTCGTTCGGATTACTCCAAGTGAATAATATCCGTTCCAATAAAATCATTTGGTTTCTTAACTTGCAATCCTGTTTGGGTCACTCCCAGTGATTAATATGCGTTCCAATAATATCATTTGGTTTTTAAACTTGGAATCCTGTTAGCGTCACTCCCAGTGATTAATATCTGTTCCAATAACATCGTTTGGTTTTTAAACTTGGAATCCTGTTAGCGTCACTCCCAGTGATTAATATCCGTTCCAATAACATCGTTTGGTTTCTTCACTTGCAATTTCGTTCGGATTACTCCAAGTGAATAATATCCGTTCCAATAAAATCATTTGGTTTCTTAACTTGCAATCCTGTTTGGGTCACTCCCAGTGATTAATATGCGTTCCAATAATATCATTTGGTTTTTAAACTTGGAATCCTGTTAGCGTCACTCCCAGTGATTAATATCCGTTCCAATAACATCGTTTGGTTTCTTCACTTGCAATTTCGTTCGGATTACTCCAAGTGATTAATATCCGTTCCAATAACATCATTTGGTTTCTAAACTTGGAATCCTGTTCGGATCACTCCCAGTGAATAATATCTGTTCCAATAACATCGTTTGGTTTCTAAACTTGGAATCCTGTTAGCGTCACTCCCAGTGATTAATATCCGTTCCAATAACATCATTTGGTTTCTAAACTTGGAATCCTGTTAGCGTCACTCCCAGTGATTAATATCCGTTCCAATAACATCGTTTGGTTTCTTCACTTGCAATTTCGTTCGGATTACTCCAAGTAATTAATATCCGTTCCAATAAAATCATTTGGTTTCTTAACTTGCAATCCTGTTCGGATCACTCCCAGTGATTAATATCCGTTCCAATAATATCATTTGGTTTTTAAACTTGGAATCCTGTTAGCGTCACTCCCAGTGATTAATATCTGTTCCAATAACATCGTTTGGTTTTTAAACTTGGAATCCTGTTAGCGTCACTCCCAGTGATTAATATCCGTTCCAATAACATCGTTTGGTTTCTTCACTTGCAATTTCGTTCGGATTACTCCAAGTGAATAATATCTGTTCCAATAAAATCATTTGGTTTCTTAACTTGCAATCCTGTTTGGGTCACTCCCAGTGATTAATATGCGTTCCAATAATATCATTTGGTTTTTAAACTTGGAATCCTGTTAGCGTCACTCCCAGTGATTAATATCCGTTCCAATAACATCGTTTGGTTTCTTCACTTGCAATTTCGTTCGGATCACTCCAAGTGATTAATATCCGTTCCAATAAAATCATTTGGTTTCTTAACTTGCAATCCTGTTTGGGTCACTCCCAGTGATTAATATCCGTTCCAATAACATCGTTTGGTTTCTTCACTTGCAATTTCGTTCGGATTACTCCAAGTGATTAATATCCGTTCCAATAAAATCATTTGGTTTCTTAACTTGCAATCCTGTTTGGGTCACTCCCAGTGATTAATATCCGTTCCAATAACATCGTTTGGTTTCTTCACTTGCAATTTCGTTCGGATTACTCCAAGTGATTAATATCCGTTCCAATAATATCATTTGGTTTTTAAACTTGGAATCCTGTTAGCGTCACTCCCAGTGATTAATATCCGTTCCAATAACATCGTTTGGTTTCTTCACTTGCAATTTCGTTCGGATTACTCCAAGTGATTAATATCCGTTCCAATAAAATCATTTGGTTTCTAAACTTGGAATCCTGTTAGCGTCACTCCCAGTGATTAATATCCGTTCCAATAACATCATTTGGTTTCTTCACTTGCAATTTTGTTCGGATTACTCCAAGTGATTAATATCCGTTCCAATAACATCATTTGGTTTCTAAACTTGGAATCCTGTTAGCGTCACTCCCAGTGATTAATATCCGTTCCAATAACATCGTTTGGTTTCTAAACTTGCAATTTTGTTCGGATTACTCCAAGTGATTAATATCCGTTCCAATAACATCATTTGGTTTCTAAACTTGGAATCCTGTTAGCGTCACTCCCAGTGATTAATATCCGTTCCAATAACATCATTTGGTTTCTTCACTTGCAATTTTGTTCGGATTACTCCAAGTGATTAATATCCGTTCCAATAACATCATTTGGTTTCTAAACTTGGAATCCTGTTAGCGTCACTCCCAGTGATTAATATCCGTTCCAATAACATCATTTGGTTTCTTCACTTGCAATTTTGTTCGGATTACTCCAAGTGATTAATATCCGTTCCAATAACATCATTTGGTTTCTAAACTTGGAATTCTGTTAGCGTCACTCCCAGTGATTAAAATCCGTTCCAATAACATCGTTTGGTTTCTTCACTTGCAATTTCGTTCGGATTACTCCAAGTGATTAATATCCGTTCCAATAACATCGTTTGGTTTCTTCACTTGCAATTTCGTTCGGATTACTCCAAGTGATTAATATCCGTTCCAATAACATCGTTTGGTTTCTAAACTTGGAATCCTGTTAGCATCACTCAAAGTGATTAACATCGGTTCCAATAACATCGTTTGGTTTCTAAACTTGCAATCCTGTTAGCGTCACTCCCAGTGATTAATATCCGTTCCAATAACATCATTTGGTTTCTTCACTTGCAATTTCGTTCGGATTACTCCAAGTGAATAATATCCGTTCCAATAAAATCATTTGGTTTCTTAACTTGCAATCCTGTTTGGGTCACTCCCAGTGATTAATATCCGTTCCAATAACATCGTTTGGTTTCTTCACTTGCAATTTCGTTCGGATTACTCCAAGTGAATAATATCCGTTCCAATAAAATCATTTGGTTTCTTAACTTGCAATCCTGTTTGGGTCACTCCCAGTGATTAATATCCGTTCCAATAACATCGTTTGGTTTCTTCACTTGCAATTTCGTTCGGATTACTCCAAGTGAATAATATCCGTTCCAATAAAATCATTTGGTTTCTTAACTTGCAATCCTGTTTGGGTCACTCCCAGTGATTAATATCCGTTCCAATAATATCATTTGGTTTCTTAACTTGCAATCCTGTTTGGGTCACTCCCAGTGATTAATATCCGTTCCAATAACATCGTTTGGTTTCTTCACTTGCAATTTCGTTCGGATTACTCCAAGTGTTTAATATCCGTTCCAATAAAATCATTTGGTTTCTTAACTTGCAATCCTGTTTGGGTCACTCCCAGTGATTAATATCTGTTCCAATAATATCATTTGGTTTTTAAACTTGGAATCCTGTTAGCGTCACTCCCAGTGATTAATATCTGTTCCAATAACATCGTTTGGTTTCTTCACTTGCAATTTCGTTCGGATTACTCCAAGTGATTAATATCCGTTCCAATAACATCGTTTGGTTTTTAAACTTGGAATCCTGTTAGCGTCACTCCCAGTGATTAATATCCGTTCCAATAAAATCATTTGGTTTCTTAACTTGCAATCCTGTTCGGATCACTCCCAGTGATTAATATCCGTTCCAATAATATCATTTGGTTTTTAAACTTGGAATCCTGTTAGCGTCACTCCCAGTGATTAATATCTGTTCCAATAACATCGTTTGGTTTTTAAACTTGGAATCCTGTTAGCGTCACTCCCAGTGATTAATATCCGTTCCAATAACATCGTTTGGTTTCTTCACTTGCAATTTCGTTCGGATTACTCCAAGTGAATAATATCCGTTCCAATAAAATCATTTGGTTTCTTAACTTGCAATCCTGTTTGGGTCACTCCCAGTGATTAATATGCGTTCCAATAATATCATTTGGTTTTTAAACTTGGAATCCTGTTAGCGTCACTCCCAGTGATTAATATCCGTTCCAATAAAATCATTTGGTTTCTTAACTTGCAATCCTGTTTGGGTCACTCCCAGTGATTAATATGCGTTCCAATAATATCATTTGGTTTTTAAACTTGGAATCCTGTTAGCGTCACTCCCAGTGATTAATATCCGTTCCAATAACATCGTTTGGTTTCTTCACTTGCAATTTCGTTCGGATTACTCCAAGTGAATAATATCCGTTCCAATAAAATCATTTGGTTTCTTAACTTGCAATCCTGTTTGGGTCACTCCCAGTGATTAATATGCGTTCCAATAATATCATTTGGTTTTTAAACTTGGAATCCTGTTAGCGTCACTCCCAGTGATTAATATCTGTTCCAATAACATCGTTTGGTTTTTAAACTTGGAATCCTGTTAGCGTCACTCCCAGTGATTAATATCCGTTCCAATAACATCGTTTGGTTTCTTCACTTGCAATTTCGTTCGGATTACTCCAAGTGAATAATATCCGTTCCAATAAAATCATTTGGTTTCTTAACTTGCAATCCTGTTTGGGTCACTCCCAGTGATTAATATGCGTTCCAATAATATCATTTGGTTTTTAAACTTGGAATCCTGTTAGCGTCACTCCCAGTGATTAATATCCGTTCCAATAACATCGTTTGGTTTCTTCACTTGCAATTTCGTTCGGATTACTCCAAGTGATTAATATCCGTTCCAATAACATCATTTGGTTTCTAAACTTGGAATCCTGTTCGGATCACTCCCAGTGAATAATATCTGTTCCAATAACATCGTTTGGTTTCTAAACTTGGAATCCTGTTAGCGTCACTCCCAGTGATTAATATCCGTTCCAATAATATCATTTGGTTTCTAAACTTGGAATCCTGTTAGCGTCACTCCCAGTGAATAATATCTGTTCCAATAACATCGTTTGGTTTCTAAACTTGGAATCCTGTTAGCGTCACTCCCAGTGATAATTATCCGTTCCAATAACATCATTTGGTTTCTAAACTTGGAATCCTGTTAGCGTCACTCCCAGTGATTAATATCCGTTCCAATAACATCGTTTGGTTTCTTCACTTGCAATTTCGTTCGGATTACTCCAAGTAATTAATATCCGTTCCAATAAAATCATTTGGTTTCTTAA
Organism: Prosapia bicincta; assembly: GCA_036971475.1. Classification (NCBI taxonomy): domain Eukaryota; kingdom Metazoa; phylum Arthropoda; class Insecta; order Hemiptera; family Cercopidae; genus Prosapia; species Prosapia bicincta. Next base: position 223,309,519 of record JBAIZL010000001.1, on the reverse strand, counting down.
CTTGCAATCCTGTTCGGATCACTCCCAGTGATTAATATCCGTTCCAATAATATCATTTGGTTTTTAAACTTGGAATCCTGTTAGCGTCACTCCCAGTGATTAATATCTGTTCCAATAACATCGTTTGGTTTTTAAACTTGGAATCCTGTTAGCGTCACTCCCAGTGATTAATATCCGTTCCAATAACATCGTTTGGTTTCTTCACTTGCAATTTCGTTCGGATTACTCCAAGTGAATAATATCTGTTCCAATAAAATCATTTGGTTTCTTAACTTGCAATCCTGTTTGGGTCACTCCCAGTGATTAATATGCGTTCCAATAATATCATTTGGTTTTTAAACTTGGAATCCTGTTAGCGTCACTCCCAGTGATTAATATCCGTTCCAATAACATCGTTTGGTTTCTTCACTTGCAATTTCGTTCGGATTACTCCAAGTAATTAATATCCGTTCCAATAAAATCATTTGGTTTCTTAACTTGCAATCCTGTTCGGATCACTCCCAGTGATTAATATCCGTTCCAATAATATCATTTGGTTTTTAAACTTGGAATCCTGTTAGCGTCACTCCCAGTGATTAATATCCGTTCCAATAACATCGTTTGGTTTCTTCACTTGCAATTTCGTTCGGATTACTCCAAGTAATTAATATCCGTTCCAATAAAATCATTTGGTTTCTTAACTTGCAATCCTGTTCGGATCACTCCCAGTGATTAATATCCGTTCCAATAATACCATTTGGTTTTTAAACTTGCAATCCTGTTAGCGTCACTCCCAGTGATTAATATCTGTTCCAATAACATCGTTTGGTTTTTAAACTTGGAATCCTGTTAGCGTCACTCCCAGTGATTAATATCCGTTCCAATAACATCGTTTGGTTTCTTCACTTGCAATTTCGTTCGGATTACTCCAAGTAATTAATATCCGTTCCAATAAAATCATTTGGTTTCTTAACTTGCAATCCTGTTCGGATCACTCCCAGTGAATAATATCTGTTCCAATAACATCGTTTGGTTTCTTCACTTGCAATTTCGTTCGGATTACTCCAAGTAATTAATATCCGTTCCAATAACATCGTTTGGTTTCTTCACTTGCAATTTCGTTCGGATTACTCCAAGTAATTAATATCCGTTCCAATAACATCGTTTGGTTTCTTCACTTGCAATTTCGTTCGGATTACTCCAAGTGAATAATATCTGTTCCAATAAAATCATTTGGTTTCTTAACTTGCAATCCTGTTTGGGTCACTCCCAGTGATTAATATGCGTTCCAATAATATCATTTGGTTTTTAAACTTGGAATCCTGTTAGCGTCACTCCCAGTGATTAATATCCGTTCCAATAACATCGTTTGGTTTCTTCACTTGCAATTTCGTTCGGATTACTCCAAGTAATTAATATCCGTTCCAATAAAATCATTTGGTTTCTTAACTTGCAATCCTGTTCGGATCACTCCCAGTGATTAATATCCGTTCCAATAATATCGTTTGGTTTTTAAACTTGGAATCCTGTTAGCGTCACTCCCAGTGATTAATATCCGTTCCAATAACATCGTTTGGTTTCTTCACTTGCAATTTCGTTCGGATTACTCCAAGTAATTAATATCCGTTCCAATAAAATCATTTGGTTTCTTAACTTGCAATCCTGTTCGGATCACTCCCAGTGAATAATATCTGTTCCAATAACATCGTTTGGTTTCTTCACTTGCAATTTCGTTCGGATTACTCCAAGTAATTAATATCCGTTCCAATAACATCGTTTGGTTTCTTCACTTGCAATTTCGTTCGGATTACTCCAAGTAATTAATATCCGTTCCAATAAAATCATTTGGTTTCTTAACTTGCAATCCTGTTCGGATCACTCCCAGTGATTAATATCCGTTCCAATAATATCATTTGGTTTTTAAACTTGGAATCCTGTTAGCGTCACTCCCAGTGATTAATATCCGTTCCAATAACATCGTTTGGTTTCTTCACTTGCAATTTCGTTCGGATTACTCCAAGTAATAATTATCCGTTCCAATAAAATCATTTGGTTTCTTAACTTGCAATCCTGTTCGGATCACTCCCAGTGATTAATATCCGTTCCAATAATATCATTTGGTTTTTAAACTTGGAATCCTGTTAGCGTCACTCCCAGTGATTAATATCCGTTCCAATAACATCGTTTGGTTTCTTCACTTGCAATTTCGATCGGATTACTCCAAGTAATTAATATCCGTTCCAATAAAATCATTTGGTTTCTTAACTTGCAATCCTGTTCGGATCACTCCCAGTGAATAATATCTGTTCCAATAACATCGTTTGGTTTTTAAACTTGGAATCCTGTTAGCGTCACTCCCAGTGATTAATATCCGTTCCAATAACATCGTTTGGTTTCTTCACTTGCAATTTCGTTCGGATTACTCCAAGTAATTAATATCCGTTCCAATAAAATCATTTGGTTTCTTAACTTGCAATCCTGTTCGGATCACTCCCAGTGAATAATATCTGTTCCAATAACATCGTTTGGTTTTTAAACTTGGAATCCTGTTAGGGTCACTCCTAGTGATTATTATCCGTTCCAATAAAATCATTTGGTTTCTTAACTTGCAATCCTGTTCGGATCACTCCCAGTGATTAATATCCGTTCCAATAATATCATTTGGTTTTTAAACTTGGAATCCTGTTAGCGTCACTCCCAGTGATTATTATCTGTTCCAATAACATCGTTTGGTTTTTAAACTTGGAATCCTGTTAGCGTCACTCCCAGTGATTAATATCCGTTCCAATAACATCGTTTGGTTTCTTCACTTGCAATTTCGTTCGGATTACTCCAAGTGAATAATATCTGTTCCAATAAAATCATTTGGTTTCTTAACTTGCAATCCTGTTTGGGTCACTCCCAGTGATTAATATGCGTTCCAATAATATCATTTGGTTTTTAAACTTGGAATCCTGTTAGCGTCATTCCCAGTGATTAATATCTGTTCCAATAACATCGTTTGGTTTTTAAACTTGGAATCCTGTTAGCGTCACTCCCAGTGATTAATATCCGTTCCAATAACATCGTTTGGTTTCTTCACTTGCAATTTCGTTCGGATTACTCCAAGTGAATAATATCTGTTCCAATAAAATCATTTGGTTTCTTAACTTGCAATCCTGTTTGGGTCACTCCCAGTGATTAATATGCGTTCCAATAATATCATTTGGTTTTTAAACTTGGAATCCTGTTAGCGTCACTCCCAGTGAATAATATCCGTTCCAATAAAATCATTTGGTTTCTTAACTTGCAATCCTGTTTGGGTCACTCCCAGTGATTAATATCCGTTCCAATAACATCATTTGGTTTCTAAACTTGGAATCCTGTTAGCGTCACTCCCAGTGATTAATATCCGTTCCAATAATATCATTTGGTTTCTAAACTTGGAATCCTGTTAGCGTCACTCCCAGTGATTAATATCCGTTCCAATAACATCGTTTGGTTTCTTCACTTGCAATTTCGTTCGGATTACTCCAAGTGAATAATATCTGTTCCAATAAAATCATTTGGTTTCTTAACTTGCAATCCTGTTTGGGTCACTCCCAGTGATTAATATGCGTTCCAATAATATCATTTGGTTTTTAAACTTGGAATCCTGTTAGCGTCACTCCCAGTGAATAATATCCGTTCCAATAAAATCATTTGGTTTCTTAACTTGCAATCCTGTTTGGGTCACTCCCAGTGATTAATATCCGTTCCAATAACATCATTTGGTTTCTAAACTTGGAATCCTGTTAGCGTCACTCCCAGTGATTAATATCCGTTCCAATAATATCATTTGGTTTTTAAACTTGGAATCCTGTTAGCGTCACTCCCAGTGAATAATATCCGTTCCAATAAAATCATTTGGTTTCTTAACTTGCAATCCTGTTTGGGTCACTCCCAGTGATTAATATCCGTTCCAATAACATCATTAGGTTTCTAAACTTGGAATCCTGTTAGCGTCACTCCCAGTGATTAATATCCGTTCCAATAATATCATTTGGTTTCTAAACTTGGAATCCTGTTAGCGTCACTCCCAGTGATTAATATCTGTTCCAATAACATCATTTGGTTTCTTAACTTGCAATCCTGTTTGGGTCACTCCCAGTGATTAATATCCGTTCAATAACATCGTTTGGTTTCTTCACTTGCAATTTCGTTCGGATTACTCCAAGTGAATAATATCTGTTCCAATAAAATTATTTGGTTTCTTAACTTGCAATCCTGTTTGGGTCACTCCCAGTGATTAATATCCGTTCCAATAACATCGTTTGGTTTCTTCACTTGCAATTTCGTTCGGATTACTCCAAGTGAATAATATCCGTTCCAATAATATCATTTGGTTTCTTAACTTGCAATCCTGTTTGGGTCACTCCCAGTGATTAATATCCGTTCCAATAACATCGTTTGGTTTCTTCACTTGCAATTTCGTTCGGATTACTCCAAGTGAATAATATCCGTTCCAATAATATCATTTGGTTTCTTAACTTGCAATCCTGTTTGGGTCACTCCCAGTGATTAATATCCGTTCCAATAACATCGTTTGGTTTCTTCACTTGCAATTTCGTTCGGATTACTCCAAGTGAATAATATCCGTTCCAATAATATCATTTGGTTTCTTAACTTGCAATCCTGTTTGGGTCACTCCCAGTGATTAATATCCGTTCCAATAACATCGTTTGGTTTCTTCACTTGCAATTTCGTTCGGATTACTCCAAGTGAATAATATCCGTTCCAATAATATCATTTGGTTTCTTAACTTGCAATCCTGTTTGGGTCACTCCCAGTGATTAATATCCGTTCCAATAACATCGTTTGGTTTCTTCACTTGTAATTTCGTTCGGATTACTCCAAGTGAATAATATCCGTTCCAATAATATCATTTGGTTTCTTAACTTGCAATCCTGTTTGGGTCACTCCCAGTGATTAATATCCGTTCCAATAACATCGTTTGGTTTCTTCACTTGCAATTTCGTTCGGATCACTCCAAGTGATTAATATCCGTTCCAATAAAATCATTTGGTTTCTTAACTTGCAATCCTGTTTGGGTCACTCCCAGTGATTAATATCTGTTCCAATAAAATCATTTGGTTTCTTAACTTGCAATCCTGTTTGGGTCACTCCCAGTGATTAATATCCGTTCCAATAACATCATTTGGTTTCTAAACTTGGAATCCTGTTAGCGTCACTCCCAGTGATTAATATCCGTTCCAATAACATCGTTTGGTTTCTTCACTTGCAATTTCGTTCGGATTACTCCAAGTGATTAATATCTGTTCCAATAACATCCTTTGGTTTCTAAACTTGGAATCCTGTTAGCGTCACTCCCAGTGATTAATATCCGTTCAATAACATCGTTTGGTTTCTTCACTTGCAATTTCGTTCGGATTACTCCAAGTGATTAATATCTGTTCCAATAACATCATTTGGTTTCTAAACTTGGAATCCTGTTAGCGTCACTCCCAGTGATTAATATCCGTTCAATAACATCGTTTGGTTTCTTCACTTGCAATTTCGTTCGGATCACTCCAAGTGATTAATATCCGTTCCAATAAAATCATTTGGTTTCTTAACTTGCAATCATGTTTGGGTCACTCCCAGTGATTAATATCCGTTCCAATAACATCATTTGGTTTTTAAACTTGGAATCCTGTTTGGGTCACTCCCAGTGATTAATATCCGTTCCAATAATATCATTTGGTTTTTAAACTTGGAATCCTGTTAGCGTCACTCCCAGTGATTAATATCCGTTCCAATAACATCATTTGGTTTTTAAACTTGGAATCCTGTTAGCGTCACTCCCAGTGATTAATATCCGTTCAATAACATCGTTTGGTTTCTTCACTTGCAATTTCGTTCGGATCACTCCAAGTGATTAATATCCGTTCCAATAATATCATTTGGTTTCTTAATTTGCAATCCTGTTTGGGTCACTCCCAGTGATTAATATCCGTTCCAATAACATCGTTTGGTTTCTTCACTTGCAATTTCGTTCGGATCACTCCAAGTGATTAATATCCGTTCCAATAATATCATTTGGTTTCTTAACTTGCAATCCTGTTTGGGTCACTCCCAGTGATTAATATCCGTTCCAATAACATCGTTTGAGTTCTTCACTTGCAATTTCGTTCGGATCACTCCAAGTGATTAATATCCGTTCCAATAAAATCATTTGGTTTCTTAACTTGCAATCCTGTTTGGGTCACTCCCAGTGATTAATATCCGTTCCAATAACATCATTTGGTTTTTAAACTTGGAATCCTGTTTGGGTCACTCCCAGTGATTAATATCCGTTCCAATAATATCATTAGGTTTTTAAACTTGGAATCCTGTTAGCGTCACTCCCAGTGATTAATATCCGTTCCAATAATATCATTTGGTTTTTAAACTTGGAATCCTGTTAGCGTCACTCCCAGTGATTAATATCCGTTCCAATAATATCATTTGGTTTTTAAACTTGGAATCCTGTTAGCGTCACTCCCAGTGATTAATATCCGTTCAATAACATCGTTTGGTTTCTTCACTTGCAATTTCGTTCAGATCACTCCAAGTGATTAATATCCGTTCCAATAAAATCATTTGGTTTCTTAACTTGCAATCCTGTTTGGGTCACTCCCAGTGATTAATATCCGTTCCAATAATATCATTTGGTTTTTAAACTTGGAATCCTGTTAGCGTCACTCCCAGTGATTAATATCCGTTCCAATAACATCATTTGGTTTCTTCACTTGCAATTTCGTTCGGATTACTCCAAGTGAATAATATCTGTTCCAATAAAATCATTTGGTTTCTTAACTTGCAATCCTGTTTGGGTCACTCCCAGTGATTAATATGCGTTCCAATAATATCATTTGGTTTTTAAACTTGGAATCCTGTTAGCATCACTCCAAGTGATTAATATCCGTTCCAATAACATCATTTGGTTTCTAAACTTGGAATCCTGTTAGCATCACTCCAAGTGATTAATATCCGTTCCAATAACATCGTTTGGTTTCTTCACTTGCAATTTCGTTCGGATTACTCCAAGTGAATAATATCTGTTCCAATAAAATCATTTGGTTTCTTAACTTGCAATCCTGTTTGGGTCACTCCCAGTGATTAATATGCGTTCCAATAATATCATTTGGTTTTTAAACTTGGAATCCTGTTAGCGTCACTCCCAGTGAATAATATCCGTTCCAATAATATCATTTGGTTTTTAAACTTGGAATCCTGTTAGCGTCACTCCCAGTGATTAATATCCGTTCCAATAACATCATTTGGTTTCTAAACTTGGAATCCTGTTAGCGTCACTCCCAGTGATTAATATCCGTTCCAATAATATCATTTGGTTTTTAAACTTGGAATCCTGTTAGCGTCACTCCCAGTGATTAATATCCGTTCCAATAAAATCATTTGGTTTTTAAACTTGGAATCCTGTTAGCGTCACTCCCAGTTATTAATATCCGTTCCAATAATATCATTTGGTTTTCAAACTTGGAATCCTGTTAGCGTCACTCCCAGTGATTAATATCCGTTCCAATAACATCATTTGGTTTCTAAACTTGGAATCCTGTTAGCGTCACTCCCAGTGATTAATATCCGTTCCAATAATATCATTTGGTTTTTAAACTTGGAATCCTGTTAGCGTCACTCCCAGTGATTAATATCTGTTCCAATAATATCATTTGGTTTTTAAACTTGGAATCCTGTTAGCGTCACTCCCAGTGATTAATATCCGTTCCGATAATATCATTTGGTTTTTAAACTTGGAATCCTGTTAGCGTCACTCCCAGTGATTAATATCCGTTCCAATAATATCATTTGGTTTTTAAACTTGGAATCCTGTTAGCGTCACTCCCAGTGATTAATATCCGTTCCAATAATATCATTTGGTTTTTAAACTTGGAATCCTGTTAGCGTCACTCCCAGTGATTAATATCTGTTCCAATAATATCATTTGGTTTTTAAACTTGGAATCCTGTTAGCGTCACTCCCAGTGATTAATATCCGTTCCAATAATATCATTTGGTTTTTAAACTTGGAATCCTGTTAGCGTCACTCCCAGTGATTAATATCCGTTCCAATAATATCATTTGGTTTTTAAACTTGGAATCCTGTTAGCGTCACTCCCAGTGATTAATATCTGTTCCAATAATATCATTTGGTTTTTAAACTTGGAATCCTGTTAGCGTCACTCCCAGTGATTAATATCTGTTCCAATAACATCATTTGGTTTCTTCACTTGCAATTTTGTTCGGATTACTCCAAGTGATTAATATCCGTTCCAATAATATCATTTGGTTTTTAAACTTGGAATCCTGTTAGCGTCACTCCCAGTGATTAATATCCGTTCCAATAACATCATTTGGTTTCTAAACTTGGAATCCTGTTAGCGTCACTCCCAGTGAATTATATCCGTTCCAATAACATCATTTGGTTTCTAAACTTGCAATTTCGTTCGGATTACTCCAAGTGAATAATATCTGTTCCAATAAAATCATTTGGTTTCTAAACTTGCAATCCTGTTTGGGTCACTCCCAGTGATTAATATCCGTTCCAATAATATCATTTGGTTTTTAAACTTGGAATCCTGTTGGCGTCACTCCAAGTGATTAATATCTGTTCCAATAATATCATTTGGTTTTTAAACTTGGAATCCTGTTAGCGTCACTCCCAGTGATTAATATCTGTTCCAATAATATCATTTGGTTTTTAAACTTGGAATCCTGTTAGCGTCACTCCCAGTGATTAATATCCGTTCCAATAACATCATTTGGTTTCTAAACTTGGAATCCTGTAAGCGTCACTCCAAGTGATTAATATCCGTTCCAAAAATATCATTTGGTTTTTAAACTTGGAATCCTGTTAGCGTCACTCCCAGTGATTAATATCTGTTCCAATAATATCATTTGCTTTTTAAACTTGGAATCCTGTTAGCGTCACTCCCAGTGATTAATATCCGTTCCAATAACATCATTTGGTTTCTAAACTTGGAATCCTGTTAGCGTCACTCCCAGTGATTAATATCCGTTCCAATAATATCATTTGGTTTTTAAACTTGGAATCCTGTTAGCGTCACTCCCAGTGATTAATATCTGTTCCAATAATATCATTTGGTTTTTAAACTTGGAATCCTGTTAGCGTCACTCCCAGTGATTAATATCCGTTCCAATAATATCATTTGGTTTTTAAACTTGGAATCCTGTTAGCGTCACTCCCAGTGATTAATATCCGTTCCAATAATATCATTTGGTTTTTAAACTTGGAATCCTGTTAGCGTCACTCCCAGTGATTAATATCCGTTCCAATAATATCATTTGGTTTTTAAACTTGGAATCCTATTAGCGTCACTCCCAGTGATTAATATCTGTTCCAATAATATCATTTGGTTTTTAAACTTGGAATCCTGTTAGCGTCACTCCCAGTGATTAATATCCGTTCCAATAATATCATTTGGTTTTTAAACTTGGAATCCTGTTAGCGTCACTCCCAGTGATTAATATCCGTTCCAATAATATCATTTGGTTTTTAAACTTGGAATCCTGTTAGCGTCACTCCCAGTGATTAATATCCGTTCCAATAATATCATTTGGTTTTTAAACTTGGAATCCTGTTAGCGTCACTCCCAGTGATTAATATCTGTTCCAATAATATCATTTGGTTTTTAAACTTGGAATCCTGTTAGCGTCACTCCCAGTGATTAATATCCGTTCCAATAATATCATTTGGTTTTTAAACTTGGAATCCTGTTAGCGTCACTCCCAGTGATTAATATCCGTTCCAATAATATCATTTGGTTTTTAAACTTGGAATCCTGTTAGCGTCACTCCCAGTGATTAATATCTGTTCCAATAATATCATTTGGTTTTTAAACTTGGAATCCTGTTAGCGTCACTCCCAGTGATTAATATCTGTTCCAATAACATCATTTGGTTTCTTCACTTGAAATTTTGTTCGGATTACTCCAAGTGATTAATATCCGTTCCAATAATATCATTTGGTTTTTAAACTTGGAATCCTGTTAGCGTCACTCCCAGTGATTAATATCCGTTCCAATAACATCATTTGGTTTCTAAACTTGGAATCCTGTTAGCGTCACTCCCAGTGATTAATATCCGTTCCAATAACATCATTTGGTTTCTAAACTTGCAATTTCGTTCGGATTACTCCAAGTGAATAATATCTGTTCCAATAAAATCATTTGGTTTCTAAACTTGCAATCCTGTTTGGGTCACTCCCAGTGATTAATATCTGTTCCAATAATATCATTTGGTTTTTAAACTTGGAATCCTGTTAGCGTCACTCCCAGTGATTAATATCTGTTCCAATAATATCATTTGGTTTTTAAACTTGGAATCCTGTTAGCGTCACTTCCAGTGATTAATATCCGTTCCAATAACATCATTTGGTTTCTAAACTTGGAATCCTGTAAGCGTCACTCCAAGTGATTAATATCCGTTCCAATAATATCATTTGGTTTTTAAACTTGGAATCCTGTTAGCGTCACTCCCAGTGATTAATATCTGTTCCAATAATATCATTTGGTTTTTAAACTTGGAATCCTGTTAGCGTCACTCCCAGTGATTAATATCCGTTCCAATAACATCATTTGGTTTCTAAACTTGGAATCCTGTTAGCGTCACTCCCAGTGATTAATATCCGTTCCAATAATATCATTTGGTTTTTAAACTTGGAATCCTGTTAGCGTCACTCCCAGTGATTAATATCTGTTCCAATAATATCATTTGGTTTTTAAACTTGGAATCCTGTTAGCGTCACTCCCAGTGATTAATATCCGTTCCAATAATATCATTTGGTTTTTAAACTTGGAATCCTTTTAGCGTCACTCCCAGTGATTAATATCCGTTCCAATAATATCATTTGGTTTTTAAACTTGGAATCCTGTTAGCGTCACTCCCAGTGATTAATATCAGTTCCAATAATATCATTTGGTTTTTAAACTTGGAATCCTGTTAGCGTCACTCCCAGTGATTAATATCCGTTCCAATAATATCATTTGGTTTTTAAACTTGGAATCCTGTTAGCGTCACTCCCAGTGATTAATATCTGTTCCAATAATATCATTTGGTTTTTAAACTTGGAATCCTGTTAGCGTCACTCCCAGTGATTAATATCTGTTCCAATAATATCATTTGGTTTTTAAACTTGCAATCCTGTTCGGATCACTCCCAGTGATTAATATCCGTTCCAATAATATCATTTGGTTTTTAAACTTGGAATCCTATTAGCGTCACTCCCAGTGATTAATATCCGTTCCAATAATATCATTTGGTTTTTAAACTTGGAATCCTGTTAGCGTCACTCCCAGTGATTAATATCCGTTCCAATAATATCATTTGGTTTTTAAACTTGGAATCCTGTTAGCGTCACTCCCAGTGATTAATATCCGTTCCAATAATATCATTTGGTTTTTAAACTTGGAATCCTGTTAGCGTCACTCCCAGTGATTAATATCTGTTCCAATAATATCATTTGGTTTTTAAACTTGGAATCCTGTTAGCGTCACTCCCAGTGATTAATATCTGTTCCAATAACATCATTTGGTTTCTTCACTTGCAATTTTGTTCGGATTACTCCAAGTGATTAATATCCGTTCCAATAACATCATTTGGTTTCTAAACTTGGAATCCTGTTAGCGTCACTCCCAGTGATTAATATCCGTTCCAATAACATCATTTGGTTTCTAAACTTGCAATTTCGTTCGGATTACTCCAAGTGAATAATATCTGTTCCAATAAAATCATTTGGTTTCTGAACTTGCAATCCTGTTTGGGTCACTCCCAGTGATTAATATCCGTTCCAATAATATCATTTGGTTTTTAAACTTGGAATCCTGTTAGCGTCACTCCAAGTGATTAATATCTGTTCCAATAATATCATTTGGTTTTTAAACTTGGAATCCTGTTAGCGTCACTCCCAGTGATTAATATCTGTTCCAATAATATCATTTGGTTTTTAAACTTGGAATCCTGTTAGCGTCACTCCCAGTGATTAATATCCGTTCCAATAACATCATTTGGTTTCTAAACTTGGAATCCTGTAAGCGTCACTCCAAGTGATTAATATCCGTTCCAATAATATCATTTGGTTTTTAAACTTTGAATCCTGTTAGCGTCACTCCCAGTGATTAATATCTGTTCCAATAATATCATTTGGTTTTTAAACTTGGAATCCTGTTAGCGTCACTCCCAGTGATTAATATCCGTTCCAATAACATCATTTGGTTTCTAGACTCGGAATCCTGTAAGCGTCACTCCAAGTGATTAATATCCGTTCCAATAATATCATTTGGTTTTTAAACTTGGAATCCTGTTAGCGTCACTCCCAGTGATTAATATCTGTTCCAATAATATCATTTGGTTTTTAAACTTGGAATCCTGTTAGCGTCACTCCCAGTGATTAATATCTGTTCCAATAATTACATTTGGTTTTTAAACTTGGAATCCTGTTAGCGTCACTCCCAGTGATTAATATCCGTTCCAATAATATCATTTGGTTTTTAAACTTGGAATCCTGTTAGCGTCACTCCCAGTGATTAATATCCGTTCCAATAATATCATTTGGTTTTTAAACTTGGAATCCTGTTAGCGTCACTCCCAGTGATTAATATCCGTTCCAATAACATCGTTTGGTTTCTTCACTTGCAATTTCGTTCGGATTACTCCAAGTGAATAATATCCGTTCCAATAACATCATTTGGTTTCTAAACTTGGAATCCTGTAAGCGTCACTCCAAGTGATTAATATCCGTTCCAATAATATCATTTGGTTTTTAAACTTGGAATCCTGTTAGCGTCACTCCCAGTGATTAATATCCGTTCCAATAATATCATTTGGTTTCTAAACTTGGAATCCTGTTAGCGTCACTCCCAGTAATTAATATCCGTTCCAATAATATCATTTGGTTTCTAAACTTGGAATCCTGTTAGCGTCACTCCCAGTGATTAATATCCGTTCCAATAATATCATTTGGTTTTTAAACTTGGAATCCTGTTAGCGTCACTCCCAGTGATTAATATCCGTTCCAATAATATCATTTGGTTTTTAAACTTGGAATCCTGTTAGCGTCACTCCCAGTGATTAATATCCGTTCCAATAATATCATTTGGTTTCTAAACTTGGAATCCTGTAAGCGTCACTCCAAGTGATTAATATCCGTTCCAATAATATCATTTGGTTTTTAAACTTGGAATCCTGTAAGCGTCACTCCAAGTGATTAATATCCGTTCCAATAATATCATTTGGTTTCTAAACTTGGAATCCTGTAAGCGTCACTCCAAGTGATTAATATCCGTTCCAATATTATCATTTGGTTTTTAAACTTGGAATCCTGTAAGCGTCACTCCAAGTGATTAATATCCGTTCCAATAATATCATTTGGTTTCTAAACTTGGAATCCTGTTAGCGTCACTCCCAGTGATTAATATCCGTTCCAATAATATCATTTGGTTTTTAAACTTGGAATCCTGTTAGCGTCACTCCCAGTGATTAATATCCGTTCCAATAATATCATTTGGTTTTTAAACTTGGAATCCTGTAAGCGTCACTCCAAGTGATTAATATCCGTTCCAATAATATCATTTGGTTTTTAAACTTGGAATCCTGTTAGCGTCACTCCCAGTGATTAATATCCGTTCCAATAATATCATTTGGTTTCTAAACTTGGAATCCTGTTAGCGTCACTCCCAGTGATTAATATCCGTTCCAATAATATCATTTGGTTTTTAAACTTGGAATCCTGTTAGCGTCACTCCCAGTGATTAATATCCGTTCCAATAATATCATTTGGTTTTTAAACTTGGAATCCTGTAAGCGTCACTCCAAGTGATTAATATCCGTTCCAATAATATCATTTGGTTTTTAAACTTGGAATCCTGTTAGCGTCACTCCCAGTGATTAATATCCGTTCCAATAATATCATTTGGTTTCTAAACTTGGAATCCTGTTAGCGTCACTCCCAGTGATTAATATCCGTTCCAATAACATCATTTGGTTTTTAAACTTGGAATCCTGTTAGCGTCACTCCCAGTGATTAATATCCGTTCCAATAATATCATTTGGTTTTTAAACTTGGAATCCTGTTAGCGTCACTCCCAGTGATTAATATCCGTTCCAATAACATCGTTTGGTTTCTTCACTTGCAATTTCGTTCGGATTACTCCAAGTGAATAATATCCGTTCCAATAAAATCATTTGGTTTCTTAACTTGCAATCCTGTTTGGGTCACTCCCAGTGATTAATATCCGTTCCAATAACATCATTTGGTTTCTAAACTTGCAATTTCGTTCGGATTACTCCAAGTGAATAATATCCGTTCCAATAAAATCATTTGGTTTCTTAACTTGCAATTTCGTTCGGATTACTCCAAGTGAATAATATCCGTTCCAATAAAATCATTTGGTTTCTTAACTTGCAATCCTGTTTGGGTCACTCCCAGTGATTAATATCCGTTCCAATAACATCATTTGGTTTCTAAACTTGCAATTTCGTTCGGATTACTCCCAGTGATTAATATCCGTTCCAATAACATCATTTGGTTTCTAAACTTGCAATTTCGTTCGGATTACTCCAAGTGAATAATATCCGTTCCAATAAAATCATTTGGTTTCTTAACTTGCAATCCTGTTTGGGTCACTCCCAGTGATTAATATCCGTTCCAATAACATCGTTTGGTTTCTTCACTTGCAATTTCGTTCGGATTACTCCAAGTGAATAATATCCGTTCCAATAAAATCATTTGGTTTCTTAACTTGCAATCCTGTTTGGGTCACTCCCAGTGATTAATATGCGTTCCAATAATATCATTTGGTTTCTTCACTTGCAATTTCGTTCGGATTACTCCAAGTGATTAATATCTGTTCCAATAATATCATTTGGTTTCTAAACTTGGAATCCTTTTAGCGTCACTCCCAGTGATTAATATCCGTTCCAATAACATCGTTTGGTTTCTTCACTTGCAATTTCGTTCGGATTACTCCAAGTGATTAATATCTGTTCCAATAACATCATTTGGTTTTTAAACTTGGAATCCTGTTAGCGTCACTCCCAGTGATTAATATCCGTTCCAATAACATCATTTGGTTTCTTCACTTGCAATTTCGTTCGGATTACTCCAAGTGATTAATATCTGTTCCAATAACATCATTTGGTTTTTAAACTTGGAATCCTGTTAGCGTCACTCCCAGTGATTAATATCCGTTCCAATAACATCATTTGGTTTCTTCACTTGCAATTTCGTTCGGATTACTCCAAGTGATTAATATCTGTTCCAATAATATCATTTGGTTTCTAAACTTGGAATCCTTTTAGCGTCACTCCCAGTGATTAATATCCGTTCCAATAACATCGTTTGGTTTCTTCACTTGCAATTTCGTTCGGATTACTCCAAGTGATTAATATCCGTTCCAATAACATCATTTGGTTTCTAAACTTGGAATCCTGTTAGCGTCACTCCCAGTGATTAATATCCGTTCCAATAACATCGTTTGGTTTCTAAACTTGGAATCCTGTTAGCGTCACTCCCAGTGATTAATATCTGTTCCAATAAAATCATTTGGTTTCTTAACTTGCAATCCTGTTTGGGTCACTCCCAGTGATTAATATCCGTTCCAATAACATCATTTGGTTTCTAAACTTGGAATCCTGTTAGCGTCACTCCCAGTGATTAATATCCGTTCCAATAACATCGTTTGGTTTCTTCACTTGCAATTTCGTTCGGATTACTCCAAGTGATTAATATCTGTTCCAATAACATCCTTTGGTTTCTAAACTTGGAATCCTGTTAGCGTCACTCCCAGTGATTAATATCCGTTCAATAACATCGTTTGGTTTCTTCACTTGCAATTTCGTTCGGATTACTCCAAGTGATTAATATCTGTTCCAATAACATCA
Organism: Prosapia bicincta; assembly: GCA_036971475.1. Taxonomy (NCBI): domain Eukaryota; kingdom Metazoa; phylum Arthropoda; class Insecta; order Hemiptera; family Cercopidae; genus Prosapia; species Prosapia bicincta. The sequence goes on along the minus strand of JBAIZL010000001.1, from coordinate 223,293,626 downwards.
TTTGGTTTCTAAACTTGGAATCCTGTTAGCGTCACTCCCAGTGATTAATATCCGTTCAATAACATCGTTTGGTTTCTTCACTTGCAATTTCGTTCGGATCACTCCAAGTGATTAATATCCGTTCCAATAAAATCATTTGGTTTCTTAACTTGCAATCATGTTTGGGTCACTCCCAGTGATTAATATCCGTTCCAATAACATCATTTGGTTTTTAAACTTGGAATCCTGTTTGGGTCACTCCCAGTGATTAATATCCGTTCCAATAATATCATTTGGTTTTTAAACTTGGAATCCTGTTAGCGTCACTCCCAGTGATTAATATCCGTTCCAATAACATCATTTGGTTTTTAAACTTGGAATCCTGTTAGCGTCACTCCCAGTGATTAATATCCGTTCAATAACATCGTTTGGTTTCTTCACTTGCAATTTCGTTCGGATCACTCCAAGTGATTAATATCCGTTCCAATAATATCATTTGGTTTCTTAATTTGCAATCCTGTTTGGGTCACTCCCAGTGATTAATATCCGTTCCAATAACATCGTTTGGTTTCTTCACTTGCAATTTCGTTCGGATCACTCCAAGTGATTAATATCCGTTCCAATAATATCATTTGGTTTCTTAACTTGCAATCCTGTTTGGGTCACTCCCAGTGATTAATATCCGTTCCAATAACATCGTTTGAGTTCTTCACTTGCAATTTCGTTCGGATCACTCCAAGTGATTAATATCCGTTCCAATAAAATCATTTGGTTTCTTAACTTGCAATCCTGTTTGGGTCACTCCCAGTGATTAATATCCGTTCCAATAACATCATTTGGTTTTTAAACTTGGAATCCTGTTTGGGTCACTCCCAGTGATTAATATCCGTTCCAATAATATCATTAGGTTTTTAAACTTGGAATCCTGTTAGCGTCACTCCCAGTGATTAATATCCGTTCCAATAATATCATTTGGTTTTTAAACTTGGAATCCTGTTAGCGTCACTCCCAGTGATTAATATCCGTTCCAATAATATCATTTGGTTTTTAAACTTGGAATCCTGTTAGCGTCACTCCCAGTGATTAATATCCGTTCAATAACATCGTTTGGTTTCTTCACTTGCAATTTCGTTCAGATCACTCCAAGTGATTAATATCCGTTCCAATAAAATCATTTGGTTTCTTAACTTGCAATCCTGTTTGGGTCACTCCCAGTGATTAATATCCGTTCCAATAATATCATTTGGTTTTTAAACTTGGAATCCTGTTAGCGTCACTCCCAGTGATTAATATCCGTTCCAATAACATCATTTGGTTTCTTCACTTGCAATTTCGTTCGGATTACTCCAAGTGAATAATATCTGTTCCAATAAAATCATTTGGTTTCTTAACTTGCAATCCTGTTTGGGTCACTCCCAGTGATTAATATGCGTTCCAATAATATCATTTGGTTTTTAAACTTGGAATCCTGTTAGCATCACTCCAAGTGATTAATATCCGTTCCAATAACATCATTTGGTTTCTAAACTTGGAATCCTGTTAGCATCACTCCAAGTGATTAATATCCGTTCCAATAACATCGTTTGGTTTCTTCACTTGCAATTTCGTTCGGATTACTCCAAGTGAATAATATCTGTTCCAATAAAATCATTTGGTTTCTTAACTTGCAATCCTGTTTGGGTCACTCCCAGTGATTAATATGCGTTCCAATAATATCATTTGGTTTTTAAACTTGGAATCCTGTTAGCGTCACTCCCAGTGAATAATATCCGTTCCAATAATATCATTTGGTTTTTAAACTTGGAATCCTGTTAGCGTCACTCCCAGTGATTAATATCCGTTCCAATAACATCATTTGGTTTCTAAACTTGGAATCCTGTTAGCGTCACTCCCAGTGATTAATATCCGTTCCAATAATATCATTTGGTTTTTAAACTTGGAATCCTGTTAGCGTCACTCCCAGTGATTAATATCCGTTCCAATAAAATCATTTGGTTTTTAAACTTGGAATCCTGTTAGCGTCACTCCCAGTTATTAATATCCGTTCCAATAATATCATTTGGTTTTCAAACTTGGAATCCTGTTAGCGTCACTCCCAGTGATTAATATCCGTTCCAATAACATCATTTGGTTTCTAAACTTGGAATCCTGTTAGCGTCACTCCCAGTGATTAATATCCGTTCCAATAATATCATTTGGTTTTTAAACTTGGAATCCTGTTAGCGTCACTCCCAGTGATTAATATCTGTTCCAATAATATCATTTGGTTTTTAAACTTGGAATCCTGTTAGCGTCACTCCCAGTGATTAATATCCGTTCCGATAATATCATTTGGTTTTTAAACTTGGAATCCTGTTAGCGTCACTCCCAGTGATTAATATCCGTTCCAATAATATCATTTGGTTTTTAAACTTGGAATCCTGTTAGCGTCACTCCCAGTGATTAATATCCGTTCCAATAATATCATTTGGTTTTTAAACTTGGAATCCTGTTAGCGTCACTCCCAGTGATTAATATCTGTTCCAATAATATCATTTGGTTTTTAAACTTGGAATCCTGTTAGCGTCACTCCCAGTGATTAATATCCGTTCCAATAATATCATTTGGTTTTTAAACTTGGAATCCTGTTAGCGTCACTCCCAGTGATTAATATCCGTTCCAATAATATCATTTGGTTTTTAAACTTGGAATCCTGTTAGCGTCACTCCCAGTGATTAATATCTGTTCCAATAATATCATTTGGTTTTTAAACTTGGAATCCTGTTAGCGTCACTCCCAGTGATTAATATCTGTTCCAATAACATCATTTGGTTTCTTCACTTGCAATTTTGTTCGGATTACTCCAAGTGATTAATATCCGTTCCAATAATATCATTTGGTTTTTAAACTTGGAATCCTGTTAGCGTCACTCCCAGTGATTAATATCCGTTCCAATAACATCATTTGGTTTCTAAACTTGGAATCCTGTTAGCGTCACTCCCAGTGAATTATATCCGTTCCAATAACATCATTTGGTTTCTAAACTTGCAATTTCGTTCGGATTACTCCAAGTGAATAATATCTGTTCCAATAAAATCATTTGGTTTCTAAACTTGCAATCCTGTTTGGGTCACTCCCAGTGATTAATATCCGTTCCAATAATATCATTTGGTTTTTAAACTTGGAATCCTGTTGGCGTCACTCCAAGTGATTAATATCTGTTCCAATAATATCATTTGGTTTTTAAACTTGGAATCCTGTTAGCGTCACTCCCAGTGATTAATATCTGTTCCAATAATATCATTTGGTTTTTAAACTTGGAATCCTGTTAGCGTCACTCCCAGTGATTAATATCCGTTCCAATAACATCATTTGGTTTCTAAACTTGGAATCCTGTAAGCGTCACTCCAAGTGATTAATATCCGTTCCAAAAATATCATTTGGTTTTTAAACTTGGAATCCTGTTAGCGTCACTCCCAGTGATTAATATCTGTTCCAATAATATCATTTGCTTTTTAAACTTGGAATCCTGTTAGCGTCACTCCCAGTGATTAATATCCGTTCCAATAACATCATTTGGTTTCTAAACTTGGAATCCTGTTAGCGTCACTCCCAGTGATTAATATCCGTTCCAATAATATCATTTGGTTTTTAAACTTGGAATCCTGTTAGCGTCACTCCCAGTGATTAATATCTGTTCCAATAATATCATTTGGTTTTTAAACTTGGAATCCTGTTAGCGTCACTCCCAGTGATTAATATCCGTTCCAATAATATCATTTGGTTTTTAAACTTGGAATCCTGTTAGCGTCACTCCCAGTGATTAATATCCGTTCCAATAATATCATTTGGTTTTTAAACTTGGAATCCTGTTAGCGTCACTCCCAGTGATTAATATCCGTTCCAATAATATCATTTGGTTTTTAAACTTGGAATCCTATTAGCGTCACTCCCAGTGATTAATATCTGTTCCAATAATATCATTTGGTTTTTAAACTTGGAATCCTGTTAGCGTCACTCCCAGTGATTAATATCCGTTCCAATAATATCATTTGGTTTTTAAACTTGGAATCCTGTTAGCGTCACTCCCAGTGATTAATATCCGTTCCAATAATATCATTTGGTTTTTAAACTTGGAATCCTGTTAGCGTCACTCCCAGTGATTAATATCCGTTCCAATAATATCATTTGGTTTTTAAACTTGGAATCCTGTTAGCGTCACTCCCAGTGATTAATATCTGTTCCAATAATATCATTTGGTTTTTAAACTTGGAATCCTGTTAGCGTCACTCCCAGTGATTAATATCCGTTCCAATAATATCATTTGGTTTTTAAACTTGGAATCCTGTTAGCGTCACTCCCAGTGATTAATATCCGTTCCAATAATATCATTTGGTTTTTAAACTTGGAATCCTGTTAGCGTCACTCCCAGTGATTAATATCTGTTCCAATAATATCATTTGGTTTTTAAACTTGGAATCCTGTTAGCGTCACTCCCAGTGATTAATATCTGTTCCAATAACATCATTTGGTTTCTTCACTTGAAATTTTGTTCGGATTACTCCAAGTGATTAATATCCGTTCCAATAATATCATTTGGTTTTTAAACTTGGAATCCTGTTAGCGTCACTCCCAGTGATTAATATCCGTTCCAATAACATCATTTGGTTTCTAAACTTGGAATCCTGTTAGCGTCACTCCCAGTGATTAATATCCGTTCCAATAACATCATTTGGTTTCTAAACTTGCAATTTCGTTCGGATTACTCCAAGTGAATAATATCTGTTCCAATAAAATCATTTGGTTTCTAAACTTGCAATCCTGTTTGGGTCACTCCCAGTGATTAATATCTGTTCCAATAATATCATTTGGTTTTTAAACTTGGAATCCTGTTAGCGTCACTCCCAGTGATTAATATCTGTTCCAATAATATCATTTGGTTTTTAAACTTGGAATCCTGTTAGCGTCACTTCCAGTGATTAATATCCGTTCCAATAACATCATTTGGTTTCTAAACTTGGAATCCTGTAAGCGTCACTCCAAGTGATTAATATCCGTTCCAATAATATCATTTGGTTTTTAAACTTGGAATCCTGTTAGCGTCACTCCCAGTGATTAATATCTGTTCCAATAATATCATTTGGTTTTTAAACTTGGAATCCTGTTAGCGTCACTCCCAGTGATTAATATCCGTTCCAATAACATCATTTGGTTTCTAAACTTGGAATCCTGTTAGCGTCACTCCCAGTGATTAATATCCGTTCCAATAATATCATTTGGTTTTTAAACTTGGAATCCTGTTAGCGTCACTCCCAGTGATTAATATCTGTTCCAATAATATCATTTGGTTTTTAAACTTGGAATCCTGTTAGCGTCACTCCCAGTGATTAATATCCGTTCCAATAATATCATTTGGTTTTTAAACTTGGAATCCTTTTAGCGTCACTCCCAGTGATTAATATCCGTTCCAATAATATCATTTGGTTTTTAAACTTGGAATCCTGTTAGCGTCACTCCCAGTGATTAATATCAGTTCCAATAATATCATTTGGTTTTTAAACTTGGAATCCTGTTAGCGTCACTCCCAGTGATTAATATCCGTTCCAATAATATCATTTGGTTTTTAAACTTGGAATCCTGTTAGCGTCACTCCCAGTGATTAATATCTGTTCCAATAATATCATTTGGTTTTTAAACTTGGAATCCTGTTAGCGTCACTCCCAGTGATTAATATCTGTTCCAATAATATCATTTGGTTTTTAAACTTGCAATCCTGTTCGGATCACTCCCAGTGATTAATATCCGTTCCAATAATATCATTTGGTTTTTAAACTTGGAATCCTATTAGCGTCACTCCCAGTGATTAATATCCGTTCCAATAATATCATTTGGTTTTTAAACTTGGAATCCTGTTAGCGTCACTCCCAGTGATTAATATCCGTTCCAATAATATCATTTGGTTTTTAAACTTGGAATCCTGTTAGCGTCACTCCCAGTGATTAATATCCGTTCCAATAATATCATTTGGTTTTTAAACTTGGAATCCTGTTAGCGTCACTCCCAGTGATTAATATCTGTTCCAATAATATCATTTGGTTTTTAAACTTGGAATCCTGTTAGCGTCACTCCCAGTGATTAATATCTGTTCCAATAACATCATTTGGTTTCTTCACTTGCAATTTTGTTCGGATTACTCCAAGTGATTAATATCCGTTCCAATAACATCATTTGGTTTCTAAACTTGGAATCCTGTTAGCGTCACTCCCAGTGATTAATATCCGTTCCAATAACATCATTTGGTTTCTAAACTTGCAATTTCGTTCGGATTACTCCAAGTGAATAATATCTGTTCCAATAAAATCATTTGGTTTCTGAACTTGCAATCCTGTTTGGGTCACTCCCAGTGATTAATATCCGTTCCAATAATATCATTTGGTTTTTAAACTTGGAATCCTGTTAGCGTCACTCCAAGTGATTAATATCTGTTCCAATAATATCATTTGGTTTTTAAACTTGGAATCCTGTTAGCGTCACTCCCAGTGATTAATATCTGTTCCAATAATATCATTTGGTTTTTAAACTTGGAATCCTGTTAGCGTCACTCCCAGTGATTAATATCCGTTCCAATAACATCATTTGGTTTCTAAACTTGGAATCCTGTAAGCGTCACTCCAAGTGATTAATATCCGTTCCAATAATATCATTTGGTTTTTAAACTTTGAATCCTGTTAGCGTCACTCCCAGTGATTAATATCTGTTCCAATAATATCATTTGGTTTTTAAACTTGGAATCCTGTTAGCGTCACTCCCAGTGATTAATATCCGTTCCAATAACATCATTTGGTTTCTAGACTCGGAATCCTGTAAGCGTCACTCCAAGTGATTAATATCCGTTCCAATAATATCATTTGGTTTTTAAACTTGGAATCCTGTTAGCGTCACTCCCAGTGATTAATATCTGTTCCAATAATATCATTTGGTTTTTAAACTTGGAATCCTGTTAGCGTCACTCCCAGTGATTAATATCTGTTCCAATAATTACATTTGGTTTTTAAACTTGGAATCCTGTTAGCGTCACTCCCAGTGATTAATATCCGTTCCAATAATATCATTTGGTTTTTAAACTTGGAATCCTGTTAGCGTCACTCCCAGTGATTAATATCCGTTCCAATAATATCATTTGGTTTTTAAACTTGGAATCCTGTTAGCGTCACTCCCAGTGATTAATATCCGTTCCAATAACATCGTTTGGTTTCTTCACTTGCAATTTCGTTCGGATTACTCCAAGTGAATAATATCCGTTCCAATAACATCATTTGGTTTCTAAACTTGGAATCCTGTAAGCGTCACTCCAAGTGATTAATATCCGTTCCAATAATATCATTTGGTTTTTAAACTTGGAATCCTGTTAGCGTCACTCCCAGTGATTAATATCCGTTCCAATAATATCATTTGGTTTCTAAACTTGGAATCCTGTTAGCGTCACTCCCAGTAATTAATATCCGTTCCAATAATATCATTTGGTTTCTAAACTTGGAATCCTGTTAGCGTCACTCCCAGTGATTAATATCCGTTCCAATAATATCATTTGGTTTTTAAACTTGGAATCCTGTTAGCGTCACTCCCAGTGATTAATATCCGTTCCAATAATATCATTTGGTTTTTAAACTTGGAATCCTGTTAGCGTCACTCCCAGTGATTAATATCCGTTCCAATAATATCATTTGGTTTCTAAACTTGGAATCCTGTAAGCGTCACTCCAAGTGATTAATATCCGTTCCAATAATATCATTTGGTTTTTAAACTTGGAATCCTGTAAGCGTCACTCCAAGTGATTAATATCCGTTCCAATAATATCATTTGGTTTCTAAACTTGGAATCCTGTAAGCGTCACTCCAAGTGATTAATATCCGTTCCAATATTATCATTTGGTTTTTAAACTTGGAATCCTGTAAGCGTCACTCCAAGTGATTAATATCCGTTCCAATAATATCATTTGGTTTCTAAACTTGGAATCCTGTTAGCGTCACTCCCAGTGATTAATATCCGTTCCAATAATATCATTTGGTTTTTAAACTTGGAATCCTGTTAGCGTCACTCCCAGTGATTAATATCCGTTCCAATAATATCATTTGGTTTTTAAACTTGGAATCCTGTAAGCGTCACTCCAAGTGATTAATATCCGTTCCAATAATATCATTTGGTTTTTAAACTTGGAATCCTGTTAGCGTCACTCCCAGTGATTAATATCCGTTCCAATAATATCATTTGGTTTCTAAACTTGGAATCCTGTTAGCGTCACTCCCAGTGATTAATATCCGTTCCAATAATATCATTTGGTTTTTAAACTTGGAATCCTGTTAGCGTCACTCCCAGTGATTAATATCCGTTCCAATAATATCATTTGGTTTTTAAACTTGGAATCCTGTAAGCGTCACTCCAAGTGATTAATATCCGTTCCAATAATATCATTTGGTTTTTAAACTTGGAATCCTGTTAGCGTCACTCCCAGTGATTAATATCCGTTCCAATAATATCATTTGGTTTCTAAACTTGGAATCCTGTTAGCGTCACTCCCAGTGATTAATATCCGTTCCAATAACATCATTTGGTTTTTAAACTTGGAATCCTGTTAGCGTCACTCCCAGTGATTAATATCCGTTCCAATAATATCATTTGGTTTTTAAACTTGGAATCCTGTTAGCGTCACTCCCAGTGATTAATATCCGTTCCAATAACATCGTTTGGTTTCTTCACTTGCAATTTCGTTCGGATTACTCCAAGTGAATAATATCCGTTCCAATAAAATCATTTGGTTTCTTAACTTGCAATCCTGTTTGGGTCACTCCCAGTGATTAATATCCGTTCCAATAACATCATTTGGTTTCTAAACTTGCAATTTCGTTCGGATTACTCCAAGTGAATAATATCCGTTCCAATAAAATCATTTGGTTTCTTAACTTGCAATTTCGTTCGGATTACTCCAAGTGAATAATATCCGTTCCAATAAAATCATTTGGTTTCTTAACTTGCAATCCTGTTTGGGTCACTCCCAGTGATTAATATCCGTTCCAATAACATCATTTGGTTTCTAAACTTGCAATTTCGTTCGGATTACTCCCAGTGATTAATATCCGTTCCAATAACATCATTTGGTTTCTAAACTTGCAATTTCGTTCGGATTACTCCAAGTGAATAATATCCGTTCCAATAAAATCATTTGGTTTCTTAACTTGCAATCCTGTTTGGGTCACTCCCAGTGATTAATATCCGTTCCAATAACATCGTTTGGTTTCTTCACTTGCAATTTCGTTCGGATTACTCCAAGTGAATAATATCCGTTCCAATAAAATCATTTGGTTTCTTAACTTGCAATCCTGTTTGGGTCACTCCCAGTGATTAATATGCGTTCCAATAATATCATTTGGTTTCTTCACTTGCAATTTCGTTCGGATTACTCCAAGTGATTAATATCTGTTCCAATAATATCATTTGGTTTCTAAACTTGGAATCCTTTTAGCGTCACTCCCAGTGATTAATATCCGTTCCAATAACATCGTTTGGTTTCTTCACTTGCAATTTCGTTCGGATTACTCCAAGTGATTAATATCTGTTCCAATAACATCATTTGGTTTTTAAACTTGGAATCCTGTTAGCGTCACTCCCAGTGATTAATATCCGTTCCAATAACATCATTTGGTTTCTTCACTTGCAATTTCGTTCGGATTACTCCAAGTGATTAATATCTGTTCCAATAATATCATTTGGTTTCTAAACTTGGAATCCTTTTAGCGTCACTCCCAGTGATTAATATCCGTTCCAATAACATCGTTTGGTTTCTTCACTTGCAATTTCGTTCGGATTACTCCAAGTGATTAATATCCGTTCCAATAACATCATTTGGTTTCTAAACTTGGAATCCTGTTAGCGTCACTCCCAGTGATTAATATCCGTTCCAATAACATCGTTTGGTTTCTAAACTTGGAATCCTGTTAGCGTCACTCCCAGTGATTAATATCCGTTCCAATAACATCGTTTGGTTTCTTCACTTTAAATTTCGTTCGGATTACTCCAAGTGAATAATATCCGTTCCAATAAAATCATTTGGTTTCTTAACTTGGAATCCTGTTAGCGTCACTCCCAGTGATTAATATCCGTTCCAATAATATCATTTGGTTTCTTCACTTGCAATTTCATTCGGATTACTCCAAGTGATTAATATCCGTTCCAATAACATCGTTTGGTTTCTAAACTTGGAATCCTGTTAGCGTCACTCCCAGTGATTAATATCCGTTCCAATAACATCGTTTGGTTTCTTCACTTTAAATTTCGTTCGGATTACTCCAAGTGAATAATATCCGTTCCAATAAAATCATTTGGTTTCTTAACTTGGAATCCTGTTAGCGTCACTCCCAGTGATTAATATCCGTTCCAATAACATCGTTTGGTTTCTTCACTTTAAATTTCGTTCGGATTACTCCAAGTGAATAATATCTGTTCCAATAAAATCATTTGGTTTCTAAACTTGCAATCCTGTTTGGGTCACTCCCAGTGATTAATATCCGTTCCAATAATATCATTTGGTTTTTAAACTTGGAATCCTGTTGGCGTCACTCCAAGTGATTAATATCTGTTCCAATAATATCATTTGGTTTTTAAACTTGGAATCCTGTTAGCGTCACTCCCAGTGATTAATATCTGTTCCAATAATATCATTTGGTTTTTAAACTTGGAATCCTGTTAGCGTCACTCCCAGTGATTAATATCCGTTCCAATAACATCATTTGGTTTCTAAACTTGGAATCCTGTAAGCGTCACTCCAAGTGATTAATATCCGTTCCAATAATATCATTTGGTTTTTAAACTTGGAATCCTGTTAGCGTCACTCCCAGTGATTAATATCTGTTCCAATAATATCATTTGCTTTTTAAACTTGGAATCCTGTTAGCGTCACTCCCAGTGATTAATATCCGTTCCAATAACATCATTTGGTTTCTAAACTTGGAATCCTGTTAGCGTCACTCCCAGTGATTAATATCCGTTCCAATAATATCATTTGGTTTTTAAACTTGGAATCCTGTTAGCGTCACTCCCAGTGATTAATATCTGTTCCAATAATATCATTTGGTTTTTAAACTTGGAATCCTGTTAGCGTCACTCCCAGTGATTAATATCCGTTCCAATAATATCATTTGGTTTTTAAACTTGGAATCCTGTTAGCGTCACTCCCAGTGATTAATATCCGTTCCAATAATATCATTTGGTTTTTAAACTTGGAATCCTGTTAGCGTCACTCCCAGTGATTAATATCCGTTCCAATAATATCATTTGGTTTTTAAACTTGGAATCCTATTAGCGTCACTCCCAGTGATTAATATCTGTTCCAATAATATCATTTGGTTTTTAAACTTGGAATCCTGTTAGCGTCACTCCCAGTGATTAATATCCGTTCCAATAATATCATTTGGTTTTTAAACTTGGAATCCTGTTAGCGTCACTCCCAGTGATTAATATCCGTTCCAATAATATCATTTGGTTTTTAAACTTGGAATCCTGTTAGCGTCACTCCCAGTGATTAATATCCGTTCCAATAATATCATTTGGTTTTTAAACTTGGAATCCTGTTAGCGTCACTCCCAGTGATTAATATCTGTTCCAATAATATCATTTGGTTTTTAAACTTGGAATCCTGTTAGCGTCACTCCCAGTGATTAATATCCGTTCCAATAATATCATTTGGTTTTTAAACTTGGAATCCTGTTAGCGTCACTCCCAGTGATTAATATCCGTTCCAATAATATCATTTGGTTTTTAAACTTGGAATCCTGTTAGCGTCACTCCCAGTGATTAATATCTGTTCCAATAATATCATTTGGTTTTTAAACTTGGAATCCTGTTAGCGTCACTCCCAGTGATTAATATCTGTTCCAATAACATCATTTGGTTTCTTCACTTGCAATTTTGTTCGGATTACTCCAAGTGATTAATATCCGTTCCAATAATATCATTTGGTTTTTAAACTTGGAATCCTGTTAGCGTCACTCCCAGTGATTAATATCCGTTCCAATAACATCATTTGGTTTCTAAACTTGGAATCCTGTTAGCGTCACTCCCAGTGATTAATATCCGTTCCAATAACATCATTTGGTTTCTAAACTTGCAATTTCGTTCGGATTACTCCAAGTGAATAATATCTGTTCCAATAAAATCATTTGGTTTCTAAACTTGCAATCCTGTTTGGGTCACTCCCAGTGATTAATATCCGTTCCAATAATATCATTTGGTTTTTAAACTTGGAATCCTGTTGGCGTCACTCCAAGTGATTAATATCTGTTCCAATAATATCATTTGGTTTTTAAACTTGGAATCCTGTTAGCGTCACTCCCAGTGATTAATATCTGTTCCAATAATATCATTTGGTTTTTAAACTTGGAATCCTGTTAGCGTCACTCCCAGTGATTAATATCCGTTCCAATAACATCATTTGGTTTCTAAACTTGGAATCCTGTAAGCGTCACTCCAAGTGATTAATATCCGTTCCAATAATATCATTTGGTTTTTAAACTTGGAATCCTGTTAGCGTCACTCCCAGTGATTAATATCTGTTCCAATAATATCATTTGGTTTTTAAACTTGGAATCCTGTTAGCGTCACTCCCAGTGATTAATATCCGTTCCAATAACATCATTTGGTTTCTAAACTTGGAATCCTGTTAGCGTCACTCCCAGTGATTAATATCCGTTCCAATAATATCATTTGGTTTTTAAACTTGGAATCCTGTTAGCGTCACTCCAGTGATTAATATCTGTTCCAATAATATCATTTGGTTTTTAAACTTGGAATCCTGTTAGCGTCACTCCCAGTGATTAATATCCGTTCCAATAATATCATTTGGTTTTTAAACTTGGAATCCTGTTAGCGTCACTCCCAGTGATTAATATCCGTTCCAATAATATCATTTGGTTTTTAAACTTGGAATCCTGTTAGCGTCACTCCCAGTGATTAATATCAGTTCCAATAATATCATTTGGTTTTTAAACTTGGAATCCTGTTAGCGTCACTCCCAGTGATTAATATCCGTTCCAATAATATCATTTGGTTTTTAAACTTGGAATCCTGTTAGCGTCACTCCCAGTGATTAATATCCGTTCCAATAATATCATTTGGTTTTTAAACTTGGAATCCTGTTAGCGTCACTCCCAGTGATTAATATCCGTTCCAATAATATCATTTGGTTTTTAAACTTGGAATCCTGTTAGCGTCACTCCCAGTGATTAATATCCGTTCCAATAATATCATTTGGTTTTTAAACTTGGAATCCTGTTAGCGTCACTCCCAGTGATTAATATCTGTTCCAATAATATCATTTGGTTTTTAAACTTGGAATCCTGTTAGCGTCACTCCCAGTGATTAATATCCGTTCCAATAATATCATTTGGTTTTTAAACTTGGAATCCTGTTAGCGTCACTCCCAGTGATTAATATCCGTTCCAATAATATCATTTGGTTTTTAAACTTGGAATCCTGTTAGCGTCACTCCCAGTGATTAATATCTGTTCCAATAATATCATTTGGTTTTTAAACTTGGAATCCTGTTAGCGTCACTCCCAGTGATTAATATCTGTTCCAATAACATCATTTGGTTTCTTCACTTGCAATTTTGTTCGGATTACTCCAAGTGATTAATATCCGTTCCAATAACATCATTTGGTTTCTAAACTTGGAATCCTGTTAGCGTCACTCCCAGTGATTAATATCCGTTCCAATAACATCATTTGGTTTCTAAACTTGCAATTTCGTTCGGATTACTCCAAGTGAATAATATCTGTTCCAATAAAATCATTTGGTTTCTGAACTTGCAATCCTGTTTGGGTCACTCCCAGTGATTAATATCCGTTCCAATAATATCATTTGGTTTTTAAACTTTGAATCCTGTTAGCGTCACTCCAAGTGATTAATATCTGTTCCAATAATATCATTTGGTTTTTAAACTTGGAATCCTGTTAGCGTCACTCCCAGTGATTAATATCTGTTCCAAAAATATCATTTGGTTTTTAAACTTGGAATCCTGTTAGCGTCACTCCCAGTGATTAATATCCGTTCCAATAACATCATTTGGTTTCTAAACTTGGAATCCTGTAAGCGTCACTCCAAGTGATTAATATCCGTTCCAATAATATCATTTGGTTTTTAAACTTTGAATCCTGTTAGCGTCACTCCCAGTGATTAATATCTGTTCCAATAATATCATTTGGTTTTTAAACTTGGAATCCTGTTAGCGTCACTCCCAGTGATTAATATCCGTTCCAATAACATCATTTGGTTTCTAAACTCGGAATCCTGTAAGCGTCACTCCAAGTGATTAATATCCGTTCCAATAATATCATTTGGTTTTTAAACTTGGAATCCTGTTAGCGTCACTCCCAGTGATTAATATCTGTTCCAATAATATCATTTGGTTTTTAAACTTGGAATCCTGTTAGCGTCACTCCCAGTGATTAATATCTGTTCCAATAATATCATTTGGTTTTTAAACTTGGAATCCTGTTAGCGTCACTCCCAGTGATTAATATCCGTTCCAATAATATCATTTGGTTTTTAAACTTGGAATCCTGTTAGCGTCACTCCCAGTGAATAATATCCGTTCCAATAATATCATTTGGTTTTTAAACTTGGAATCCTGTTAGCGTCACTCCCAGTGATTAATATCCGTTCCAATAACATCGTTTGGTTTCTTCACTTGCAATTTCGTTCGGATTACTCCTAGTGAATAATATCCGTTCCAATAACATCATTTGGTTTCTAAACTTGGAATCCTGTAAGCGTCACTCCAAGTGATTAATATCCGTTCCAATAATATCATTTGGTTTTTAAACTTGGAATCCTGTTAGCGTCACTCCCAGTGATTAATATCCGTTCCAATAATATCATTTGGTTTCTAAACTTGGAATCCTGTTAGCGTCACTCCCAGTGATTAATATCCGTTCCAATAATATCATTTGGTTTTTAAACTTGGAATCCTGTTAGCGTCACTCCCAGTGATTAATATCCGTTCCAATAATATCATTTGGTTTTTAAACTTGGAATCCTGTTAGCGTCACTATCAGTGATTAATATCCGTTCCAATAATATCATTTGGTTTCTAAACTTGGAATCCTGTAAGCGTCACTCCAAGTGATTAATATCCGTTCCAATAATATCATTTGGTTTTTAAACTTGGAATCCTGTAAGCGTCACTCCAAGTGATTAATATCCGTTCCAATAATATCATTTGGTTTCTAAACTTGGAATCCTGTAAGCGTCACTCCAAGTGATTAATATCCGTTCCAATAATATCATTTGGTTTTTAAACTTGGAATCCTGTAAGCGTCACTCCAAGTGATTAATATCCGTTCCAATAATATCATTTGGTTTCTAAACTTGGAATCCTGTTAGCGTCACTCCCAGTGATTAATATCCGTTCCAATAATATCATTTGGTTTTTAAACTTGGAATCCTGTTAGCGTCACTCCCAGTGATTAATATCTGTTCCAATAATATCATTTGGTTTTTAAACTTGGAATCCTGTTAGCGTCACTCCCAGTGATTAATATCCGTTCCAATAATATCATTTGGTTTTTAAACTTGGAATCCTGTTAGCGTCACTCCCAGTGATTAATATCCGTTCCAATAATATCATTTGGTTTTTAAACTTGGAATCCTGTTAGCGTCACTCCCAGTGATTAATATCAGTTCCAATAATATCATTTGGTTTTTAAACTTGGAATCCTATTAGCGTCACTCCCAGTGATTAATATCTGTTCCAATAATATCATTTGGTTTTTAAACTTGGAATCCTGTTAGCGTCACTCCCAGTGATTAATATCCGTTCCAATAATATCATTTGGTTTTTAAACTTGGAATCCTGTTAGCGTCACTCCCAGTGATTAATATCCGTTCCAATAATATCATTTGGTTTTTAAACTTGGAATCCTGTTAGCGTCACTCCCAGTGATTAATATCTGTTCCAATAATATCATTTGGTTTTTAAACTTGGAATCCTGTTAGCGTCACTCCCAGTGATTAATATCTGTTCCAATAACATCATTTGGTTTCTTCACTTGCAATTTTTTTTCGGATTACTCCAAGTGATTAATATCCGTTCCAATAACATCATTTGGTTTCTAAACTTGGAATCCTGTTAGCGTCACTCCCAGTGATTAATATCCGTTCCAATAACAACATTTGGTTTCTAAACTTGCAATTTCGTTCGGATTACTCCAAGTGAATAATATCTGTTCCAATAAAATCATTTGGTTTCTGAACTTGCAATCCTGTTTGGGTCACTCCCAGTGATTAATATCCGTTCCAATAATATCATTTGGTTTTTAAACTTGGAATCCTGTTAGCGTCACTCCCAGTGATTAATATCTGTTCCAATAATATCATTTGGTTTTTAAACTTGGAATCCTGTTAGCGTCACTCCCAGTGATTAATATCCGTTCCAATAACATCATTTGGTTTCTAAACTTGGAATCCTGTAAGCGTCACTCCAAATGATTAATATCCGTTCCAATAATATCATTTGGTTTTTAAACTTTGAATCCTGTTAGCGTCACTCCCAGTGATTAATATCTGTTCCAATAATATCATTTGGTTTTTAAACTTGGAATCCTGTTAGCGTCACTCCCAGTGATTAATATCCGTTCCAATAACATCATTTGGTTTCTAAACTCGGAATCCTGTAAGCGTCACTCCAAGTGATTAATATCCGTTCCAATAATATCATTTGGTTTTTAAACTTGGAATCCTGTTAGCGTCACTCCCAGTGATTAATATCTGTTCCAATAATATCATTTGGTTTTTAAACTTGGAATCCTGTTAGCGTCACTCCCAGTGATTAATATCTGTTCCAATAATATCATTTGGTTTTTAAACTTGGAATCCTGTTAGCGTCACTCCCAGTGATTAATATCCGTTCCAATAATATCATTTGGTTTTTAAACTTGGAATCCTGTTAGCGTCACTCCCAGTGATTAATATCCGTTCCAATAATATCATTTGGTTTTTAAACTTGGAATCCTGTTAGCGTCACTCCCAGTGATTAATATCCGTTCCAATAACATCGTTTGGTTTCTTCACTTGCAATTTCGTTCGGATTACCCCAAGTGAATAATATCCGTTCCAATAACATCATTTGGTTTCTAAACTTGGAATCCTGTAAGCGTCACTCCAAGTGATTAATATCCGTTCCAATAATATCATTTGGTTTTTAAACTTGGAATCCTGTTAGCGTCACTCCCAGTGATTAATATCCGTTCCAATAATATCATTTGGTTTCTAAACTTGGAATCCTGTTAGCGTCACTCCCAGTGATTAATATCCGTTCCAATAATATCATTTGGTTTTTAAACTTGGAATCCTGTTAGCGTCACTCCCAGTGATTAATATCCGTTCCAATAATATCATTTGGTTTTTAAACTTGGAATCCTGTTAGCGTCACTCCCAGTGATTAATATCCGTTCCAATAATATCATTTGGTTTCTAAACTTGGAATCCTGTAAGCGTCACTCCAAGTGATTAATATCCGTTCCAATAATATCATTTGGTTTTTAAACTTGGAATCCTGTAAGCGTCACTCCAAGTGATTAATATCCGTTCCAATAATATCATTTGGTTTCTAAACTTGGAATCCTGTAAGCGTCACTCCAAGTGATTAATATCCGTTCCAATAATATCATTTGGTTTTTAAACTTGGAATCCTGTAAGCGTCACTCCAAGTGATTAATATCCGTTCCAATAATATCATTTGGTTTCTAAACTTGGAATCCTGTTAGCGTCACTCCCAGTGATTAATATCCGTTCCAATAATATCATTTGGTTTTTAAACTTGGAATCCTGTTAGCGTCACTCCCAGTGATTAATATCCGTTCCAATAATATCATTTGGTTTTTAAACTTGGAATCCTGTAAGCGTCACTCCAAGTGATTAATATCCGTTCCAATAATATCATTTGGTTTTTAAACTTGGAATCCTGTTAGCGTCACTCCCAGTGATTAATATCCGTTCCAATAATATCATTTGGTTTCTAAACTTGGATTCCTGTTAGCGTCACTCCCAGTGATTAATATCCGTTCCAATAATATCATTTGGTTTTTAAACTTGGAATCCTGTTAGCGTCACTCCCAGTGATTAATATCCGTTCCAATAATATCATTTGGTTTTTAAACTTGGAATCCTGTAAGCGTCACTCCAAGTGATTAATATCCGTTCCAATAATATCATTTGGTTTTTAAACTTGGAATCCTGTTAGCGTCACTCCCAGTGATTAATATCCGTTCCAATAATATCATTTGGTTTCTAAACTTGGAATCCTGTTAGCGTCACTTAAGGTGATTAATATCCGTTCCAATAACATCATTTGGTTTTTAAACTTGGAATCCTGTTAGCGTCACTCCCAGTGATTAATATCCATTCCAATAATATCATTTGGTTTTTAAACTTGGAATCCTGTTAGCGTCACTCCCAGTGATTAATATCCGTTCCAATAATATCATTTGGTTTTTAAACTTGGAATCCTGTTAGCGTCACTCCCAGTGATTAATATCCGTTCCAATAACATCGTTTGGTTTCTTCACTTGCAATTTCGTTCGGATTACTCCAAGTGAATAATATCCGTTCCAATAAAATCATTTGGTTTCTTAACTTGCAATCCTGTTTGGGTCACTCCCAGTGATTAATATCCGTTCCAATAACATCATTTGGTTTCTAAACTTGCAATTTCGTTCGGATTACTCCAAGTGAATAATATCCGTTCCAATAAAATCATTTGGTTTCTTAACTTGCAATTTCGTTCGGATTACTCCAAGTGAATAATATCCGTTCCAATAAAATCATTTGGTTTCTTAACTTGCAATCCTGTTTGGGTCACTCCCAGTGATTAATATCCGTTCCAATAACATCATTTGGTTTCTAAACTTGCAATTTCGTTCGGATTACTCCCAGTGATTAATATCCGTTCCAATAACATCATTTGGTTTCTAAACTTGCAATTTCGTTCGGATTACTCCAAGTGAATAATATCCGTTCCAATAAAATCATTTGGTTTCTTAACTTGCAATCCTGTTTGGGTCACTCCCAGTGATTAATATCCGTTCCAATAACATCGTTTGGTTTCTTCACTTGCAATTTCGTTCGGATTACTCCAAGTGAATAATATCCGTTCCAATAAAATCATTTGGTTTCTTAACTTGCAATCCTGTTTGGGTCACTCCCAGTGATTAATATGCGTTCCAATAATATCATTTGGTTTCTTCACTTGCAATTTCGTTCGGATTACTCCAAGTGATTAATATCTGTTCCAATAATATCATTTGGTTTCTAAACTTGGAATCCTTTTAGCGTCACTCCCAGTGATTAATATCCGTTCCAATAACATCGTTTGGTTTCTTCACTTGCAATTTCGTTCGGATTACTCCAAGTGATTAATATCTGTTCCAATAACATCATTTGGTTTTTAAACTTGGAATCCTGTTAGCGTCACTCCCAGTGATTAATATCCGTTCCAATAACATCATTTGGTTTCTTCACTTGCAATTTCGTTCGGATTACTCCAAGTGATTAATATCTGTTCCAATAATATCATTTGGTTTCTAAACTTGGAATCCTTTTAGCGTCACTCCCAGTGATTAATATCCGTTCCAATAACATCGTTTGGTTTCTTCACTTGCAATTTCGTTCGGATTACTCCAAGTGATTAATATCCGTTCCAATAACATCATTTGGTTTCTAAACTTGGAATCCTGTTAGCGTCACTCCCAGTGATTAATATCCGTTCCAATAACATCGTTTGGTTTCTAAACTTGGAATCCTGTTAGCGTCACTCCCAGTGATTAATATCCGTTCCAATAACATCGTTTGGTTTCTTCACTTTAAATTTCGTTCGGATTACTCCAAGTGAATAATATCCGTTCCAATAAAATCATTTGGTTTCTTAACTTGGAATCCTGTTAGCGTCACTCCCAGTGATTAATATCCGTTCCAATAATATCATTTGGTTTCTTCACTTGCAATTTCGTTCGGATTACTCCAAGTGATTAATATCCGTTCCAATAACATCGTTTGGTTTCTAAACTTGGAATCCTGTTAGCGTCACTCCCAGTGATTAATATCCGTTCCAATAACATCGTTTGGTTTCTTCACTTTAAATTTCGTTCGGATTACTCCAAGTGAATAATATCCGTTCCAATAAAATCATTTGGTTTCTTAACTTGGAATCCTGTTAGCGTCACTCCCAGTGATTAATATCCGTTCCAATAACATCGTTTGGTTTCTTCACTTTAAATTTCGTTCGGATTACTCCAAGTGAATAATATCCGTTCCAATAACATCGTTTGGTTTCTAAACTTGGAATCCTGTTAGCGTCACTCCCAGTGATTAATATCCGTTCCAATAACATCATTTGGTTTCTAAACTTGGAATCCTGTTAGCGTCACTCCCAGTGATTAACATCCGTTCCAATAACATCGTTTGGTTTCTTCACTTTAAATTTCGTTCGGATTACTCCAAGTGATTAATATCCATTCCAATAATATCATTTGGTTTTTAAACTTGGAATCCTGTTAGCGTCACTCCCAGTGATTAATATCCGTTCCAATAACATCATTTGGTTTCTAAACTTGGAATCCTGTTAGCGTCACTCCCAGTGATTAACATCCGTTCCAATAACATCGTTTGGTTTCTTCACTTTAAATTTCGTTCGGATTACTCCAAGTGAATAATATCCGTTCCAATAAAATCATTTGGTTTCTTAACTTGCAATCCTGTTTGGGTCACTCCCAGTGATTAATATCCGTTCCAATAATATCATTTGGTTTTTAAACTTGGAATCCTGTTAGCGTCACTCCCAGTGATTAATATCCGTTCCAATAATATCATTTGGTTTCTTCACTTGCAATTTCGTTCGGATTACTCCAAGTGAATAATATCCGTTCCAATAATATCATTTGGTTTCTTCACTTGCAATTTCGTTCGGATCACTCCAAGTGAATAATATCCGTTCCAATAAAATCATTTGGTTTCTTAACTTGCAATCCTGTTTGGGTCACTCCCAGTGATTAATATCCGTTCCAATAATATCATTTGGTTTCTTCACTTGCAATTTCGTTCGGATTACTCCAAGTGTTTAATATCCGTTCCAATAAAATCATTTGGTTTCTTAACTTGCAATCCTGTTTGGGTCACTCCCAGTGATTAATATCCGTTCCAATAATATCATTTGGTTTCTTCACTTGCAATTTCGTTCGGATTACTCCAAGTGAATAATATCCGTTCCAATAAAATCATTTGGTTTCTTAACTTGCAATCCTGTTTGGGTCACTCCCAGTGATTAATATCCGTTCCAATAATATCATTTGGTTTCTTCACTTGCAATTTCGTTCGGATTACTCCAAGTGTTTAATATCCGTTCCAATAAAATCATTTGGTTTCTTAACTTGCAATCCTGTTTGGGTCACTCCCAGTGAATAATATCCGTTCCAATAAAATCATTTGGTTTCTTAACTTGCAATCCTGTTAGCGTCACTCCCAGTGATTAATATCCGTTCCAATAATATCATTTGGTTTCTTAACTTGCAATCCTGTTTGGGTCACTCCCAGTGATTAATATCCGTTCCAATAATATCATTTGGTTTTTAAACTTGGAATCCTGTTAGCGTCACTCCCAGTGATTAATATCCGTTCCAATAATATCATTTGGTTTCTTCACTTGCAATTTCGTTCGGATTACTCCAAGTGAATAATATCCGTTCCAATAACATCATTTGGTTTCTTAACTTGCAATCCTGTTTGGGTCACTCCCAGTGATTAATATCCGTTCCAATAATATCATTTGGTTTCTTCACTTGCAATTTCGTTCGGATTACTCCAAGTGATTAATATCCGTTCCAATAAAATCATTTGGTTTCTTAACTTGCAATCCTGTTTGGGTCACTCCCAGTGATTAATATCCGTTCCAATAATATCATTTGGTTTCTTCACTTGCAATTTCGTTCGGATTACTCCAAGTGATTAATATCCGTTCCAATAAAATCATTTGGTTTCTTAACTTGCAATCCTGTTTGGGTCACTCCCAGTGATTAATATCCGTTCCAATAATATCATTTGGTTTCTTCACTTGCAATTTCGTTCGGATTACTCCAAGTGATTAATATCCGTTCCAATAAAATCATTTGGTTTCTTAACTTGCAATCCTGTTAGCGTCACTCCCAGTGATTAATATCCGTTCCAATAATATCATTTGGTTTCTTAACTTGCAATCCTGTTTGGGTCACTCCCAGTGATTAATATCCGTTCCAATAATATCATTTGGTTTCTTAACTTGCAATCCTGTTTGGGTCACTCCCAGTGATTAATATCCGTTCCAATAATATCATTTGGTTTCTTAACTTGCAATCCTGTTTGGGTCACTCCCAGTGATTAATATCCGTTCCAATAATATCATTTGGTTTTTAAACTTGGAATCCTGTTAGCGTCACTCCCAGTGATTAATATCTGTTCCAATAATATCATTTGGTTTCTTAACTTGCAATCCTGTTAGCGTCACTCCCAGTGATTAATATCCGTTCCAATAAAATCATTTGGTTTCTTAACTTGCAATCCTGTTTGGGTCACTCCCAGTGATTAATATCCGTTCCAATAACATCGTTTGGTTTCTTCACTTGCAATTTCGTTCGGATTACTCCAAGTGAATAATATCCGTTCCAATAAAATCATTTGGTTTCTTAACTTGCAATTTCGTTCGGATTACTCCAAGTGAATAATATCCGTTCCAATAAAATCATTTGGTTTCTTAACTTGCAATTTCGTTCGGATTACTCCAAGTGAATAATATCCGTTCCAATAACATCATTTGGTTTCTTAACTTGCAATCCTGTTTGGGTCACTCCCAGTGATTAATATCCGTTCCAATAATATCATTTGGTTTCTTCACTTGCAATTTCGTTCGGATTACTCCAAGTGATTAATATCCGTTCCAATAATATCATTTGGTTTCTTAACTTGCAATCCTGTTTGGGTCACTCCCAGTGATTAATATCCGTTCCAATAATATCATTTGGTTTCTTAACTTGCAATCCTGTTTGGGTCACTCCCAGTGATTAATATCCGTTCCAATAATATCATTTGGTTTTTAAACTTGGAATCCTGTTAGCGTCACTCCCAGTGATTAATATCCGTTCCAATAATATCATTTGGTTTCTTCACTTGCAATTTCGTTCGGATTACTCCAAGTGAATAATATCCGTTCCAATAAAATCATTTGGTTTCTTAACTTGCAATCCTGTTTGGGTCACTCCCAGTGATTAATATCCGTTCCAATAACATCGTTTGGTTTCTAAACTTGGAATCCTGTTAGCGTCACTCCCAGTGATTAATATCCGTTCCAATAATATCATTTGGTTTCTTCACTTGCAATTTCGTTCGGATTACTCCAAGTGATTAATATCCATTCCAATAATATCATTTGGTTTTTAAACTTGGAATCCTGTTAGCGTCACTCCCAGTGATTAATATTCGTTCCAATAATATCATTTGGTTTCTAAACTTGGAATCCTGTTAGCGTCACTCCCAGTGATTAATATCCGTTCCAATAATATCATTTGGTTTCTAAACTTGGAATCCTGTTAGCGTCACTCCCAGTGATTAATATCCGTTCCAATAAAATCATTTGGTTTCTTAACTTGCAATCCTGTTTGGGTCACTCCCAGTGATTAATATCCGTTCCAATAATATCATTTGGTTTTTAAACTTGGAATCCTGTTAGCGTCACTCCCAGTGATTAATATCCGTTCCAATAATATCATTTGGTTTCTTCACTTGCAATTTCGTTCGGATTACTCCAAGTGAATAATATCCGTTCCAATAAAATCATTTGGTTTCTTAACTTGCAATCCTGTTTGGGTCACTGCCAGTGATTAATATCCGTTCCAATAATATCATTTGGTTTCTTAACTTGCAATCCTGTTTGGGTCACTCCCAGTGATTAATATCCGTTCCAATAATATCATTTGGTTTCTTAACTTGCAATCCTGTTAGCGTCACTCCCAGTGATTAATATCCGTTCCAATAATATCATTTGGTTTCTTAACTTGCAATCCTGTTTGGGTCACTCCCAGTGATTAATATCCGTTCCAATAATATCATTTGGTTTCTTAACTTGCAATCCTGTTTGGGTCACTCCCAGTGATTAATATCCGTTCCAATAATATCATTTGGTTTTTAAACTTGGAATCCTGTTAGCGTCACTCCCAGTGATTAATATCCGTTCCAATAATATCATTTGGTTTCTTCACTTGCAATTTCGTTCGGATTACTCCAAGTGAATAATATCCGTTCCAATAAAATCATTTGGTTTCTTAACTTGCAATCCTGTTAGCGTCACTCCCAGTGATTAATATCCGTTCCAATAATATCATTTGGTTTCTTAACTTGCAATCCTGTTTGGGTCACTCCCAGTGATTAATATCCGTTCCAATAATATCATTTGGTTTTTAAACTTGGAATCCTGTTAGCGTCACTCCCAGTGATTAATATCCGTTCCAATAAAATCATTTGGTTTCTTAACTTGCAATCCTGTTTGGGTCACTCCCAGTGATTAATATCCGTTCCAATAACATCGTTTGGTTTCTAAACTTGGAATCCTGTTAGCGTCACTCCCAGTGATTAATATCCGTTCCAATAATATCATTTGGTTTCTTAACTTGCAATCCTGTTAGCGTCACTCCCAGTGATTAATATCCGTTCCAATAATATCATTTGGTTTCTTAACTTGCAATCCTGTTTGGGTCACTCCCAGTGATTAATATCCGTTCCAATAATATCATTTGGTTTCTTAACTTGCAATCCTGTTTGGGTCACTCCCAGTGATTAATATCCGTTCCAATAACATCGTTTGGTTTCTAAACTTGGAATCCTGTTAGCGTCACTCCCAGTGATTAATATCCGTTCCAATAAAATCATTTGGTTTCTTAACTTGCAATCCTGTTTGGGTCACTCCCAGTGATTAATATCCATTCCAATAATATCATTTGGTTTTTAAACTTGGAATCCTGTTAGCGTCACTCCCAGTGATTAATATCCGTTCCAATAATATCATTTGGTTTCTAAACTTGGAATCCTGTTAGCGTCACTCCAAGTGATTAATATCCGTTCCAATAACATCATTTGGTTTCTAAACTTGGAATCCTGTAAGCGTCACTCCAAGTGATTAATATCCGTTCCAATAATATCATTTGGTTTCTAAACTTGGAATCCTGTTAGCGTCACTCCCAGTGATTAATATCCGTTCCAATAACATCATTTGGTTTCTTCACTTGCAATTTCGTTCGGATCACTCCAAGTGAATAATATCCGTTCAATAAAATCATTTGGTTTCTTAACTTGCAATCCTGTTTGGGTCACTCCCAGTGATTAATATCCGTTCCAATAATATCATTTGGTTTTTAAACTTGGAATCCTGTTAGCGTCACTCCCAGTGATTAATATCCGTTCCAATAACATCGTTTGGTTTCTTCACTTGCAATTTCGTTCGGATTACTCCAAGTGAATAATATCCGTTCCAATAAAATCATTTGGTTTCTTAACTTGCAATCCTGTTTGGGTCACTCCCAGTGATTAATATCCGTTCCAATAATATCATTTGGTTTTTAAACTTGGAATCCTGTTAGCGTCACTCCCAGTGATTAATATCCGTTCCAATAACATCATTTGGTTTCTAAACTTGGAATCCTGTAAGCGTCACTCCAAGTGATTAATATCCGTTCCAATAACATCATTTGGTTTCTAAACTTGGAATCCTGTAAGCGTCACTCCAAGTGATTAATATCCGTTCCAATAATATCATTTGGTTTCTAAACTTGGAATCCTGTTAGCGTCACTCCCAGTGATTAATATCCGTTCCAATAATATCATTTGGTTTTTAAACTTGGAATCCTGTTAGCGTCACTCCCAGTGATTAATATCCGTTCCAATAATATCATTTGGTTTCTAAACTTGGAATCCTGTTAGCGTCACTCCCAGTGATTAATATCCGTTCCAATAATATCATTTGGTTTTTAAACTTGGAATCCTGTTAGCGTCACTCCCAGTGATTAATATCCGTTCCAATAATATCATTTGGTTTCTAAACTTGGAATCCTGTTAGCGTCACTCCCAGTGATTAATATCCGTTCCAATAATATCATTTGGTTTTTAAACTTGGAATCCTGTTAGCGTCACTCCCAGTGATTAATATCCGTTCCAATAACATCGTTTGGTTTCTAAACTTGGAATCCTGTTAGCGTCACTCCCAGTGATTAATATCCGTTCCAATAATATCATTTGGTTTCTAAACTTGGAATCCTGTTAGCGTCACTCCCAGTGATTAATATCCGTTCCAATAATATCATTTGGTTTTTAAACTTGGAATCCTGTTAGCGTCACTCCCAGTGATTAATATCCGTTCCAATAACATCGTTTGGTTTTTAAACTTGGAATCCTGTTAGCGTCACTCCCAGTGATTAATATCCGTTCCAATAATATCATTTGGTTTTTAAACTTGGAATCCTGTTAGCGTCACTCCCAGTGATTAATATCCGTTCCAATAACATCGTTTGGTTTCTAAACTTGGAATCCTGTTAGCGTCACTCCCAGTGATTAATATCCGTTCCAATAATATCATTTGGTTTTTAAACTTGGAATCCTGTTAGCGTCACTCCAAGTGATTAATATCCGTTCCAATAACATCGTTTGGTTTCTTCACTTGCAATTTCGTTCGGATTACTCCAA
Organism: Prosapia bicincta; assembly: GCA_036971475.1. Lineage (NCBI taxonomy): Eukaryota > Metazoa > Arthropoda > Insecta > Hemiptera > Cercopidae > Prosapia > Prosapia bicincta. The sequence continues at coordinate 223,266,866 of JBAIZL010000001.1, read as the reverse complement.
GTGAATAATATCCGTTCCAATAAAATCATTTGGTTTCTTAACTTGCAATCCTGTTTGGGTCACTCCCAGTGATTAATATCCGTTCCAATAATATCATTTGGTTTTTAAACTTGGAATCCTGTTAGCGTCACTCCCAGTGATTAATATCCGTTCCAATAACATCATTTGGTTTCTAAACTTGGAATCCTGTAAGCGTCACTTCAAGTGATTAATATCCGTTCCAATAACATCATTTGGTTTCTAAACTTGGAATCCTGTTAGCGTCACTCCCAGTGATTAATATCCGTTCCAATAACATCATTTGGTTTCTAAACTTGGAATCCTGTTAGCGTCACTCCAAGTGATTAATATCCGTTCCAATAACATCGTTTGGTTTCTTCACTTGCAATTTCGTTCGGATTACTCCAAGTGAATAATATCCGTTCCAATAAAATCATTTGGTTTCTTAACTTGCAATCCTGTTTGGGTCACTCCCAGTGATTAATATCCGTTCCAATAACATCATTTGGTTTCTAAACTTGGAATCCTGTTAGCGTCACTCCAAGTGATTAATATCCGTTCCAATAACATCGTTTGGTTTCTTCACTTGCAATTTCGTTCGGATTACTCCAAGTGAATAATATCCGTTCCAATAAAATCATTTGGTTTCTTAACTTGCAATCCTGTTTGGGTCACTCCCAGTGATTAATATCCGTTCCAATAATATCATTTGGTTTTTAAACTTGGAATCCTGTTTGCGTCACTCCCAGTGATTAATATCCGTTCCAATAACATCGTTTGGTTTCTAAACTTGGAATCCTGTTAGCGTCACTCCAAGTGATTAATATCCGTTCCAATAATATCATTTGGTTTCTAAACTTGCAATCCTGTTTGGGTCACTCCCAGTGATTAATATCCGTTCCAATAATATCATTTGGTTTTTAAACTTGGAATCCTGTTTGCGTCACTCCCAGTGATTAATATCCGTTCCAATAACATCGTTTGGTTTCTAAACTTGGAATCCTGTTAGCGTCACTCCAAGTGATTAAAATCCGTTCCAATAACATCGTTTGGTTTCTTCACTTGCAATTTCGTTCGGATTACTCCAAGTGAATAATATCCGTTCCAATAAAATCATTTGGTTTCTTAACTTGCAATCCTGTTTGGGTCACTCCCAGTGATTAATATCCGTTCCAATAATATCATTTGGTTTTTAAACTTGGAATCCTGTTTGCGTCACTCCCAGTGATTAATATCCGTTCCAATAACATCGTTTGGTTTCTAAACTTGGAATCCTGTTAGCGTCACTCCAAGTGATTAAAATCCGTTCCAATAACATCGTTTGGTTTCTTCACTTGCAATTTCGTTCGGATTACTCCAAGTGAATAATATCCGTTCCAATAAAATCATTTGGTTTCTTAACTTGCAATCCTGTTTGGGTCACTCCCAGTGATTAATATCCGTTCCAATAATATCATTTGGTTTTTAAACTTGGAATCCTGTTAGCGTCACTCCCAGTGATTAATATCCGTTCCAATAACATCATTTGGTTTCTAAACTTGGAATCCTGTAAGCGTCACTCCAAGTGATTAATATCCGTTATAATAACATCATTTGGTTTCTAAACTTGGAATCCTGTAAGCGTCACTCCAAGTGATTAATATCCGTTCCAATAACATCGTTTGGTTTCTAAACTTGGAATCCTGTTAGCATCACTCAAAGTGATTAATATCCGTTCCAATAACATCATTTGGTTTCTAAACTTGGAATCCTGTTAGCGTCACTCCAAGTGATTAATATCCGTTCCAATAACATCGTTTGGTTTCTAAACTTGGAATCCTGTTAGCATCACTCCAAGTGATTAATATCCGTTCCAATAACATCGTTTGGTTTCTTCACTTGCAATTTCGTTCGGATTACTACAAGTGATTAATATCCGTTCCAATAAAATCATTTGGTTTCTAAACTTGGAATCCTGTTTGGGTCATTCGAAGTGATTAATATCCGTTCCAATAACATCATTTGGTTTCTAAACTTGGAATCCTGTTTGGGTCATTCGAAGTGATTAATATCCGTTCCAATAACATCATTTGGTTTCTAAACTTGGAATCCTGTTTGGGTCATTCGAAGTGATTAATATCCGTTCCAATAACATCGTTTGGTTTCTAAACTTGGAATCCTGTTTGGGTCATTCGAAGTGATTAATATCCGTTCCAATAACATCGTTTGGTTTCTAAACTTGGAATCCTGTTTGGGTCATTCGAAGTGATTAATATCCGTTCCAATAACATCGTTTGGTTTCTAAACTTGGAATCCTGTTAGCATCACTCCAAGTGATTAATATCCGTTCCAATAACATCATTTGGTTTCTAAACTTGGAATCCTGTTTGGGTCATTCGAAGTGATTAATATCCGTTCCAATAACATCGTTTGGTTTCTAAACTTGGAATCCTGTTTGGGTCATTCGAAGTGATTAATATCCGTTCCAATAAAATCATTTGGTTTCTAAACTTGGAATCCTGTTTGGGTCATTCGAAGTGATTAATATCCGTTCCAATAACATCATTTGGTTTCTAAACTTGGAATCCTGTTTGGGTCATTCGAAGTGATTAATATCCGTTCCAATAACATCGTTTGGTTTCTAAACTTGGAATCCTGTTAGCATCACTCCAAGTGATTAATATCCGTTCCAATAACATCGTTTGGTTTCTTCACTTGCAATTTCGTTCGGATTACTCCAAGTGATTAATATCCGTTCCAATAAAATCATTTGGTTTCTAAACTTGGAATCCTGTTTGGGTCATTCGAAGTGATTAATATCCGTTCCAATAACATCATTTGGTTTCTAAACTTGGAATCCTGTTTGGGTCATTCGAAGTGATTAATATCCGTTCCAATAACATCGTTTGGTTTCTAAACTTGGAATCCTGTTTGGGTCATTCGAAGTGATTAATATCCGTTCCAATAACATCGTTTGGTTTCTAAACTTGGAATCCTGTTAGCATCACTCCAAGTGATTAATATCCGTTCCAATAAAATCATTTGGTTTCTAAACTTGGAATCCTGTTTGGGTCATTCGAAGTGATTAATATCCGTTCCAATAACATCATTTGGTTTCTAAACTTGGAATCCTGTTAGCGTCACTCCCAGTGATTAATATCCGTTCCAATAAAATCATTTGGTTTCTAAACTTGGAATCCTGTTTGGGTCATTCGAAGTGATTAATATCCGTTCCAATAACATCGTTTGGTTTCTAAACTTGGAATCCTGTTTGGGTCATTCGAAGTGATTAATATCCGTTCCAATAAAATCATTTGGTTTCTAAACTTGGAATCCTGTTTGGGTCATTCGAAGTGATTAATATCCGTTCCAATAACATCATTTGGTTTCTAAACTTGGAATCCTGTTAGCGTCACTCCCAGTGATTAATATCCGTTCCAATAAAATCATTTGGTTTCTAAACTTGGAATCCTGTTTGGGTCATTCGAAGTGATTAATATCCGTTCCAATAACATCGTTTGGTTTCTAAACTTGGAATCCTGTTTGGGTCATTCGAAGTGATTAATATCCGTTCCAATAACATCATTTGGTTTCTAAACTTGGAATCCTGTTTGGGTCATTCGAAGTGATTAATATCCGTTCCAATAACATCGTTTGGTTTCTAAACTTGGAATCCTGTTAGCATCACTCCAAGTGATTAATATCCGTTCCAATAACATCGTTTGGTTTCTTCACTTGCAATTTCGTTCGGATTACTCCAAGTGATTAATATCCGTTCCAATAAAATCATTTGGTTTCTAAACTTGGAATCCTGTTTGGGTCATTCGAAGTGATTAATATCCGTTCCAATAACATCATTTGGTTTCTAAACTTGGAATCCTGTAAGCGTCACTCCAAGTGATTAATATCCGTTCCAATAACATCATTTGGTTTCTAAACTTGGAATCCTGTAAGCATCACTCCAAGTGATTAATATCCGTTCCAATAACATCATTTGGTTTCTAAACTTGGAATCCTGTAAGCGTCACTCCAAGTGATTAATATCCGTTCCAATAAAATCATTTGGTTTCTAAACTTGGAATCCTGTTTGGGTCATTCGAAGTGATTAATATCCGTTCCAATAACATCATTTGGTTTCTAAACTTGGAATCCTGTAAGCGTCACTCCAAGTGATTAATATCCGTTCCAATAACATCATTTGGTTTCTAAACTTGGAATCCTGTAAGCATCACTCCAAGTGATTAATATCCGTTCCAATAACATCGTTTGGTTTCTTCACTTGCAATTTCGTTCGGATTACTCCAAGTGATTAATATCAGTTCCAATAGTACCATTTGGTTTCTAAACTTGGAATCCTGTTTTGGTCATTCGAAGTGATTCCTATCCTTTCTAATTACATAATTTTGATTTTCAAGTTGCTTGTAGTTTGTGGAAATGAACGAAATCGCAGGCGTGTCATTCAATAATACCATTCTTAGCGTTTTGTGGGTAAATAGGCTCTATATATGTTTAAAAAAGTAAGGAAAAATATTTGTAAAATATTTTTGACTGCAAGAGATCGAAGCAATCAGTCTGTAGTAAATCTTTCGGCCACAAAGTGTTACAGCACGCACCTGGTTTACCATAAGTAATAATAAACTTTGGATGGTCTCATTGGGTAAAGCAAGACGTGACTCGATCACTGGAGAGGAGAAGTAGCTAGGATTTATAGTGAAAATGCAGAAAAAGCACATCCAACGAACACCTCCGTCTTGGGAAATTTCCAGAAGCTCTCACCCCAGTCCAAAAACCAAGCTAAGAAGGAAACGTTATGATTGGACAAAATAAAATTTAGCGGTATAAGGTAGCCAATCAAATTTCAAGAGGGGATGAAACTATCCAAGGGATACACGAGAGGAGTTAGTCAAAAATCCAGGACTCAAGGGAGAGACATGTTAATTTTGATAACAAGTTCTAAACTAAACTAAAATAATAAAGTCGCTATGTAAAAGTAGTAAGTGATATTAAGTGAGGGAGGTACTTAAGTAGTAAGTGATATTAAGCGAGGGAGATACTTAAGTAGTAAGTGATATTAAGTGAGGGAGATAATCAGGTAGTAAGTGATATTAAGTGAGGGAGATATTTAAGTAGTAAGTGATATTAAGCGAGGGAGATACTTAAGTAGTAAGTGATATTAAGTGAGGGAGATAATCAGGTAGTAAGTGATATTAAGTGAGGGAGATATTTAAGTAGTAAGTGATATTAAGCGAGGGAGATACTTAAGTAGTAAGTGATATTAAGTGAGGGAGATAATCAGGTAGTAAGTGATATTAAGTGAGGGAGATATTTAAGTAGTAAGTGATATTAAGCGAGGGAGATACTTAAGTAGTAAGTGATATTAAGTGAGGGAGATAATCAGGTAGTAAGTGATATTAAGTGAGGGAGATATTTAAGTAGTAAGTGATATTAAGCGAGGGAGATACTTAAGTAGTAAGTGATATTAAGTGAGGGAGATAATCAGGTAGTAAGTGATATTAAGTGAGGGAGATATTTAAGTAGTAAGTGATATTAAGCGAGGGAGATACTTAAGTAGTAAGTGATATTAAGTGAGGGAGATAATCAGGTAGTAAGTGATATTAAGTGAGGGAGATATTTAAGTAGTAAGTGATATTAAGCGAGGGAGATACTTAAGTAGTAAGTGATATTAAGTGAGGGAGATAATCAGGTAGTAAGTGATATTAAGTGAGGGAGATACTTAAGTAGTAAGTGATATTAAGTGAGGGAGATATTATAGAAATAAATATAGTCCAGTTACGGTATAGAAGCATTTGTAGTGAATAGAGAAAGGTGAAATTAAGGGAGGGGAAACATCAGTAACTGAACGCAATCAGAAATCAACGCAATAACACAAGAGTCAACCACTGTAAGTATTAATTTATAGTAAATTCAAAGCCAACTCTTTAAAGTAAACATATTACGAATTGTATAAGCTTTTCATAATTTGTTTCAGAAACAATAAGTAATTCAAGCCAGTAACCTACATTTGCCTAAAGATAATCAACGACATTTTATAAGATTTTATTAGTTGAAAGAATAAATATAACAGATTTATTGCCAAATGAGAGCTTTACAAAACACAAGTTGTCTATTTGATTCCCATACAGTAAAAGTTCCTGTAGAACATCTTAAAGTAAAGTAAAACATAAAGGTATGTCATATATATATATATATATATATATATATATATATATATATATATATATATATATGAATAGTTATAATCTGGACTACATCCGTTCATTCTGCAATGCATAAAATCGCAGTTCCGACGTTTATCTAGAATCTCATTCAGCATTGACGTGCGTGTCAACTGTTGTTGGGTTCATCTCGTCAATGCTGGATGAGATTCTAGCGAAACGTCGGAACTGCGAATTTATGGACTGCAAAATGAACGGATGTACTCCAGATTATAACTATTCATCATATTTTTCCATCCGTGAAGGAATACGTATCAGCATATATATATATATATATATATATATATATATATATATATATATATATATATATATATATATATATATATATATATAAGCTATTGTAATAGGTTGTCTCTTATATATGAGAACACAAACGACAATAATTTTGAAAATATTAATCAACCTCATTCCCTTCCTATGTTTTAATATTCCTAGTTAATGAAGTGAATTACAGGAAATAAACGTAACGCATTTATTTTAACTTCAATTAAGTAATTAAAAGTAACGCAATCGTGTGATATTTTTGTATTTTGTTTGTGGCGGGGGAAACGTTTAAGTACAATTTATTCCTTCCACTTTTATACTCGTAAGTTGGAAAAAAACTAAATCTAAGCATTGCACCTTCCTGAAATTTATACTTATATACTTATATTTATATTTATAAAAGAATGGGTCAGAGAGACGTACTCAGTAGGAAGGTTAGGATTTAATAGAATCTTTGTACCCCCCCCCACCAGCCCTAAACAGCTTGGTTAGCAAAAGTATACCCGATACGTAGCGTTAACAAGGCAGTTCACCAGAACTACGACCAAAGTATACCCGGTACGTAGCGTTAACAAGGCAGTTCACCAGAGCTACGACCAAAGTATACCCGGTACGTAGCGTTAACAAGGCAGTTCACCAGAACTACGACCAAAGTATACCCGGTACTAGCGTTAACAAGGCAGGTCACCTGAACTAAGGCCAGAGTATAGTTAACACAAGACGTTTCTATAATCGTTTCACTTCTGTTTAGAATTGGAAATAGTTTCTAAGCGTTTAGAAGCGAGTTGTTTATTTTTTTAAATTAAAGAACACAAAACATTGGTTAACCAAATGGCTTACAGACCAATGTATCAGACATGTTTATTAGTGTTGCGTTACTACGAGAAGTAAGTAGTAACAGCTGGAAGACAGACGGCGAGCCCTGGCGACTGCTGAGGGAACTACGTCACACTCACAACTCAATACAACTGTACAGAGACGTCAGGAAATTTGAAGCCTCCTGTGTGGGGTTGTTGAGGGGGAAATCGTTAATCAAATAAAAACAATTCTTACCAGTGGTCATGAATATGAACATATTCTAGAATCTAACACCAGCTGTGCAACAATGAAAAGGTAGTAGGTACAAATACGGTTCTATAAGGAGTGCCGCGTCACACAAGACCTGTTCGCTTAGGAAAGGAAGATCACCAGACGGGGGGGGGGGTGTAATCACAGTAACCATGGCAACAAGAGCAATGGTTATTTATGTCTGTAAGTGTTGCAATAAACTAACAAAGTCAAGAGGAAATCTCGCAAAATCATTTGGTTTCTTAACTTGCAATCCTGTTTGGGTCACTCCCAGTGATTAATATCCGTTCCAATAATATCATTTGGTTTTTAAACTTGGAATCCTGTTAGCGTCACTCCCAGTGATTAATATCCGTTCCAATAATATCATTTGGTTTCTTCACTTGCAATTTCGTTCGGATTACTCCAAGTGAATAATATCCGTTCCAATAAAATCATTTGGTTTCTTAACTTGCAATCCTGTTTGGGTCACTGCCAGTGATTAATATCCGTTCCAATAATATCATTTGGTTTCTTAACTTGCAATCCTGTTTGGGTCACTCCCAGTGATTAATATCCGTTCCAATAATATCATTTGGTTTCTTAACTTGCAATCCTGTTAGCGTCACTCCCAGTGATTAATATCCGTTCCAATAATATCATTTGGTTTCTTAACTTGCAATCCTGTTTGGGTCACTCCCAGTGATTAATATCCGTTCCAATAATATCATTTGGTTTCTTAACTTGCAATCCTGTTTGGGTCACTCCCAGTGATTAATATCCGTTCCAATAATATCATTTGGTTTTTAAACTTGGAATCCTGTTAGCGTCACTCCCAGTGATTAATATCCGTTCCAATAATATCATTTGGTTTCTTGACTTGCAATTTCGTTCGGATTACTCCAAGTGAATAATATCCGTTCCAATAAAATCATTTGGTTTCTTAACTTGCAATCCTGTTAGCGTCACTCCCAGTGATTAATATCCGTTCCAATAATATCATTTGGTTTCTTAACTTGCAATCCTGTTTGGGTCACTCCCAGTGATTAATATCCGTTCCAATAATATCATTTGGTTTTTAAACTTGGAATCCTGTTAGCGTCACTCCCAGTGATTAATATCCGTTCCAATAAAATCATTTGGTTTCTTAACTTGCAATCCTGTTTGGGTCACTCCCAGTGATTAATATCCGTTCCAATAACATCGTTTGGTTTCTAAACTTGGAATCCTGTTAGCGTCACTCCCAGTGATTAATATCCGTTCCAATAATATCATTTGGTTTCTTAACTTGCAATCCTGTTAGCGTCACTCCCAGTGATTAATATCCGTTCCAATAATATCATTTGGTTTCTTAACTTGCAATCCTGTTTGGGTCACTCCCAGTGATTAATATCCGTTCCAATAATATCATTTGGTTTCTTAACTTGCAATCCTGTTTGGGTCACTCCCAGTGATTAATATCCGTTCCAATAACATCGTTTGGTTTCTAAACTTGGAATCCTGTTAGCGTCACTCCCAGTGATTAATATCCGTTCCAATAAAATCATTTGGTTTCTTAACTTGCAATCCTGTTTGGGTCACTCCCAGTGATTAATATCCATTCCAATAATATCATTTGGTTTTTAAACTTGGAATCCTGTTAGCGTCACTCCCAGTGATTAATATCCGTTCCAATAATATCATTTGGTTTCTAAACTTGGAATCCTGTTAGCGTCACTCCAAGTGATTAATATCCGTTCCAATAACATCATTTGGTTTCTAAACTTGGAATCCTGTAAGCGTCACTCCAAGTGAATAATATCCGTTCCAATAATATCATTTGGTTTCTAAACTTGGAATCCTGTTAGCGTCACTCCCAGTGATTAATATCCGTTCCAATAACATCATTTGGTTTCTTCACTTGCAATTTCGTTCGGATCACTCCAAGTGAATAATATCCGTTCCAATAAAATCATTTGGTTTCTTAACTTGCAATCCTGTTTGGGTCACTCCCAGTGATTAATATCCGTTCCAATAATATCATTTGGTTTTTAAACTTGGAATCCTGTTAGCGTCACTCCCAGTGATTAATATCCGTTCCAATAACATCGTTTGGTTTCTTCACTTGCAATTTCGTTCGGATTACTCCAAGTGAATAATATCCGTTCCAATAAAATCATTTGGTTTCTTAACTTGCAATCCTGTTTGGGTCACTCCCAGTGATTAATATCCGTTCCAATAATATCATTTGGTTTTTAAACTTGGAATCCTGTTAGCGTCACTCCCAGTGATTAATATCCGTTCCAATAACATCATTTGGTTTCTAAACTTGGAATCCTGTAAGCGTCACTCCAAGTGATTAATATCCGTTCCAATAACATCATTTGGTTTCTAAACTTGGAATCCTGTAAGCGTCACTCCAAGTGATTAATATCCGTTCCAATAATATCATTTGGTTTCTAAACTTGGAATCCTGTTAGCGTCACTCCCAGTGATTAATATCCGTTCCAATAATATCATTTGGTTTTTAAACTTGGAATCCTGTTAGCGTCACTCCCAGTGATTAATATCCGTTCCAATAATATCATTTGGTTTCTAAACTTGGAATCCTGTTAGCGTCACTCCCAGTGATTAATATCCGTTCCAATAATATCATTTGGTTTTTAAACTTGGAATCCTGTTAGCGTCACTCCCAGTGATTAATATCCGTTCCAATAATATCATTTGGTTTTTAAACTTGGAATCCTGTTAGCGTCACTCCCAGTGATTAATATCCGTTCCAATAACATCATTTGGTTTCTAAACTTGGAATCCTGTTAGCGTCACTCCCAGTGATTAATATCCGTTCCAATAATATCATTTGGTTTCTAAACTTGGAATCCTGTTAGCGTCACTCCCAGTGATTAATATCCGTTCCAATAATATCATTTGGTTTTTAAACTTGGAATCCTGTTAGCGTCACTCCCAGTGATTAATATCCGTTCCAATAATATCATTTGGTTTTTAAACTTGGAATCCTGTTAGCGTCACTCCCAGTGATTAATATCCGTTCCAATAATATCATTTGGTTTTTAAACTTGGAATCCTGTTAGCGTCACTCCCAGTGATTAATATCCGTTCCAATAATATCATTTGGTTTTTAAACTTGGAATCCTGTTAGCGTCACTCCCAGTGATTAATATCCGTTCCAATAATATCATTTGGTTTCTAAACTTGGAATCCTGTTAGCGTCACTCCCAGTGATTAATATCCGTTCCAATAATATCATTTGGTTTCTAAACTTGGAATCCTGTTAGCGTCACTCCCAGTGATTAATATCCGTTCCAATAATATCATTTGGTTTTTAAACTTGGAATCCTGTTAGCGTCACTCCCAGTGATTAATATCCGTTCCAATAACATCGTTTGGTTTTTAAACTTGGAATCCTGTTAGCGTCACTCCCAGTGATTAATATCCGTTCCAATAATATCATTTGGTTTTTAAACTTGGAATCCTGTTAGCGTCACTCCCAGTGATTAATATCCGTTCCAATAACATCGTTTGGTTTCTAAACTTGGAATCCTGTTAGCGTCACTCCCAGTGATTAATATCCGTTCCAATAATATCATTTGGTTTTTAAACTTGGAATCCTGTTAGCGTCACTCCAAGTGATTAATATCCGTTCCAATAACATCGTTTGGTTTCTTCACTTGCAATTTCGTTCGGATTACTCCAAGTGAATAATATCCGTTCCAATAAAATCATTTGGTTTCTTAACTTGCAATCCTGTTTGGGTCACTCCCAGTGATTAATATCCGTTCCAATAATATCATTTGGTTTTTAAACTTGGAATCCTGTTAGCGTCACTCCCAGTGATTAATATCCGTTCCAATAACATCATTTGGTTTCTAAACTTGGAATCCTGTAAGCGTCACTTCAAGTGATTAATATCCGTTCCAATAACATCATTTGGTTTCTAAACTTGGAATCCTGTTAGCGTCACTCCCAGTGATTAATATCCGTTCCAATAACATCATTTGGTTTCTAAACTTGGAATCCTGTTAGCGTCACTCCAAGTGATTAATATCCGTTCCAATAACATCGTTTGGTTTCTTCACTTGCAATTTCGTTCGGATTACTCCAAGTGAATAATATCCGTTCCAATAAAATCATTTGGTTTCTTAACTTGCAATCCTGTTTGGGTCACTCCCAGTGATTAATATCCGTTCCAATAACATCATTTGGTTTCTAAACTTGGAATCCTGTTAGCGTCACTCCAAGTGATTAATATCCGTTCCAATAACATCGTTTGGTTTCTTCACTTGCAATTTCGTTCGGATTACTCCAAGTGAATAATATCCGTTCCAATAAAATCATTTGGTTTCTTAACTTGCAATCCTGTTTGGGTCACTCCCAGTGATTAATATCCGTTCCAATAATATCATTTGGTTTTTAAACTTGGAATCCTGTTTGCGTCACTCCCAGTGATTAATATCCGTTCCAATAACATCGTTTGGTTTCTAAACTTGGAATCCTGTTAGCGTCACTCCAAGTGATTAATATCCGTTCCAATAATATCATTTGGTTTCTAAACTTGCAATCCTGTTTGGGTCACTCCCAGTGATTAATATCCGTTCCAATAATATCATTTGGTTTTTAAACTTGGAATCCTGTTTGCGTCACTCCCAGTGATTAATATCCGTTCCAATAACATCGTTTGGTTTCTAAACTTGGAATCCTGTTAGCGTCACTCCAAGTGATTAAAATCCGTTCCAATAACATCGTTTGGTTTCTTCACTTGCAATTTCGTTCGGATTACTCCAAGTGAATAATATCCGTTCCAATAAAATCATTTGGTTTCTTAACTTGCAATCCTGTTTGGGTCACTCCCAGTGATTAATATCCGTTCCAATAATATCATTTGGTTTTTAAACTTGGAATCCTGTTTGCGTCACTCCCAGTGATTAATATCCGTTCCAATAACATCGTTTGGTTTCTAAACTTGGAATCCTGTTAGCGTCACTCCAAGTGATTAAAATCCGTTCCAATAACATCGTTTGGTTTCTTCACTTGCAATTTCGTTCGGATTACTCCAAGTGAATAATATCCGTTCCAATAAAATCATTTGGTTTCTTAACTTGCAATCCTGTTTGGGTCACTCCCAGTGATTAATATCCGTTCCAATAATATCATTTGGTTTTTAAACTTGGAATCCTGTTAGCGTCACTCCCAGTGATTAATATCCGTTCCAATAACATCATTTGGTTTCTAAACTTGGAATCCTGTAAGCGTCACTCCAAGTGATTAATATCCGTTATAATAACATCATTTGGTTTCTAAACTTGGAATCCTGTAAGCGTCACTCCAAGTGATTAATATCCGTTCCAATAACATCGTTTGGTTTCTAAACTTGGAATCCTGTTAGCATCACTCAAAGTGATTAATATCCGTTCCAATAACATCATTTGGTTTCTAAACTTGGAATCCTGTTAGCGTCACTCCAAGTGATTAATATCCGTTCCAATAACATCGTTTGGTTTCTAAACTTGGAATCCTGTTAGCATCACTCCAAGTGATTAATATCCGTTCCAATAACATCGTTTGGTTTCTTCACTTGCAATTTCGTTCGGATTACTACAAGTGATTAATATCCGTTCCAATAAAATCATTTGGTTTCTAAACTTGGAATCCTGTTTGGGTCATTCGAAGTGATTAATATCCGTTCCAATAACATCATTTGGTTTCTAAACTTGGAATCCTGTTTGGGTCATTCGAAGTGATTAATATCCGTTCCAATAACATCATTTGGTATCTAAACTTGGAATCCTGTTTGGGTCATTCGAAGTGATTAATATCCGTTCCAATAACATCGTTTGGTTTCTAAACTTGGAATCCTGTTTGGGTCATTCGAAGTGATTAATATCCGTTCCAATAACATCGTTTGGTTTCTAAACTTGGAATCCTGTTTGGGTCATTCGAAGTGATTAATATCCGTTCCAATAACATCGTTTGGTTTCTAAACTTGGAATCCTGTTAGCATCACTCCAAGTGATTAATATCCGTTCCAATAACATCATTTGGTTTCTAAACTTGGAATCCTGTTTGGGTCATTCGAAGTGATTAATATCCGTTCCAATAACATCGTTTGGTTTCTAAACTTGGAATCCTGTTTGGGTCATTCGAAGTGATTAATATCCGTTCCAATAAAATCATTTGGTTTCTAAACTTGGAATCCTGTTTGGGTCATTCGAAGTGATTAATATCCGTTCCAATAACATCATTTGGTTTCTAAACTTGGAATCCTGTTTGGGTCATTCGACGTGATTAATATCCGTTCCAATAACATCGTTTGGTTTCTAAACTTGGAATCCTGTTAGCATCACTCCAAGTGATTAATATCCGTTCCAATAACATCGTTTGGTTTCTTCACTTGCAATTTCGTTCGGATTACTCCAAGTGATTAATATCCGTTCCAATAAAATCATTTGGTTTCTAAACTTGGAATCCTGTTTGGGTCATTCGAAGTGATTAATATCCGTTCCAATAACATCATTTGGTTTCTAAACTTGGAATCCTGTTTGGGTCATTCGAAGTGATTAATATCCGTTCCAATAACATCGTTTGGTTTCTAAACTTGGAATCCTGTTTGGGTCATTCGAAGTGATTAATATCCGTTCCAATAACATCGTTTGGTTTCTAAACTTGGAATCCTGTTAGCATCACTCCAAGTGATTAATATCCGTTCCAATAAAATCATTTGGTTTCTAAACTTGGAATCCTGTTTGGGTCATTCGAAGTGATTAATATCCGTTCCAATAACATCATTTGGTTTCTAAACTTGGAATCCTGTTAGCGTCACTCCCAGTGATTAATATCCGTTCCAATAAAATCATTTGGTTTCTAAACTTGGAATCCTGTTTGGGTCATTCGAAGTGATTAATATCCGTTCCAATAACATCGTTTGGTTTCTAAACTTGGAATCCTGTTTGGGTCATTCGAAGTGATTAATATCCGTTCCAATAAAATCATTTGGTTTCTAAACTTGGAATCCTGTTTGGGTCATTCGAAGTGATTAATATCCGTTCCAATAACATCATTTGGTTTCTAAACTTGGAATCCTGTTAGCGTCACTCCCAGTGATTAATATCCGTTCCAATAAAATCATTTGGTTTCTAAACTTGGAATCCTGTTTGGGTCATTCGAAGTGATTAATATCCGTTCCAATAACATCGTTTGGTTTCTAAACTTGGAATCCTGTTTGGGTCATTCGAAGTGATTAATATCCGTTCCAATAACATCATTTGGTTTCTAAACTTGGAATCCTGTTTGGGTCATTCGAAGTGATTAATATCCGTTCCAATAACATCGTTTGGTTTCTAAACTTGGAATCCTGTTAGCATCACTCCAAGTGATTAATATCCGTTCCAATAACATCGTTTGGTTTCTTCACTTGCAATTTCGTTCGGATTACTCCAAGTGATTAATATCCGTTCCAATAAAATCATTTGGTTTCTAAACTTGGAATCCTGTTTGGGTCATTCGAAGTGATTAATATCCGTTCCAATAACATCATTTGGTTTCTAAACTTGGAATCCTGTAAGCGTCACTCCAAGTGATTAATATCCGTTCCAATAACATCATTTGGTTTCTAAACTTGGAATCCTGTAAGCATCACTCCAAGTGATTAATATCCGTTCCAATAACATCATTTGGTTTCTAAACTTGGAATCCTGTAAGCGTCACTCCAAGTGATTAATATCCGTTCCAATAAAATCATTTGGTTTCTAAACTTGGAATCCTGTTTGGGTCATTCGAAGTGATTAATATCCGTTCCAATAACATCATTTGGTTTCTAAACTTGGAATCCTGTAAGCGTCACTCCAAGTGATTAATATCCGTTCCAATAACATCATTTGGTTTCTAAACTTGGAATCCTGTAAGCATCACTCCAAGTGATTAATATCCGTTCCAATAACATCGTTTGGTTTCTTCACTTGCAATTTCGTTCGGATTACTCCAAGTGATTAATATCCGTTCCAATAAAATCATTTGGTTTCTAAACTTGGAATCCTGTTTGGGTCACTCCCAGTGATTAATATCAGTTCCAATAGTACCATTTGGTTTCTAAACTTGGAATCCTGTTTTGGTCATTCGAAGTGATTCCTATCCTTTCTAATTACATAATTTTGATTTTCAAGTTGCTTGTAGTTTGTGGAAATGAACGAAATCGCAGGCGTGTCATTCAATAATACCATTCTTAGCGTTTTGTGGGTAAATAGGCTCTATATATGTTTAAAAAAGTAAGGAAAAATATTTGTAAAATATTTTTGACTGCAAGAGATCGAAGCAATCAGTCTGTAGTAAATCTTTCGGCCACAAAGTGTTACAGCACGCACCTGGTTTACCATAAGTAATAATAAACTTTGGATGGTCTCATTGGGTAAAGCAAGACGTGACTCGATCACTGGAGAGGAGAAGTAGCTAGGATTTATAGTGAAAATGCAGAAAAAGCACATCCAACGAACACCTCCGTCTTGGGAAATTTCCAGAAGCTCTCACCCCAGTCCAAAAACCAAGCTAAGAAGGAAACGTTATGATTGGACAAAATAAAATTTAGCGGTATAAGGTAGCCAATCAAATTTCAAGAGGGGATGAAACTATCCAAGGGATACACGAGAGGAGTTAGTCAAAAATCCAGGACTCAAGGGAGAGACATGTTAATTTTGATAACAAGTTCTAAACTAAACTAAAATAATAAAGTCGCTATGTAAAAGTAGTAAGTGATATTAAGTGAGGGAGGTACTTAAGTAGTAAGTGATATTAAGCGAGGGAGATACTTAAGTAGTAAGTGATATTAAGTGAGGGAGATAATCAGGTAGTAAGTGATATTAAGTGAGGGAGATATTTAAGTAGTAAGTGATATTAAGCGAGGGAGATACTTAAGTAGTAAGTGATATTAAGTGAGGGAGATAATCAGGTAGTAAGTGATATTAAGTGAGGGAGATATTTAAGTAGTAAGTGATATTAAGCGAGGGAGATACTTAAGTAGTAAGTGATATTAAGTGAGGGAGATAATCAGGTAGTAAGTGATATTAAGTGAGGGAGATATTTAAGTAGTAAGTGATATTAAGCGAGGGAGATACTTAAGTAGTAAGTGATATTAAGTGAGGGAGATAATCAGGTAGTAAGTGATATTAAGTGAGGGAGATATTTAAGTAGTAAGTGATATTAAGCGAGGGAGATACTTAAGTAGTAAGTGATATTAAGTGAGGGAGATAATCAGGTAGTAAGTGATATTAAGTGAGGGAGATATTTAAGTAGTAAGTGATATTAAGCGAGGGAGATACTTAAGTAGTAAGTGACATTAAGTGAGGGAGATAATCAGGTAGTAAGTGATATTAAGTGAGGGAGATATTTAAGTAGTAAGTGATATTAAGCGAGGGAGATACTTAAGTAGTAAGTGATATTAAGTGAGGGAGATAATCAGGTAGTAAGTGATATTAAGTGAGGGAGATACTTAAGTAGTAAGTGATATTAAGTGAGGGAGATATTATAGAAATAAATATAGTCCAGTTACGGTATAGAAGCATTTGTAGTGAATAGAGAAAGGTGAAATTAAGGGAGGGGAAACATCAGTAACTGAACGCAATCAGAAATCAACGCAATAACACAAGAGTCAACCACTGTAAGTATTAATTTATAGTAAATTCAAAGCCAACTCTTTAAAGTAAACATATTACGAATTGTATAAGCTTTTCATAATTTGTTTCAGAAACAATAAGTAATTCAAGCCAGTAACCTACATTTGCCTAAAGATAATCAACGACATTTTATAAGATTTTATTAGTTGAAAGAATAAATATAACAGATTTATTGCCAAATGAGAGCTTTACAAAACACAAGTTGTCTATTTGATTCCCATACAGTAAAAGTTCCTGTAGAACATCTTAAAGTAAAGTAAAACATAAAGGTATGTCATATATATATATATATATATATATATATATATATATATATATATATATATATATATATGAATAGTTATAATCTGGACTACATCCGTTCATTCTGCAATGCATAAAATCGCAGTTCCGACGTTTATCTAGAATCTCATTCAGCATTGACGTGCGTGTCAACTGTTGTTGGGTTCATCTCGTCAATGCTGGATGAGATTCTAGCGAAACGTCGGAACTGCGAATTTATGGACTGCAAAATGAACGGATGTACTCCAGATTATAACTATTCATCATATTTTTCCATCCGTGAAGGAATACGTATCAGCATATATATATATATATATATATATATATATATATATATATATATATATATATATATATATAAGCTATTGTAATAGGTTGTCTCTTATATATGAGAACACAAACGACAATAATTTTGAAAATATTAATCAACCTCATTCCCTTCCTATGTTTTAATATTCCTAGTTAATGAAGTGAATTACAGGAAATAAACGTAACGCATTTATTTTAACTTCAATTAAGTAATTAAAAGTAACGCAATCGTGTGATATTTTTGTATTTTGTTTGTGGCGGGGGAAACGTTTAAGTACAATTTATTCCTTCCACTTTTATACTCGTAAGTTGGAAAAAAACTAAATCTAAGCATTGCACCTTCCTGAAATTTATACTTATATACTTATATTTATATTTATAAAAGAATGGGTCAGAGAGACGTACTCAGTAGGAAGGTTAGGATTTAATAGAATCTTTGTACCCCCCCCCCCACCAGCCCTAAACAGCTTGGTTAGCAAAAGTATACCCGATACGTAGCGTTAACAAGGCAGTTCACCAGAACTACGACCAAAGTATACCCGGTACGTAGCGTTAACAAGGCAGTTCACCAGAGCTACGACCAAAGTATACCCGGTACGTAGCGTTAACAAGGAAGTTCACCAGAACTACGACCAAAGTATACCCGGTACTAGCGTTAACAAGGCAGGTCACCTGAACTAAGGCCAGAGTATAGTTAACACAAGACGTTTCTATAATCGTTTCACTTCTGTTTAGAATTGGAAATAGTTTCTAAGCGTTTAGAAGCGAGTTGTTTATTTTTTTAAATTAAAGAACACAAAACATTGGTTAACCAAATGGCTTACAGACCAATGTATCAGACATGTTTATTAGTGTTGCGTTACTACGAGAAGTAAGTAGTAACAGCTGGAAGACAGACGGCGAGCCCTGGCGACTGCTGAGGGAACTACGTCACACTCACAACTCAATACAACTGTACAGAGACGTCAGGAAATTTGAAGCCTCCTGTGTGGGGTTGTTGAGGGGGAAATCGTTAATCAAATAAAAACAATTCTTACCAGTGGTCATGAATATGAACATATTCTAGAATCTAACACCAGCTGTGCAACAATGAAAAGGTAGTAGGTACAAATACGGTTCTATAAGGAGTGCCGCGTCACACAAGACCTGTTCGCTTAGGAAAGGAAGATCACCAGACGGGGGGGGGGGTGTAATCACAGTAACCATGGCAACAAGAGCAATGGTTATTTATGTCTGTAAGTGTTGCAATAAACTAACAAAGTCAAGAGGAAATCTCGCAATTTGAAAAAATGTAGGCTTTTATTATTCACTGTAAGCTAAGTGCCCACTAACCCCAAGAAAGCACTGAGTATAGCCTACACTGTGGGCTAAGCGCCCACTAACCCCAAGAAAGACGTAAATACATCCTTCACTGTAGGCCAATTGCCCACTAACCCCAATAAAGCACTGAGTATAGCCTACACTGTGGGCTAAGCGCCCACTAAGCCCAAGAAAGCCGTAAATACATCCTTCACTGTAGGCCAATTGCCCACTAACCCCAATAAAGCACTGAGTATAGCCTACACTGTGGGCTAAGCGCCCACTAAGCCCAAGAAAGCCGTAAATACATCCTTCACTGTAGGCCAATTGCCCACTAACCCCAATAAAGCACTGAGTATAGCCTTCACTTTAGGCTAAGTGCCCCCTAATTCCAAGAAAGCAGTGAGTGTAGCATTGACTGTGGGCTAAGTGCCCACTAACCCCAAAAAAGCCGTAAATACATCCTTCACTGTAGGCCAATTGCCCACTAACCACAATAAAGCACTGAGTATAGCCTACACTGTGGGCTAAGCGCCCACTAACCCCAAGAAAGCCGTAAATACATCCTTCACTGTAGGCCAATTGCCCACTAACCCCAATAAAGCACTGAGTATAGCCTACACTGTGGGCTAAGCGCCCACTAAGCCCAAGAAAGCCGTAAATACATCCTTCACTGTAGGCCAATTGCCCACTAACCCCAATAAAGCACTGAGTATAGCCTTCACTTTGGGCTAAGTGCCCCCTAATTCCAAGAAAGCAGTGAGTGTAGCATTGACTGTGGGCTAAGTGCCCACTAACCCCAAAAAAGCCGTAAATACATCCTTCACTGTAGGCCAATTGCCCACTAACCCCAATAAAGCACTGAGTATAGCCTTCACTTTGGGATAAGTGCCCCCTAACCCCAAGAAAGCACTGAGTATAGCCTTCACTTAGGGATAAGTGCCCCCTAACCCCAAGAAAGCAGTGAGTATAGCCTTCACTTAGGGATAAGTGCCCCCTAACCCCAAGAAAGCAGTGAGTATAGCCTTCACTTTGGGATAAGTGTCCCCTAACCCCAAGAAAGCAGTGAGTATAACTTTCATTGTAGCACTTCTAAACTCGCTGTCTCTTTAAAATATTTTAGTTCTAGCAACTACAATGCATGGGCCTCCTACTTACGCAAAATATGTCTAGAGTTGAATGTCATCGTATAAAGGAGGACACACTGTTTGTCAAGTTACCTGCAACAAAGAAGAAACCTGTTAATTCCTTTATAGAAAGTTTTTAAACGCTCAGAAATGTTAATTTGAAAAGGTTTTCTGTGCTATTAAAAACAATCAATTGATAATTTTTAAATTTCGATTTAAGAAACTGAAGAAAAGAAGCAAAACAAGTAATAGTCGTAGGAGAAAGAGCTGAAAAGGAGAACACACATAATAACAGAAAGAATAAAGAAGAGGAAAATTAGCAGAGAAAGGGAAAAAGGATAAGCATGAGGAGGCTGAGCAGAAAGAAGAGACGAAGAGAATATTACGAAAAGTGATTTGAAAACAGGAGCACAAGAAGAATGAAGAAAATATTATGAGACAAAGAAGGAGTAAACGAAAGTGAAAGAGAGGACGAGGAAAAGAGGAAAACGAAACAGGAGAAGAGATAAAAGATAGAGGTGAAGAGAAAAGATGAAATGTTTCGTGACATTGTTTCGTGTTAGACAAGCATAAAAGGCTTGTTGGCAATTGTAAATGTCTTTCTTAGCTCATGAGGTTCATCCCCCCAAAGGGCCAGGCAGAGTTAGGGAATTGTCAAGGGTCAGGCAGAGTTAGGGACTTGTCAAGGGCCGGGCAGAGTTAGGGACTTGTCAAGGGCCAGGCAGAGTTAGGGACTTGTCAAGGGCCAGGCAGAGTTAGGGACTTGTCAAGGGCAAGGCAGAGTTAGGGACTTGTCAAGGGCCAGGCAGAGTTAGGGACTTGTCAAGGGCCAGGCAGAGTTAGGGACTTGTCAAGGGCCAGACAGAGTTAAGGACTTGTCAAGGGCCATCCGGTGGTGCATGCAGTTTACATCACATATTAGGCTCCCCACTGTTTCTGTATTTAAATCACAATTCTACAAGCTTTGGACTAATATCACGGTGATTTGTTTATCCAAAATAATGTGGAGGGTATAGACTATTAATGATTCTTCCATTGTAAGGGAAAAGTTCCATTGAAATACAAATTATATAGCTCGAATTATGTATAAATAAATTAAAAAAGTAATAAAACTTGATATTACAACGTTTAAAGCTCGCGAAGTAAACAAAGTGGTAAATCACTCAACGGCTCGTATCACAAGCCTTGACAATGCGGACACTGTGCGCCATTAAAGTTAAATGACACATCTTGTAGTGTGTAAGCGCTGTAGTACTGAGATTTGTTTTCGTATTTAGTACGACTAGCTGCCCTGCCATTCCCCTCTCTCTCACACCTGCGTAAGAAGAGGGATCGTCAAGAAACAAGTTAAAACCAAAACCTATTCATCTTAGTAAATATTGACCTCCCTTTCTCGATTCTCGTATGAGTTGTTCTAATTCCGAGTTTAAATATATCCTGATAGTTGCCCCGACTTGCCCCCCCCCTGTGTTCTCTTTGGAACCAACTCTAATGCTGTTGAGGTTCCCAAGCAGAGAAATGCGAAATATTACCCCGAATGTAGAACAATTAGTTAAGGTGCTGTACATCGAAACTACTCACACACATAACTTTAAGTACGTACCCTACCAGAACGAATGCGAAATAGCATACTCAAGTGTTATTATGTTACAGCCTTGAACAAACTAAGGCACAGATATGGAGTTACACTGCTTTTCTTGTCCTTGGAAACAAATCGCCATTGCAATGAGTGATGTTATTGTCCTTGGAGACGTTAACGCTAATGTTTCAACAGAATTGGTAAAGAAGCTTTTACAAGTATGTCCTGAATGCAGGAAGAAATCAATAACCTGTGTGCTGGGAAGGAAACATATTGAAATTAAGGTTAACTGGGACTTGTAACTTTAGCGATATCGCTTCGTTGAGTGATGCAGAGACGTGTCACATCTGCCGCAGCGATGTGCGCTGGATTGTCTCTGCGGTGCAGCGAAAAATGGGGCAAACAATATACAAGAGGGTGGGTCGGATGTACTGTAGTGTGGGTAGATGTTACACCTTTCAATAACATACATTTTGTGTTACTGAATAGGGGTAAGACTTATCTAGTTACAGTACTGTGACTATGTACAGGTCCTACTTGCGCAGACAGATCCCATTCGATACTCTGTATCGCAACGGTAAGTCGGCCTCTACAACAATGGTTTGGATTGTTACACCTCGCCAAAAGTTGGAACATACATTCCTCTATCTTCCCCACGTTCCCAATCAACATTCCCATCTTGTTACGT
Organism: Prosapia bicincta; assembly: GCA_036971475.1. Classification (NCBI taxonomy): domain Eukaryota; kingdom Metazoa; phylum Arthropoda; class Insecta; order Hemiptera; family Cercopidae; genus Prosapia; species Prosapia bicincta. The sequence goes on along the minus strand of JBAIZL010000001.1, from coordinate 223,244,394 downwards.
TAAACGACGCCATACCAGGCATATGCTAGGAATTGTATTAAAAACGGTCGTTACATTCAAGAGGACGTCTTAAATGTTACTTGACGTTATCCCCAGGGAATTGTCCCTCTCATCCCGGCTTTAAGAGCCTCTTGGCTGACCAATAGAAATTGCACAGCTATGTAGGTTTATGTTAACATAAATTCTGTCCATATAATATAAACAACATAAAATACAGAACATTAGGGAGCGACAATAAAACCTTTATGGCTTATAGTAGGATGGAGCATATTATAAAATATATTTGCCTTGTGTTGCTTCAAACAACGGGACACATTAACGCGAGGCAAGCAAAACGGATTCTTAATAAAGTAAAACAAACTGCATTTAAGTCAATAAGCTTTGTTTAATGTCCAATAAAAAAAGAACAAAATGTAGCCCATTAGGGAAATTCGAAAACAATTGAAAATTGAGAAAAGAATAAAAAAAGAGAATTCAAAATTTCGAAACAAACGTTTTTCAGTGTTTCATGTCAAAAACCAAACGAAACCACACACATTTTTAGTTAATTGCTGCCTTTTTAAGGCAGCTGAGTGGCAAAGAGTTGTTTCACTTGTAGATTATCGCATTCCCCAGGCTAAGCAGCTAGAGAGAGCAATCACTCAAGTCTAGGGTTAGCATAGCTGAACTACTTTGCTATGGAGCGTTACAGGCTTTGCCAGTTTCCACCTGCTTCCGCAGTCATGGGTGTAATAAACTTGTAAAATAAAATTGAAAAATTAATTAAATTTCCGAATTAAAATCTGTACTAAATATGAATTCGTTTATAAATGCACTATCAATCACATAAAAGTTTATCAACTCCATTTTTCTGACGAACCTTTGTAATGAATCAAACATGGATAAAAACAATTTCACATTTTGACAGATTTTCCACAAACATAATTTTGCCAGCGCAAACCAATAAAACATCACAATGCTCTAGGCTAGGGCGTAAAAACTGTGGGAAATTGCATATGTTGGCGACACTGGCAAAAACAAATACTCCCTTCGTGTTAATAAAATCACGTACAACCCGAAGGAGAACGAATGATTGTCAATTTCCGATGCCAGTGTTTGTTTTAGGGACGTGAAGTTTAATTATACATTTTTCATACACGTTTCATACGACTCTAGTGAAATAATATTTTTGCAAAGATTTTTATACGTATTTTTACTTTAGAATGGGCTTGAGAGGTTACCTTGAGAGCTTAGTTTTATTTTCTTCTATTCTATAAGAGAACAGACATAGCGCGAGGCATAAGCGTGTGATGCTCTGTTGTGACATTTATAGAAGCTAAGATAACGGGGGTTGTATGTGTTTCCCACGTGCGCCGGTTAGGTCTTAAGCTGTGTTTGGCCTCTCTTTAACCATTTGATGACCTGGTAGATGCGTCTCCTTCTCTCGCAGTCCATGGTGCTATTTGCTTTCTCGATTCATCCTCCGACTTTATGCACTTTACAAATCTCTAGAAATGCTACCTCAGAATACAACTTACATTAATAGATGCCATCAATATAATGCCTTATCCACTTTACAAATCTCTAGAAATGCTACCTCAGAATACAACTTACATTAATAGATGCCATCAATATAATGCCTTATCCACTTTACAAATCTCTAGACATGCTACCTCAGAAAACAACTTACATTAATAAATGCCATCAATATAATGCCTTATCCACTTTACAAATCTCTAAAAATACTACTTCAGAATACAACTTACATTAATAGATGCCATCAATATAATGCCTTATCCACTTTACAAATCTCTAGAAATGCTACCTCAGAATACAACTTACATTAATAGATGCCATCAATATAATGCCTTATCCACTTTACAAATCTCTAGAAATGCTACCTCAGAATACAACTTACATTAATAGATGCCATCAATATAATGCCTTATCCACTTTACAAATCTCTAGACATGCTACCTCAGAAAACAACTTACATTAATAAATGCCATCAATATAATGCCTTATCCACTTTACAAATCTCTAAAAATACTACTTCAGAATACAACTTACATTAATAGATGCCATCAATATAATGCCTTATCCACTTTACAAATCTCTAGAAATGCTACCTCAGAATACAACTTACATTAATAGATGCCATCAATATAATGCCTTATCCACTTTACAAATCTCTAGAAATGCTACCTCAGAATACAACTTACATTAATAGATGCCATCAATATAATGCCTTATCCACTTTACAAATCTCTAGACATGCTACCTCAGAAAACAACTTACATTAATAAATGCCATCAATATAATGCCTTATCCACTTTACAAATCTCTAAAAATGCTACTTCAGAATACAACTTACATTAATAGATGCCATCAATATAATGCCTTATCCACTTTACAAATATCTAGAAATGCTATCTCAGAATACATCCTACATTAATAGATGCCATCAATATGCTGCATATAGGCCTTTAGCATTGTACAGTAGAGTTTCAAGTAGTAGCAAATTTGATTTAAAACTGCCAGGATTTGCCAAAATTTATAACAGGGTAAAAGTTTACATAGTGATAACATGGCCTCGGTACATAAACTGGTTTCGTCTCTTTGTAGAGATCAACCTTGATAGTAAAATATTATAGGCGTGAAGGACTATTTTTGCAAAATTTTGTACTTTATGTTTTTTATCAAAACCTAATTCCTTGCCTTCCTGTACCTTTCGTATACCTTAAAATATTGGTCACGTGGTATCTCCTTTCGATCTCACTTTACTACTATTTAACGATCTTTTCAGAGCATGCTTCAGCGAACGGTTTCTTCCCTCATCTTGACCATCTTCTTCCGGAATATTTGTCTTCTTGTTCCCTTCCTAAAACATTTCGAATCCCCTTAACCGACTTTCTTTACTTCTTCGAACTTTTCCGCCTACTTAAAATGCACAACATCAATGATGCACGAAAACCAGATAAAAAGGGACGGTCTTCTTACATGAACACGCTACTTAAAGTGTGCAAGAACAATAAAGATTTAACAAAGAATGAAAAATATTGCAACAAAGGAATGGAAAACTTAATTGGTTAAGCGAGGAGCCAAGATGAGATGGCACACTTTCATCCAACCCCTAAAGTACAATTAAGTAAAGATGGCCTCTACTTGGTGCGCCATTAGCCTTTGCACATAAAGTCTTGATATAAAAATATGCGCCCAGTATATTTTCATCCCTGCTGGGGTCTATAAAGCTGTCACTTATTTCATACACAGGCGTATGTCTCTCGTCCAGCCTGGTGGCATTCCTCTAGTAAACGGTGTAATGCCAGAGTAAGGGATATTCACGTTCAATCGATTTGATTATCTACACAAAATTTAAAAACAATATCAATGTTAATTGTACTGTAACTTTAAAGTTGTATAGTTTAATGTAGCATTAAAGTAGAACAGAATATTTTTTTTAAAGTAGCAGAATGTGAAAACTTCAAATGAATACATAATGTACTCATACATTAAATTTTATTATTGTATTGACTAAATGAAATTATATTATTAGGGTTTCTTAATAACACTAATGGGATTGCCTTTTATAGTTTTGCTGGATTTAGTTTTGTTTAAGGGGACCCGTCAGTAGTGGTATTATGCTCTTCCAAAGGTAGGAAACTCGTTATCGAGGGCCTTCAGAGGGTCGGAAAAGATTGTAAACTCCCTAAGGAATTCTTATCAGAAAGAGTAGATGAGCCGAGGGAGGGACATAAAGTTTCCCTGGTGCTGGGAAAGGGGGAAGGTAGAACTACTCGTCAGCGAGGGCCTTCAGAGGGTCGAAAAGGATTGTAAACTCCCTTGGGACTTAATATCAGGACGAGTACGTCCTCTGAAGAAGGGACATAAAGTTTGCCTGGTGCTGGGAAGGGGGAGGTAGAACTATGTTTCAACGAGGGCCTTCAGAGGGTCGGAAGGGATTGTAAACTCCCTGGGGAATTCCTATAAGGAAGAGTAGGTAGGCTTAGGGAGGGACATAAAGTTTGCCTGGTGCTGGAAAGGGGGGAAGGTAGAACTACTCGCCACCAAGTGCCTTCATAGGGTCGGATACAATCGTAAACTCAGTTGAGAATTCCTATCAGGAAGAGTAGGTGGCTGAGGAAGGGACATAAAGTTTTCCTGCTGGTGGAAAGGGGGGTAGAATTAATCGCCACCGAGGGCTTTCAGAGGGTCGGAAAGGATTGTAAACTCCCTGGGGAAATCCTATCAGGAAGAGTATGTAGGCCGGAGGGACATAATATTTCCTTGGTGTTGGGAATAGGGGAAGGTAGAACTAGGTGTCACCGAGGGCCTTCAGATGGTCGTAAATGATTATAAACTCCCTGGAGAGTTCCTATCAGGAAGAGTAGGTGCTCGGAGGGAGGGACATAAAGTTTTCCAGTTGCTGGAAAAGGGGGGAAGGTAGAACTACTCGCCATCTAGGGCCTTCAGAGGGTCGGAAATATTGTAAACTCCTTGGGACATTTCTATCAGGAAGAGTAGGTGGGCTGAGGAAGGGAAATAAAGTTTCCCTGGGCGTGGGAAGTGTGGTAAGGTAGAGCTACTCGCCACCGAGGGCCTTCAGAGGGTCAGAAAGGATTGTAAAGTCCATGGGGAATTTCTATCAGGAAGAGTAGGTGGGCTGAGGGAGGGACTAATGTTTCTTTGGTGTTGGGAAGGGGGGAAGGTAAACTACGTGTCACCGAGGGTCTTCAGATGGTCGGAAATGATTGTAAACTCCCTGGAGAGTTCCTATCAGGAAGAGTAGGTGGGCTGAGGGAGGGACATAAAGTTTTCCTGGTGCTGGGAAGTGGGGAAGTTAGAACTACTCGCCACCAAGGGCCTTCAAAGGGTCGAAAAGAATTCTAATTTTAGTCTTGCCGGGTAGGAGTGGAGGTAGAACTACCCTTTTCGCGGGAGGGGGGTCGAAGAGAGAAGTCTACTCGCCACCGAGGCCCTCAGTATTCTCAAAACTATCTTCAAACTAGAATATTTGCATTTCTTCAAGCTAATTTGTAATTAATAAAAAAAATTCTTACAAAACTGACCAAATAAAAGAAATTTTGGTCCGTAAAATGTAATAAGGAACTTTTATAGAGGTCAACCACAACTTCTCTGGTAAATGTGCTCTGTATGCGCATGTTTGACCAATCGATAATCTACAACAGTTGTTTTCTCTCTAAGATTTGTAGACTATCGATTGTGTAAAGTGTTCTTGTTAAGAGTGACAGCGTTCTAAATGACTTAACATTTATTACAGGACCCGTGGTGGTTGCCAAACGTCTAGAGAAGCTCAGACTTGCAAGGGTGAGTGTGGGACAGCTGTGAGATGATAGCACCTAGTATCTTAACAACCGGGAATCAGCTCTCCAGATGCTCCCGTTTCAGCATCGTGTCTGGCCTTGGTCTCCGTTACTTAACCATTGGCTTTTACAAACTCTTGAATACGCTTTGCTTTGTAATTAAACTGAGTTGACATATATAATTACTGGAAATAAAGTTCCTTTAAAGGCGCTTTCAGTCCCTTCAGTTCGCTTGTTAAATGTTCCGTTTGCGCTTTTAAAAATATTTACTTTGTTTCTCCGCCACCAGAAGCCCGCTTTTAAAAGAAATTATTAAACGAATGTAAATAGGTAATTGTAAAAGTGACTTGGGCGTACTCGAATGTTTATGTGAGGAAAATTTCTAGTTTAGCAAGGAATCGATAGTTGCAGACACTTAACATTAAAATGGTCACTGTGCCGTCACGGTCTTATATGGGGAAGCAAACACTAAATCTAGTCTTGCTAAAATAGGTAATATTGTGTTTAAGGAGAACAGCGCACATGTGCTAGCATAGAGCATGGCCGTCCCAGACTGTATGGCAGAGAGACGAGGGGTAAGTGCATGGGAAAGCTACAGATTTGGGTGATGGCTCGATAGCAGCGTCCCTAGGATCTATTCATTGAACTACTGTCACAACAATTGTCTTGGTGGACTTACCAATAGCAGAGCCTGTAGTGTTCTTCGTTGAGAACTGACAGCAGATAAAATTGATTGGTTGATACCAAAGAAAAGCTTTGAGAAATTCAATGAATTACTGAACTCATACTTTGCTTCAAACCAACTTCTAAAATTATTATTTTTTTAATACACTCATTTCTTGATTTTTCAGACATTCGTTAAATCCTTTTTTTCACATTTAACGGCTAAATGTTTAGCATGGATTTGGGGATATAAATCTAACACTAAGTTGGGGTGATGCGGTGAAAAACCTCGCTCTCATGGTTACCTCTCTACCCCATAGAAATGTCTTCCGAAATAATGCGCGCAAAATACTTCTTGTGCGTAAAATAATTAAAAGTTATAAAATATGTTCATGTTTTATAGAAATTAAAATGAAAACACAAAGAGAAGTAAATAAACTCCGCTACAGCCTGTCTGTTGGAGATATGCTCGGGACAACCGCATACTCGGTTCATTAAAATCCCCGCATGAAACTGAATAGAGCTCATCTTGTAATAATTAGCAAACACAGCGTCACCAGAGGGCACAATGGTGCAAGCAATGCCGACACAGGAAGTGTGTCGCGGACCGTGTTGTTAGAAACATTATTTCAAAGGGGAAAGGAGATATATTGAAGTAAAAGGACTGTTTATACTCAGATAGGGTTGTATTTTTGCGGGAATAGCTTTTTTATTATAATAAGGGATGACTAAGTAGTATTATAGATATTAAAAAGGAGGGACATGTGTTTATATTTAAGTTGATGAGGATATAAGTTTGTGCTCTGGGCATGAAAAGGAGTACGGAATAAAGAAGCAGAGGAAAAATAAGATATGAGAGGAAGAGGGGGCTTTCAGGGACAGACTTGCTTTACCTAGCTTCGTTGATAACGATCCTATAAGTTTCGGTAACGGAAAGTTAGCGTAACGTATAATAGATTTAGTTAAACATTAACATTTATTCCCCCTATAACGTTATATGTTCTAGAAGGAGAGACATACGCCTGTGTAGGAAATAAGTGACAGCTTTATAGACTCCTGTAGATATGAAAATATACTGGGCGCATATTTTTATATCAAGACTTTATGTGCAAAGGCTAATGGAGCACCAAGTAGAGGCCATCTTTACTTAATTGTACTTTAGTAGTTGGATGAAAGACAGAAGGACGTGTGTTGCCCCATCCTTGCACCCACTTTAGCAATTAAGTTTCGCCTTTTTCCCGCGTCTTATGACTAAGAAGTAAATTTGCGGAAGTAGGATTGTATACTGTAAAACCACATTGCTTTGTGCTTGGATAACTCTTCGTGCCGGAATCACACGAAAAACGCCACATTTTATCTAGTTATATCTATGTTAGGTATACAAATATTTTACCCTGAATTAGGTGATAACATATCGTTTCATACAATAGCTGATTTAATGTTATAGAACAGCTGATTTAACACGTAGCTTATGGTACTTTATTAATTGTATACTATAAAGTTAAAAGGTTTCGCTGCTTTCCAAAATATCCTTCACGGTAAGTGTATGTAATGTTTTGTTAGGTTTGGTCAGAGTAAGTTGGGTTTGTAAGATTAAGTTGGGTTAGAGTAAGTTGGGTTTGTAAGGTCAAGTTGGGTTAGGATAGAGTATATTTGGTTTGTAAGGTTAGAACAAGTTGGGTTCGTAAGGTTAAGTTGAGTTAGGTTAGAGTAGCTTGGGTGTGTAAGGTTAGGTAAAGTTAGGTTTGAGTAAGTTGGGTTTGTAAGGTTAGGTTAGGTTAGAGTAAGTTGGGTTTGTGGGTTAGTTTAGGTTAGAGTAAGTTGGGTTTGTGGGTTAGTTTAGGTTAGAGTAAGTTGGGTTTGAGGTTAGGTTAGGTTAGAGTAAGTTGGGTTTGTGGTTAAGTTAGGTTAGGTTAGAGTAAGTTGGGTTTGTAAGGTTAGGTTAGGTTAGAGTAAGTTGGGTTTGTGGTTAAGTTAGGTTAGGTTAGAGTAAGTTGGGTTTGTAAGGTTAGGTTAGGTTAGAGTAAGTTGGGTTTGTGGGTTAGTTTAGGTTAGAGTAAGTTGGGTTTGTGGGTTAGTTTAGGTTAGAGTAAGTTGGGTTTGTGGTTAGGTTAGGTTAGAGTAAGTTGGGTTTGTGGTTAAGTTAGGTTAGGTTAGAGTAAGTTGGGTTTGTTAAGTTAAGTTAGAGTAAGTTGGGTTTGTAAGGTCAAGTTAGGTTAGAGTAAGTTGGGTTTGTCAAGTTAAGTTAGAGTAAGTTGGGTTTGCAAGGTCAAGTTAGGTTAGAGTAAGTTGGGTTTGTAAGGTTAGGTTAGAGTAAGTTGGGTTTGTAAGGTTAGATTAGAGTAAGTTGGGTTTGTAAGGTTAGGTTAGAGTAAGTTGGGTTTGTAAGGTTAGGTCAGAGTAAGTTGGGTTTGTTAGGTTAAGATGCTTTTAAAGAAATTATTACAAGACGTCAGTAAGACATATTCTAGAATGAGTTATATTTGGTTAACCCCAAATCGAAGCGTCGAGAAAACAAGAACACAAGCAATGTTTTGTAGAAGAGCCATGTGTATAATAGAAGATGAAGTTTTAATGTTGCTGTCAATAATGCAGGTAAACTTACGTTTAATCTTGTTCTGCTTTCAATGAGCGAAGATCTAATTATGAAAGTCAAACTTGAATCAGTGTACGCAGTTACAGGTTAGGATCCCAAGTTGCTAAACATTGGCCACGGGCGGCGCTGTAAGCAGGTCACATCCCAGTTCGTGATTCGAGTACATTCCCTCTGTTGCGTTGTATTTGAATGTATTACCGCAACATACGAGCTATTTGTAACAACACGTATTTGTTATGGACCAATAAGAGACAAAGATTAAGCAACTTCATGCAATTATTATTTCTAGCAGTTTGGTATTAATACCGACCACACTCCAATAGGGAGTGTAAAACTTTATTGCCCTTATTTATACAACATTGCCATATACCTTAGAGTATCCAGTTAGGATGGATATGGTTGCAATGTTATACAACATTACTATACGTATACCTATATTAAAATATACCTAGTCAGGATAGATTTAGTTGTAAGATATGTATACAATTTTATTGTGAAGGTTTATTTATGTATATTTTCATGTGATTCCCTATACATATAGGATTGGTATAACACCACATTATCTTGATTTCACATAATTTTATAGGTACCCAGCTATGTGCGTGTGCGTGCGCGCGCGCGTGTGTGTATGTACCTACTTTAAAGTTATCCAATGCCAGATCCTGGCATCTCTACCTAGCCTCCCAGTAGAGACGCTATGTGCGTGTGCGTGCGCGCGCGTGTGTGTATGTACCTACTTTAAAGTTATCCAATGCCAGATCCTGGCATCTCTACCTAGCCTCCCAGTAGAGACGCTATGTGCGTGTGCGTGCGCGCGCGTGTGTGTATGTACCTACTTTAAAGTTATCCAATGCCAGATCCTGCATCTCTACCTAGCCTCCCAGTAGAGACGCTATGTGCGTGTGCGCGCGCGCGTGTGTGTGTATGTGCCTACTTTACGTTATCCAATGCCAGATCCTGGCATCTCTACCTAGCCTCCCAGTAGAGACGCTATGTGCGTGTGCGTGTATGTACCTACTTTACGTTATCCAATGCCAGATCCTGGCATCTCTACCTAGCCTCCCAGTAGAGACGCTATGTGCGTGTGCGCGCGCGCGTGTGTGTGTGTATGTGCCAACTTTACGTTATCCAATGCCAGATCCTGGCATCTCTACCTAGTCTCCCAGTAGAGACGCTATGTGCGTGTGCGTGCGCGCGCGTGTGTGTATGTACCTACTTTAAAGTTATCCAATGCCAGATCCTGGCATCTCTACCTAGCCTCCCAGTAGAGACGCTATGTGCGTGTGCGCGCGCGCGTGTGTGTGTATGTGCCTACTTTACGTTATCCAATGCCAGATCCTGGCATCTCTACCTAGCCTCCCAGTAGAGACGCTATGTGCGTGTGCGTGTATGTACCTACTTTACGTTATCCAATGCCAGATCTTGGCAATCCCACCTAGCCTCCCAGTAGAGACAATGGTGACTTCTATCAGGCTTCTTGCTTACAATAGGGGTATTGGGTTATCAGGCTGTGGCAAGGTGTTACTTTTCTCCGCTAGCTGGTCTGCGCGTTCATTTCCTTCAATGCCGACATGGCTAGGGAGCCATTGCAGCACAATGTACCACTCTTCTTCAATCTTCCCTGCCAAGGCCTTTCGTCCGTGCATTGTTTGCACACTGTCGGTGGAGGTATTACTAGTTAGTGCAATTATAGCGGCCTGTGAATCCACGAAAAATACAACTCTTGCCGACTTTCTGGAGATTGAACAATTTTTTTTGGAAGCTTGTACTATCGCTGCAATCTCAATATCGAAGCTGTTGGCATTAATTCCGAAAGGGCTGCAGCCCTCAAAGTGATCGTTGTAAACGCCAGCTCCAGAGGCATGTGTATTCCGCGTCCTTGTATTGCAGGCACTCTTTCGTCCCAAGTGCAGATAAAGTAACTCTGCCCTTCATACACAAGGAGGTGCAATATATCTGTCTATACAAAAACGACGGATCTAGTCTCAGTGAGCTTCTTGATGACGTCTCGCTCAAGGCGTTTAGTTTACCAATAAAGTTTCCAGTTTCTTCGTACCTGAATTTAAATCATTTTGTTTGCATCCTGAGTCCAAACTATTGCTCATAGATAAGCAAGTCTTGTGGTAAGTCTCCGCTACCATCTCAACCTTTACAGGGATCCCTGGCAAAGCGCGACTCGACACGGAAAAGGTAAACGTTCAGATTTATATTGCTACATTGGAGGCAAAATAACTCTCGCACAGCGTTGCCGCTCTTCCAAGTGGGAGATAACTCGCAAAGTAATTGTTCTCCAAAAGGTTTTACCTAAATTTCTATGTTTTAATTAAATTTATTCCAGTCGGAGGAGGTAAAAGACATTTGCCTGTGTAATTTCTCTGAACTCAACGTCTCTGCGCTACGAAAATGTTTGGTTCTTTATCTGTTTGTATAAGAAAACTGTTTTAAATTTTTTCACACTTTTATAATATCCATTAAATTGAAAACGCGTAAAGGTTTGGAAAAAGGAAAAGCCATTCGTGTCTTCGGAGTCCCTCTATCTCCTAGAATATTTAATAACAACAAATGGGTAACAAAGAGGATAGGCCTTTAGGTTAAAGGGGAAGAGATATCGGTACCGGAGGCCGTGAGTTACGTTAGAACAAAGGTCTTGCATTATTAATAGAGTCAAACACTCGCTCTGAGTGCTTGAAAGCGACCGTTACACTTATCGATAGCAGAGAAATTTGTGCCCTTTATGAAACACATTCACAGCTTGAACTGTCATGAAAACTATTTTAAACCGAAAAACCTTGTCCTTATTTTATGTTTTAAAGAACTCCCTTAAAGGATATAAAACAGAAACACATGGGCCACATTAAACTATGACAAAGCAGACACATAAAGTGCAATGTTTTTTAGCAAAAGATACACATGCGTCCCGTTGTACTAAAGCAAAGGATACACTTGAAGCACGTTGTCCTATGGTAAGGGGTACACTTTAGGCACGTTGTACTAAAGTAAGGGATTCACTTAAAGCACGTTGTCCTATGGTAAGGAGTACACTTAAAGCACGTTGTACTATAGTAAGGGATTCACTTAAAGCACGTTGTCCTATGGTAAGGAGTACACTTGAAGCACGTTGTACTATAGTAAGGGGTACCCTTAAAGCACGTTGTACTATAGTAAGGGGTACACTTAAAGCACGTTGTACTATAGTAAGGGGTACACTTAAAACTCGTTGTACTATAGGGAAGGATATATTTAAAGCACATTGTACTATGGTAAGGGATACACTTAAAGCACGTTGTACTATGGTAAGGGGTACACTTAAAGCACGTTGTACTATAGTAAGGGGTACACTTAAAACTCGTTGTACTATAGGGAAGGATATATTTAAAGCACATTGTACTATGGTAAGGGATACACTTAAAGCACGTTGTACTATGGTAAGGGGTACACTTAAAGCACGTTGTACTATAGTAAGGGGTACACTTAAAACTCGTTGTACTATAGGGAAGGATATATTTAAAGCACGTTGTACTATGGTAAGGGGTACACTTAAAGCACGTTGTACTATGGTAAGGGGTACACTTAAAGCACGTTGTACTATAGTAAGGGGTACACTTAAAACTCGTTGTACTATAGGGAAGGATATATTTAAAGCACATTGTACTATGGTAAGGGATACACTTAAAGCACGTTGTACTATGGTAAGGGGTACACTTAAAGCACGTTGTACTATAGTAAGGGGTACACTTAAAACTCGTTGTACTATAGGGAAGGATATATTTAAAGCACGTTGTACTATGGTAAGGGGTACACTTAAAGCACGTTGTACTATGGTAAGGGGTACACTTAAAGCACGTTGTACTATAGTAAGGGGTACACTTAAAACTCGTTGTACTATAGGGAAGGATATATTTAAAGCACATTGTACTATGGTAAGGGATACACTTAAAGCACGTTGTACTATGGTAAGGGGTACACTTAAAGCACGTTGTACTATGGTAAGGGGTACACTTAAAGCACATTGTACTATGGTAAGGGGTACACTTAAAGCACGTTGTACTATGGTAAGGGGTACACTTAAAGCACGTTGTACTATAGTAAGGGGTACACTTAAAACTCGTTGTACTATAGGGAAGGATATATTTAAAGCACATTGTACTATGGTAAGGGGTACACTTAAAGCACGTTGTACTATGGTAAGGGGTACACTTAAAGCACGTTGTACTATAGTAAGGGGTACACTTAAAGCAAGTTGTACTATGGTAAGGGGTACACTTAAAGCACGTTGTACTATAGTAAGGGGTACACTTAAAGCAAGTTGTACTATGGTAAGGGGTACACTTAAAGCACGTTGTACTATAGTAAGGGGTACACTTAAAGCACGTTGTACTATAGTAAGGGGTACACTTAAAGCACGTTGTACTATGGTAAGGGGTACACTTAAAGCACGTTGTACTATAGTAAGGGGTACACTTAAAGCAAGTTGTACTATGGTAAGGGGTACACTTAAAGCACGTTGTACTATGGTAAGGGGTACACTTAAAGCACGTTGTACTATAGTAAGGGGTACACTTAAAGCACGTTGTACTATAGTAAGGGGTACACTTAAAGCAAGTTGTACTATGGTAAGGGGTACACTTAAAGCACGTTGTACTATGGTAAGGGGTACACTTAAAGCACGTTGTACTATAGTAAGGGGTACACTTAAAACTCGTTGTACTATAGGGAAGGATATATTTAAAGCACGTTGTACTATGGTAAGGGGTACACTTAAAGCACGTTGTACTATGGTAAGGGGTACACTTAAAGCACGTTGTACTATAGTAAGGGGTACACTTAAAGCAAGTTGTACTATGGTAAGGGGTACACTTAAAGCACGTTGTACTATAGTAAGGGGTACACTTAAAGCACGTTGTACTATGGTAAGGGGTACACTTAAAGCACGTTGTACTATAGTAAGGGGTACACTTAAAGCAAGTTGTACTATGGTAAGGGGTACACTTAAAGCACGTTGTACTATGGTAAGGGGTACACTTAAAGCACGTTGTACTATAGTAAGGGGTACACTTAAAGCAAGTTGTACTATGGTAAGGGGTACACTTAAAGCACGTTGTACTATAGTAAGGGGTACACTTAAAGCACGTTGTACTATAGTAAGGGGTACACTTAAAGCAAGTTGTACTATGGTAAGGGGTACACTTAAAGCACATTGTACTATGGTAAGGGGTACACTTAAAGCACGTTGTACTAATAGTTGTAGGCAATAAATGGTGTGTAACAGATACACTGATCTATTAAAGCAAAGTTATAGCCCAAGCAAAGCGAGTCCAATTTCCTTAGCCCTGGACAAGGGGCGGTTCTCTAAGGGCATAGTCATTTACCTACTTGCAACCTCATCAGTGCTCGCCATCCATGGGGTAGTTCCAAATATAAACAACAAGTGTAAATATGTGTCTCACATGATGAAGGATAGCCATGGCGCCACTCCATACCTTTTTGTTGCTAATGGAAGTTGTGTTCGGATTTTTGTCCCTTACAAACGTAACACAGTTTAAAATCAAAGCTCCTGGATTTAATTTTCTTGCAAAACAGACGCAGAAAACATTTTTGTTGCGCTGAGGTAGAGTTCAGAGCTATGTTAAGCTGCCTTAGCCGCCACAGACGCAATAAATTTAATTAAATCGAGCAATTTATGTAAAACCTTTTAGGGAGCGCTATTAAACGGACGCCAGTTATCTCTGACTCGGCAAACAGCACCATCTTGTGTACGAATTTGTTTTAAAAGAAGAGATATTTTCTGTTTAAAAGCGTATGCTTTATGTTGTTAGACACTGTGCAAGGGAGCCGCAAGATAGCTGGAGGCGCTCGTCCGCTATAAAGCCGGCTTATGTCCGGTACTTACCGTGCGTTCTATCTCGGCCCAATAAAGTTTGAACAAAGAATACAAACAATACGCCTTAAGGGCTGAAACAAAGAAGCTGAAACTTAATTGGTAAGGTGAGCAGCTTAGACGAGATGACGCCTTAATCCATCGTCCTTTTATCCAACACCCATAGTGCAATTAAGTTAAGATGGCTACCGTTTGATTCGCCAATCTTACTAGTTAACATTTTATACAAATAAATACTTTTATGTATATTTTCATATTTTTCAATTAATGATAATTTTAAAAAATTGTTATGTACAGTATACGTCACGCGACCGCGCATCTGAGCGCGCGCGCACTCACACACACACACACACACACACACACACACACACGCGCAATATTATTATGTAATTTTGTCGACTAGTGCAACAGACTTAGACTTCACATTCTCTACTCGACCCTTAATATCTCCTTGATGGAACAAAGCCAGTTGTATATTCTAATGCAAGAAAACCTACCTTAGTAAATGTTGTTGCAATATTTAACAACATCCTAGGCTTTAACAACATCGTAGGCTTTAACAAAATCGTAGGCTTTAACAAGATCGTAAACATTAACAACATCATAGACTTTAATAACATCGTACGATCTAACAACATCGTAGGCTTTAACAACATCGTAGGTTTTAACAACATCGTAGACTTTAACAACATCGTTGGCTTTATCAACATCGTAGGCTTTAACAACATCGTAAACTTTAACAACATCGTAGGTTTTAACAACATGGTAGGGTTCAACAAGATCGTAAACTTTAACGACATCGTAAGCTTTAACAACATAGTAGGCTTTAACAACACCAAAAGCTTTAACAACATCATAGGCTTTAACAACATCGTAGACTTTAACAACATCGTAGGCTTTAACAACATCGTAGTCTTTAGCAACATCGTAGGATTTAATAAGATCGTAAACATTAACAACATCATATACTTTAACAAAATCGTACGATTTAACAACATCGTAGGCTTTAACAACGTCGTAGGCTTTAACAACATCGTAGGTTTTAACAACATCCTAGGGTTCAACAAGATCGTAAGCTTTAACGACATCGTAAGCTTTAACAACATAGTAGGCTTTAACAACACCAAAAGCTTTAACAACATCATAGGCTTTAACAAAATCGTAAGCTTTAAGAACATCGTAGGCTTTAACAACATCGTAAGCTTTAACAACATAGTTGGCTTTAACAACATCGTAGGCTTTAACAACATCGTAGGTTTTAACAACATCGTAGGCTTCAACAAGATCGTAAGCTTTAACAACATAGTAGGCTTTAACAACACCAAAAGCTTTAACAACATCATAGGCTTTAACAAAATCGTAAGTTTTAAGAACATCGTAGGCTTTAACAACATGGTAAGCTTTAACAACATAGTTGGCATTAACAACATCGCAGGCTTTAACAATACCGTAGGTTGTAACAACATCGTAGGCTTTAACAACATCGTAAGCTTTAACAACATCGTAAGTTTTAACAACATCGTAGGCTTTAACAACATCGTAGGCTTTAACAAAATCGTAGGCTTTAACAACATCGTAGGCTTTAACAGCATCATAGGCTTTAACAACATCGAAGGTTTATCAACATCGTAAGTTTTAACAACATCGTAGGCTGTAACAGTATCATAGGCTTTAACAACATCGTAAGCTTTAACAACATCGTGGGTTTTAACAATATGAGTCAGTAAAATAGCGATTTCATAATCAAGAAATGAACTTTTCGGGTTTTCACCAATCGACTTTAGAAGAAGCTAGGTTTTACCAATGGCGGTTGGCAAATAAAACGATGAGTACTTTGTCCATTAAGGATAGGTTAGGTGCATGTACCGTATGTCTGAGGTTTACCGAGTGTAAGGTGCTAAAGTTTGAAGTGAACACAGAATAGTTCGAGTTTACCAATAAAGATTAAAAACCTTAGGTAATAATGGAAAAGCAATATACGGGCTTCTGCAGCAACTCGTAGACTTTCCGGAGGCGCATGTCTCGGTATCGGTATTAATCCTGTTAAACCTGCGCCTATTTACATTCAACCCTCCCTCTCCGTAATCAAGCCGGCACACGTCGTCAGGCTCACTCTAGAGGGCAGTAGTATCGGCCAAACATGGGCCCAGTCCAACACCACTTTGCAATTATTATATATTGCGGGTTCGTGACACACCTGGCGTGAGGGAGGTATTTTGTGAATACTAATCCGGATTGTCACCGTTCACCACTTAAACAATTTGTAATAGAAGACCATCCGCAAGGGATCTTACATTTTATGGTAGCAAATATATGTCACCAAAACGTTGCAACAACTGTTTATTTTCTATTAGTTTAAATTAAAGCATAGAAAGAACTGTTGTCGTTCTTGTATCAGTTCACCGTTGCTTACAGCCACTTCCTCTAAGTTTTCGATGTTAAGAGTCGAGCAGTAGAATGTGATTACTTATAGGAGTAGCTATATCTGGACATAAGCAGGGTTGCGATAAGAGTTGGTCAGGGAAATCAAGTCTCGAGTGCGTAGTATCGCTTACCTGAGGTAGCCGTACTCTCATGGAGATCAACTTGTATGATAGGATAGGAGAGGATGTTTCAGTTATATGTTTGCAGGTGTGCTGAGGTCCCTTCTC
Source organism: Prosapia bicincta (assembly GCA_036971475.1). Classification (NCBI taxonomy): domain Eukaryota; kingdom Metazoa; phylum Arthropoda; class Insecta; order Hemiptera; family Cercopidae; genus Prosapia; species Prosapia bicincta. The sequence goes on along the minus strand of JBAIZL010000001.1, from coordinate 223,227,303 downwards.
CGAATCTAAGGGAGAGTAAATAAACTTAGACAACACATAGCGATCTGTGGATGCGAAGAGCTCATATGTTTGCAGGTGTGCTGAGGTCCCTTCTCCGAATCTAAGGGAGAGTAAATAAACTTAGACAACACATAGCGATCTGTGGATGCGAAGTGCTCATATGTTTGCAGGCGTGCTGAGGTCCCTTCTCCGAATCTAAGGGAGAGTAAATAAACTTAGACAACACATAGCGATCTGTGGATGCGAAGAGCTCATATGTTTGCAGGCGGGCTGAGGTCCCTTCTCCGAATCTAAGGGAGAGTAAATAAACTTAGACAACACATAGCGATCTGTGGCTGTGAAGAGCTCATATGTTTGCAGGCGGGCTGAGGTCCCTTCTCCGAATCTAAGGGAGAGTAAATAAACTTAGACAACACATAGCGATCTGTGGATACGAAGAGCTCATATGTTTGCAGGCGTGCTGAGGTCCCTTCTCCGAATCTAAGGGAGAGTAAATAAACTTAGACAACACATAGCGATCTGTGGATGCGAAGAGCTCATATGTTTGCAGGCGTGCTGAGGTCCCTTCTCCGAATCTAAGGGAGAGTAAATAAACTTAGACAACACATAGCGATCTGTGGATGCGAAGAGCTCATATGTTTGCAGGCGTGCTGAGGTCCCTTCTCCGAATCTAAGGGAGAGTAAATAAACTTAGACAACACATAGCGATCTGTGGCTGTGAAGAGCTCATATGTTTGCAGGCGGGCTGAGGTCCTTTCTCCGATTATAAAGGGAGAGTAAATAAACTTAGACAACACATAGCGATCTGTGGATGCGAAGTGCTCATATGTTTGCAGGCGTGCTGAGGTCCCTTCTCCGAATCTAAGGAAGAGTAAATAAACTTAGACAACACATAGCGATCTGTGGCTGTGAAGAGCTCATATGTTTGCAGGCGGGCTGAGGTCCTTTCTCCGATTATAAAGGGAGAGTAAATAAACTTAGACAACACATAGCGATCTATGCGTAGATTAGACATATATAACTAACTACCTTGTTAATAGAAAGAAATGGGTATAAGTGATTATTAATTACATTATTTCACTGTTTTACTGGGCACACCTCGGCTGCTAACCTAGGAATTATAAAAGTGAATAAAAAAACTGTCCTTATCAGTTAAGTTGCTCACAAGCCAAATCTAATCCAATAAATGCCATTCTAAATAAAAAAAACACGAAAACAGACGCCTCGTTGCTGAATGTACACATAATTACTGTAGCGGGCAACAGGCTACACCACCACTCGGCACGAGGGTCCTTGAATTACTGGGCGCTGTTGGGCTGGGAATGAAATTTATTTTTGTCGCATGAATACAGAAAGCAAATTGCTAGATTAATTGAAGTACTCTTGCAGAGACGAGGCTATTGCAACGTCACGGATTAAACTGTTAGCGACTGTATTTTCTTTTAGAATAATTCCCCATAATTATCGCATTTCCAACATAGCTAGCATTATGAATGGTTTCCATTTCTAAAGCTGGGAACTCATTTACACACTGAAAATGTATTTACCTTTTAAGGTAATATTTTAGTAGCGCTGAGATTATAGTCCACACACGCGATAGTTTGGGAATATTAAGGCGTGGGAAGGACATAAGAGGGATGTGGCAATCTCCACTATGTCAACATAGCCTCAACATACCCTCAACATACCCTCAAAGACAGTTGTCTACTAACTAACTATATTCCATTATAATGATACGGGTACGAAGAAAGACAGTGACGCCCATAAAGATAAAGCCCTCGGTAGCGAAAGGGCTTACAAACAGATTTTTCCAGTGGAGTGCCAGACTCTTAAAGGAACTAAAGAGGATTTCCTTGTACTTTCCGTTCACAATTTAGGTAGCAGCACGTGGCTTATGGAGGTTTCGTGTGCTGCTACGCGACTGAAAACATCTCGTGTCTGAGATAAGGTTTTGTTTCCTCTAGTTACAGTAACTTTATAAGCAAATGATATTTTGGCAAATTATAGTCAAAATAAAAAACACACACATGCACTCATGCACGCACGCACGCACACACAAACACACACACACGCACGCACACACACACACACACACACGCACACACACACACACACACACACACACACATAGGCTATATATATATATATATATATATATATATATATATATATATAAAATTATATCAAAACAGAAAAAGTATACATATCTTAGAGAACACAAGGACGAACGTATGTGTTTATTTTCCGCCCACAGTTTAGTCAACATTACATGACTTATGGAGGTTCAATTCGCTACTACGTGGGCAGAAAACATCTTGAGTAACTCTTCTTACTTGACAGCTTGAAATCTGAAGTAGGCCAACGAAGACCAAATAAAGAAGGTTATTTTAGCAATAACTGTGTAGAAATGTATTGTTCCATGGCACTACAGACATGTCACATTCGTAACTGATGGCGTGGGATCTTCTAATGCATACGTATTCACGCAAGGAATAATTTAACGCAAAATATTTACTTACTAAAATAGTATTTCCCGCTGCAGACGTGTGCGTTTTCTCTTTCTGTTCTGGTTCCCTACTTTGCCGGACAGTTTTTTTTTGCACTCACCAAATTTTTAAGCGTTTGTGTAAAAGATATTTGAAAGATGAAATTAAAGAGGGTATGTGATTTCTGTTCCAGTACTTGATGAAGTTATCGGAAAATAGTGAAAAGTGCGGATAAAATTAAAAGGTAGGCTAAATTAGTTTTGTTCTTACATTTAGATAATAATATATCTATCCGATAATTGCACTATAATTTATTATCACTAACACTTTAATGTACTTAAACAAGAATCTTGCTTGGTATATATGCGAGTCGACTTTCGAGAACAATAATTACGTGTCCTCATTTTCAAGCATCATCTGAGACAAAGGGTTTCTTGTAGTACCCAGGTGTGTGGGATTTCCATTGTCACGTGGTATACAGGTACTGTTCTATTATAGGCTTCACTGCACTGTGGAAAAGTTTTAGTTTGTCTTTGGGGTTAATTTTGTCTGTTAAGTTAAATAATCTAACATCTTTTGATTTTATTTGTGTTTGTTCGTTTATTGTATTATTTTTGTATTTATAAATTTGTAGTTTTTCCCAGTCTTTTGAGGCTTTTTGTACATTTTTGAATTAGATGTGTGTTTTGTAATGTGTTCAATGTATGGTTATTTTTTATGGCGTGTGTGACCATGTTTGAGTTGTAAGGGTTTGGTTTGATGTATGGTTTGAGGTGCTCTTTATATCTGTCTTTTAATTTCTTTTTTGTTTGGTCAATGTACAATTTGTTACAATCTGGGCATTCGATTTTATATATTCCTTTATTAAGTGTGGGACATATAATTACCGGTTGGTTTATTTTATTGATTATACTTTCTGTATTTTTGTATGCTATGTTAATAGTTATTTTTTAAAACTTTAAGTTACTCCTTTTATGTATTATCCTGTGTACGTGAATGTGGCCTATTTTGTTGTTGTTTGTGGTTCTTGTTTAGGTTGATTTGATTTATTTAATATTTTAAATTCCAATTTATCTATTGTTTTTTTTATTGTATCCATTTTTTGCGCTATTTGATATATTATTTGTTTTTCATTTACTTCAATATTAGTATTTTTAGCATTTTGAATAAGAGTGAGTTGTATACAGCTATTTTATGTTGTGGGGGATGGCTAGAATAGTTTGGTATTGTATTAATGGTTTGTGTAGGTTTCCTAAAAATTAAGTATTCAATGTTATTTGTATTTCTGGTTATTGTTACGTCTAGATGATTTATTTTATTGTTTATTTCTTCTTTCATGGTAAATTTTATGTTTGGGTATAAGTTGTTGATTTTTTTTAGGATGGTATTATTATTTATTACTTTATTTTGGGAGATGTATAATCCATCGTCAACATATCGTATCCAATGTCCGTTGGGGTTGTGTTTTTATGGTTTGTGGGATTAATTCGTCAAGGTTTAAGAGGTAAATTCCTGATATTATACTTGAGAGGGGTGATCCCATTGCTAAGCCATCTACTTGTTTATATATGTTATTATTAAATAAGAAATAGTTTTGGTTTAGTATAGTCTTTAGGCATTTTGTGATTTGTTTTGTGTATTTGAGGTTGGTTTTAAGGTCAGTTAATTTGTTTTTTTATTATTTGGATGGTTCGTTTATGAGTAGCCTATATTAGAGTAAATGTTTGCGATATCAAATGACATAAATTTAGGGTTTTTTAAAGAAAAACTAGAAAAAACAAAAAAAACCTATCTAAAGCACAACGACAAAAGACAAAGACAAAAGCACAACGAACCATATATTTCACCCCAGTTTTATAAACCTTACAAAAACTAATTTCACCAAAGAAGAATTAAAAATACTTGAAAATAGCACTAAAATAAATATCAAACAAAAAATACAAAACACAGTAGAAAACCTCATAGTTAGGCACTTTAGCTCACTCTCCCTTTCTCCGAGAGTGAAGGGGCTGACTGGAACTCAGTCCACAGATCGAGAAACTACCTGGCTGCCTTTGTCAAACCAAGGGAGTGACTGGCTCACAGTCCTACAACCAAATAAAACATTCAAGTTCGCCCACAACTCTTGAATGTTTACTACTATTTCATTCTGTGTACAGATTCTAAAACTGTGCTAAACCAGGAAAACTTTATACATTGTTTGGGATATAAAACCTGTCTGGCCTTCAAAATGTGTATAAAGATTAAAAAATATGTTTAGCGTATACAAAGCAATTACAGCGACCAATGAAATAATCACGTAGGTGCTTTACCGCAAACACAGACTTGGAAACTTTCAAGATTTTATTCTTAATAAGGTCATACAGGGATTCGAACTTCTCCTGAATCATGCGGAAGTATTGACAGAAACACAATCATCACTGTCCATTGTCACCTATTTCACGACTCGGTAGCACAGTATATACTGGCGAAAGAGAGAGAGAGAGAGAGAGAGAGGGAGAGAGTGAGAAAGAGAAAGCGGGAGAGGAAGAGAAAGAGAAAGCGGGAGAGGAAGAGAAAGAGAGGAGGGGAGAGAGAGATGAAGAGAAAGAGAGTGACGGCGTTCCGAAGCTTTATACATTGTTCCACATTGGAAAAACACGAACAATATCAAGTGGAACCAACTGCGATAGCGTATAACTCAATAAGTCAGTTTATTAAAATGTAAAAGTGCGCACTCGCGAACAACACTTCATTAAAGAGTTCCATTTTCCGAACAGAGCAGTCAGATCAAGGAACGTAATTACTTAATTATTGCTTTACTTTACGAGACGAAGCAAAAGGAAATTTTAACGAAGGACTTGTTTGCAACTAATTGGCCGCCTTCTGAAGCCTTGTTTCCGTCATTTTGTTCTTTAATTTAATTTACTTCTTTAACTTTTTCAAATATCTAAATCATACGACAATAAAACCACACTATGACGTAAGAATATAACAACGTATAAAATGAATGATTAGATTCAAGTTGACTTAGACCTTATGTGTGAGAGGGGAATCTGTGCGCGCTGATTTAATTTCTATTTTTAATTGTCAGTAGTATTCGTGAACAATACAATGCACAATATATAGAGAGCTTAGCTGAACCTGTGACGGTGATATAATACTTATGTCTGTGTTGCAGAAGGGCAAATACCAAGACGAGAAGCACTTCAAAAAGGTAAATAAATAGATTTTGCACGACCAAGGGACGAATGGGCGTGGTCATTGTAAACAATGTGAAGGGAACAAACGCGTTTTAAAAGAACAGTGTTGCCAACATGAAGTGATTAAAGTGTTACAGTTCCGTACCAGGAAACACAGTAGTATTTTATTTCAACTAATTTGAAATTCCAGCTTAATCTCGTATAACACCCCAACATACAGTGACGTATATAGGGGGCGAAGGAGCCCGATATATATTTATTAGGAGAAATATGAATTTATTATTTCATTACAAATTTTAATAAATATTAATAGAGATAAAACCACATTATATGGATATATTATTACTTAGGGTAGATATTTTCTTAATATTGCCAACATAAAGTACACATTATCATTCTTTGTTTGGAAAAAACGAGTAATTTCATAAAAATAATAAATTGGAATTTGTTTATATTTATCTATGTTCGAATTTATGTGCGACTCATTACTATTTATTACACTTATATGTATAAACTGTTTTTGCTTTTTAGTAAAAGAGTCAAGCCCCTTCAAAGCAAACCGTATACACGCCGTTGCCAACATACAAACTCGCCTGATGTAACCAATCGTCACTTAACAACGCCGGAACCAAATTCGCCATTTCTATTAATATATTCCCTCTGTAAGACGAGCCCAATCTGTGGCTAAATTAACAGATCCGACGGCGGTGTTGACGTTGACAAGTAGGAAAACTCACAGATATACTTGTTTGATTGAGTCGATCCGTCCCGAAGGAATTGAAAATTAAGGAAGATGCCCAAGTTAAGGGAGGGTTGATCGGGTTACCAACATCCCCGCAACTTTGTTAGCCTCTCGCTTAGTAAGACCGCTTACTAACTTCACTTGGGGTGGCTTCATTGAAGTGCGAAAATGTGACGTCACAATATACATGTCGATATTTGCGTCTTAAATGTTCTAATGTTAAAAGCTCCAGGTAATATTATTACCAAAGTAAATATTCCTTTACCTTCTGCAATGGGAGTTGCTTTGACAGCTTTCCATATGTTTTATTATAATTTTCGACTACTAGGTTTTCATTTGATCTTCGACGAAAGTTTCTTTCTTTCGTATAGGGTCTCCAGCTTTTACCAAACTATTCCCAGACATACGAATCCCTACTAATCCCCTTCGTCAGTGTAGAGGAAAGACCGACCTGTTCTCTTGCCGAAATTGTGTAGCACACAGCTACGCATTGACAGTGTAGAGGAAAGACCTACCTGTTCTCTTGCCGAAGTTGTGTAGCACACAGCTACGCATTGACAGTGTAGAGGAAAGACCTACCTGTTCTCTTGCCGAAGTTGTGTAGCACACAGCTACGCATTGACAGTGTAGAGGAAAGACCTACCTGTTCTCTTGCCGAAGTTGTGTAGCACACAGCTACGCATTGGCAGTGTAGAGGAGAGACCTACCTGTTCTCTTGCCGAAGTTGTGTAGCACACAGCTACGCATTGACAGTGTAGAGGAGAGACCTACCTGTTCTCTTGCCGAAGTTGTGTAGCACACAGCTACGCATTGACAGTGTAGAGGAGAGACCTACCTGTTCTCTTGCCGAAGTTGTGTAGCACACAGCTACGCATTGACAGTGTAGAGGAAAGACCTACCTGTTCTCTTGCCGAAGTTGTGTAGCACACAGCTACGCATTGACAGTGTAGAGGAAAGACCTACCTGTTCTCTTCCCGAAGTTGTGTAGCACACAGCTACGCATTGGCAGTGTAGAGGAAAGACCTACCTGTTCTCTTGCCGAAGTTGTGTAGCACACAGCTACGCATCGACAGTGTAGAGGAAAGACCTACCTGTTCTCTTGCCGAAGTTGTGTAGCACACAGCTACGCATTGGCAGTGTAGAGGAAAGACCTACCTGTTCTCTTGCCGAAGTTGTGTAGCACACAGCTACGCATCGACAGTGTAGAGGAAAGACCTACCTGTTCTCTTGCCGAAGTTGTGTAGCACACAGCTACGCATTGGCAGTGTAGAGGAAAGACCTACCTGTTCTCTTGCCGAAGTTGTGTAGCACACAGCTACGCATTGGCAGTGTAGAGGAAAGACCTACCTGTTCTCTTGCCGAAGTTGTGTAGCACACAGCTACGCATTGGCAGTGTAGAGGAAAGGCCTACCTGTTCTCTTGCCGAAGTTGTGTAGCACACAGCTACGCATTGACAGTGTAGAGGAAAGACCTACCTGTTCTCTTGCCGAAGTTGTGTAGCACACAGCTACGCATCGACAGTGTAGAGGAAAGACCTACCTGTTCTCTTGCCGAAGTTGTGTAGCACACAGCTACGCATTGGCAGTGTAGAGGAAAGACCTACCTGTTCTCTTGCCGAAGTTGTGTAGCACACAGCTACGCATTGACAGTGTAGAGGAAAGACCTACCTGTTGTCTTGCCGAAGTTGTGTAGCACACAGCTACGCATTGGCAGTGTAGAGGAAAGACCTACCTGTTGTCTTGCCGAAGTTGTGTAGCACACAGCTACGCATTGGCAGTGTAGAGGAAAGACCTACCTGTTGTCTTGCCGAAGTTGTGTAGCACACAGCTACGCATTGGCAGTGTAGAGGAAAGACCTACCTGTTCTCTTGCCGAAGTTGTGTAGCACACAGCTACGCATTGGCAGTGTAGAGGAAAGACCTACCTGTTCTCTTGCCGAAGTTGTGTAGCACACAGCTACGCATTGGCAGTGTAGAGGAAAGACCTACCTGTTCTCTTGCCGAAGTTGTGTAGCACACAGCTACGCATTGGCAGTGTAGAGGAAAGACCTACCTGTTCTCTTGCCGAAGTTGTGTAGCACACAGCTACGCATTGACAGTGTAGAGGAAAGACCTACCTGTTCTCTTGCCGAAGTTGTGTAGCACACAGCTACGCATTGACAGTGTAGAGGAAAGACCTACCTGTTCTCTTGCCGAAGTTGTGTAGCACACAGTGTTTTGGTTATTGTGTTACTTTAACTATTATCCGTTTCTTCGCGTCCGAGGTGTGAAATTCCTGTAGATTTGTCCAACCGCCGACCACACATATATGTAGTGCAGGGTCCAAAAAATCTATTTACCGGTGGGTATGGAATTAAAATTACTGCCTGGGAGAGAAATTAGATGAAACATTTTTAAAATTAGATGAAAAATGATGCAATTGAGGGTATTAGATAGTTTCAAGTGACTGATATACTGACCAATTTTGTACAATTTTATTAAATAACCATTTTTTTTAAGATTGAAAAAATATTGGCGGGCTGCACAGAATAGCCCAGCGGGCTGCCAGTTGGACAACCCTGCTCTAGAAGATACCTTCGTGTAATAAAAAGTGCGGGAGGGTAAAGCCCCCTAAATTACGCCATACGGTGCCCAAAGAGGGTAATATGTCCAGAACTATGCTTCAACATCCTTAGTTAACGTAGGGTTTACGGGGTGGAAAACAAATAAAAATCTTTGCCACCACCGAGATCCGAACCTAGGGCTTTTTGTTTAGTAGACAAGTGCTCTTTTTGATCACGCAGCCACATTATTTATTGTTATAAAATTCCCAAAAGGTATTCTAAAATGAATTTTACATTGTAAGAGATTCCATCAGTGCAACTAGTCGTAGAGCTACACACTTTCTATTGGCATTAAGGACCACCGTAATAAGTGTAAAGTTAACCCGACAAAATGCTTTTGTAGCGTGTAGCGTGGCGTCACGTGCCCAGCTGACGTGCAATTGTTAATTACACACTCACCTATGGAGAATCTCGTGGGACCGAAACTACCATATAATCTACCGATTCTAAAACTGAAGTTATCTGTATAATTTACATTCTTCTGCGTTTCTAAATAAATAGTTTCGTTAATTTATTACATCACGAACGTTGCATTACACAATGAGATAAAAGTAGCGATGTGATAGCTATGCCTTTAGAAGCCCTTACATGTTCTTATGTGCGTTTAGTGCATATTGTATTACTTTGTAACCTACTTGGCCGACGAGACGTCCTGGAGGATAGTACTCGGAAATATCCAGATCATCCAGGAGAGACAGGAAGAACATAGGCCCCAAGTGGACGTTGGAGGGAAATGAAAGGGAGCTGCTTGCCCTAACGTGAAACCTCAAGTGTGTGTGTGTGTGTGTGTGTGTGTGTGTGTGTGTGTGTGTGTGTGTGTGTGTGTGTGTGTGTGTGTGTGTGTGTGTGTGTGTGTGTGCGTGCGTGCGTGCGTGCGTGCGTGCGTGCGTGCGTGCGTGCGTGCGTGCGTGCGTGCGTGCGTGCGTGCGTGCGTGCGTGCGTGCGTGCGTGCGTGTGTGTGTGTGTGTGTGTGTGTGTGTGTGTGTGTGTGTGTGTGTGTGTGTGTGTGTGTGTGTGTGTGTGTGTGTGTGTGTGTGTGTGTGTGTGTGTGTGTGTGTGTGTGTGTGTGTGTGTGTGTGTGCGTGCGTGCGTGCGTGCGTGCGTGCGTGCGTGCGTGCGTGCGTGCGTGCGTGCGTGCGTGCGTGCGTGCGTGCGTGCGTGCGTGCGTGCGTGCGTGCGTGCGTGCGTGCGTGCGTGCGTGCGTGCGTGCGTGCGTGCGTGCGTGCGTGCGTGCGTGCGTGCGTGCGTGCGTGCGTGCGTGCGTGCGTGCGTGTGTGTGTGTGTGTGTGTGTGTGTGTGTGTGTGTGTGTGCGTGCGTGCGTGCGTGCGTGCGTGCGTGCGTGCGTGCGTGCGTGCGTGCGTGCGTGCGTGCGTGCGTGCGTGCGTGCGTGCGTGCGTGCGTGCGTGCGTGCGTGCGTGCGTGTGTGTGTGTGTGTGTGTGTGTGTGTGTGTGTGTGTGTGTGTGTGTGTGTGTGTGTGTGTGCGTGCGTGCGTGCGTGCGTGCGTGCGTGCGTGCGTGCGTGCGTGCGTGCGTGCGTGCGTGCGTGCGTGCGTGCGTGCGTGCGTGCGTGCGTGTGTGTGTGTGTGTGTGTGTGTGTGTGTGTGTGTGTGTGTGTGTGTGTGTGTGTGTGTGTGTGTGTGCGTGCGTGCGTGCGTGCGTGCGTGCGTGCGTGCGTGCGTGCGTGCGTGCGTGCGTGCGTGCGTGCGTGCGTGTGTGTGTGTGTGTGTGTGTGTGTGTGTGTGTGTGTGTGTGTGTGTGTGTGTGTGTGTGTGTGTGTGTGTGTGTGTGTGTGTGTGTGTGTGTGTGTGTGTGCGTGCGTGCGTGCGTGCGTGCGTGCGTGCGTGCGTGCGTGCGTGCGTGCGTGCGTGCGTGCGTGCGTGTGTGTGTGTGTGTGTGTGTGTGTGTGTGTGTGTGTGTGTGTGTGTGTGTGTGTGTGTGTGTGTGTGTGTGTGTGTGTGTGTGTGTGTGTGTGTGTAATGACTGGAATATATCTAATCTCTATCGGGGTAATACTCTCCTTATTCATGCATATATAAAATAATATGAAGGAGACATAATGTTATGTGACTAAGGTGGGGTATAACAAACCCTAGCACTAGCATTAGGGGTAGAGGTGGCATCCGTGGGTGTCGTCCCTTAACTAAAGTAAATCTGCTATCTATCGTGGTGAGATAAAATGTCAACCATTTACACCAAGATGTGGGGTAATAAAGGAAAAGTAAAATCAAGCTATCCCGAGATGACACTGCCTTTCCTAAGAGGTATTTGTTAAGATTGTCATTGTATTTGTTCACTCACATTCTGCGGGACAGGTTAGGGTAGGAGTACAGGTGTCCCAGGTCACGTGGAACGGGTAGAAGTAAATCTGGGTTGTGTAGACAGGACCTCTTGCCTAGAGAGGAGACATTATGTGCAACAATTTGCTGCAGTATGTCGTTACAGTACTGTTACTATCTTAGTACAGTGTTTATATATTTCCCTCTTTAATTAACTCGTAAAAACTTGTATTACTCAATGGAGACTTGATGCATATCGTGCGTTCAAGTTGATTCCTCGCTGAGCTGCACACTTTACCCCGCGACATGTCACTCTTACTGTATAATTACATCGAGACGGGCAGGAAACTCATTTTATAATGGTTTCACGTTAATACATTTTTTAAATTAGTAAAATCTCTAAACATAATATGGAATTAAATTAAATGGAGACAGGGAAAATGGAGGGTTAGGGGAGCGAAGGGCTATAAACAAAGAATGGCTGCGCGTTGAGATTGTTATCTGGGCAAAAGTAAAGCATGCAATTAAAGCGGGCTCTGCAGCTTTCCTTTCATGGTTGAAATGTTTTTCTACCTCGAATTTTTTTTTTTTAATTTGCGGTAAAAGGAATAATTGCGACATCCGACCTGGAATCACCGGCACTCGACGCTTTCACAGTCAGACCGTCTCATTCTGTTTAGCTTTAACGGAGTCGCTTTGGGAAGTGAGAAGTGGTTATGTGGCAGGCCGAGCAGAAAAATAATGGAAAACCACGGGAAATGTTTCAACACACACATTCCTTGTCCCAATGTAAGTTATAATGCAGTAAAAGGGTTATCTTAGGAACACAAGATAAATAGCATTGCTTATCGCCGATATTCTAAACATTGATATTTTGAACCAAATTATCTTACAATAAACACTTCATTTGCTAAATATTTCTTCACAAAATACAGCTATATATTATGAATACCTACTGATAATGGATCTGTATCTCTAGCTCAGTATCCGAGCCTTTGCTACAAAAGCCCTCATGTATACTGTGTAGGCCTATATCTTGTTTAATTTAACGCCATTCCTCAGTAACATTATGAAGGATAATTTATTAGGACTTTAGCCCTACAGTACAATACCACCAAACTTAAATTGAGGCCCCACAAGTCAAAATGTCAGGTTGGTACGTTTTCATGAAATTGTTGAAAATGTGCCCAAAAGTTTTACTTCAAAGTAAAATAAATAAAAATAAGTTACAATAATAACTTTAAAAGGTCGCTTGGTGGGAACGTAAGCTTTCTTTGTACATAAAAGCAAAATAGTTTTCCTTTAGAACTTTCCTCAGGCTTCAGAGTTGTTGAAAATTTCAATTTCAAGTAAAAAGTGTTTTGTAAAGCGACAAGCGCATGGCTACTATTGCCCCTTTAGTATAGAGTGCATCTGGGACAAGTCGTGCGGATAGGATGACGTCACAACAATCGTTGCTATTTGCAACAGTGGTCATTATTTCTACGTATACAACGTTTTCCGTAACACGACTGGTTAGTGATTGGTCCGTAAAACGATAAACGTAGGTTCATTCGGGCCTAGTGGTTGATAAACTACCCGGTAAGAGCCAAAGAGAGGATGTAGAGGGTTCAAAAAGTATCTCCTCAAGACTGGTTAGAATTTATGGTTACTTACTTGATTATGGCACTCCCTCCATATTCTCTTGAGAGTGTCGCGTGCGGTTGTATGCGAGCGGTGGTTTCACTTGAGAGTGTCGCGTGCGGTTGTATGCGAGCGGTGGTTTCACTTGAGAGTGTCGCGTGCGGTTGTATGCGAGCGGTGGTTTCACTTGAGAGTGTCGCGTGCGGTTGTATGCGAGCGGTGGTTTTACTTGTGAATGTCGCGTGCGGTTGTATGCGAGCGGTGGTGTCACTTGAGAGTGTCGCGTGCGGTTGTATGCGAGCGGTGGTTTCACTTGAGAGTGTCGCGTGCGGTTGCATGCGAGCGGTGGTTTCACTTGAGAGTGTCGCGTGCGGTTGTATGCGAGCGGTGGTTTCACTTGTGAATGTCGCGTGCGGTTGTATGCGAGCGGTGGTGTCACTTGAGAGTGTCGCGTGCGGTTGTATGCGAGCGGTGGTTTCACTTGAGAGTTTCGCGTGCGGTTTTATGCGAGCGGTGGTTTCACTTGAGAGTGTCGCGTGAAGTTGTATGAGAGCGGTGGTTTCACTTGAGAGTGTCGCGTGCGGTTGTATGCGAGCGGTGGTTTCACTTGTGAATGTCGCGTGCGGTTGTATGCGAGCGGTGGTTTCACTTGAGAGTGTCGCGTGTGGTTGTATGCGAGCGGTGGTTTCACTTGAGAGTGTCGCGTGCGGTTGTATGCAAGCGGTGGTTTCACTTGTGAATGTCGCGTGCGGTTGTATGCGAGCGGTGGTGTCACTTGAGAGTGTCGCGTGCGGTTGTTTGCGAGCGGTGGTTTTACTTGTGAATGTCGCGTGCGGTTGGATGCAAGCGGTGGTGTCACTTGAGAGAGTCGCGTGCGGTTGTATGCGAGCGGTGGTTTCACTTGAGAGTGTCGCGTGCGGTTGTATGCGAGCGGTGGTTTCACTTGTGAATGTCGCGTGCGGTTGTATGCGAGCGGTGGTGTCACTTGAGAGTTTCGCGTGCGGTTGTATGCGAGCGGTGGTTTCACTTGAGAGTGTCGCGTGAGGTTGTATGCGAGCGGTGGTTTCACTTGCGAGTGTCGCGTGCGGTTGTATGCGAGCGGTGGTTTCACTTGAGAGTGTCGCGTGCGGTTGTATACGAGCGGTGGTGTCACTTGAGAGTGTCGCGTGCGGTTGTATGCGAGCGGTGGTTTCACTTGAGAGTGTCGCGTGCGGTTGTATGCCAGCGGTGGTTTCACTTGAGAGTGTCGCGTGAGGTTGTATGCGAGCGGTGGTTTCACTTGAGAGTGTCGCGTGCGGTTGTATGCGAGAGGTGGTTTTACTTGTGAATGTCGCGTGCTGTTGTATGCGAGCGGTGGTGTCACTTGAGAGTGTCGCGTGCGGTTGTATGCGAGCGGTGGTTTCACTTGAGAGTGTCGCGTGCGGTTGTATGCGAGCGGTGGTTTCACTTGAGAGTGTCGCGTGCGGTTGTATGGGAGCGGTGGTTTCACTTGTGAATGTCGCGTGCGGTTGTATGCGAGCGGTGGTGTCACTTGAGAGTGTCGCGTGCGGTTGTATGCGAGCGGTGGTTTCACTTGAGAGTTTCGCGTGCGGTTGTATGCGAGCGGTGGTTTCACTTGAGAGTGTCGCGTGAGGTTGTATGCGAGCGGTGGTTTCACTTGAGAGTGTCGCGTGCGGTTGTATGCGAGCGGTGGTTTCACTTGAGAGTGTCGCGTGCGGATGTATGCGAGCGGTGGTTTCACTTGAGAGTGTCGCGTGCGGTTGTATGCGAGCGGTGGTTTCACTTGAGAGTGTCGCGTGCGGTTGTATGCGAGCGGTGGTTTCACTTGTGAATGTCGCGTGCGGTTGTATGCGAGCGGTGGTTTTACTTGTGAATGTCGCGTGCGGTTGTATGCGAGCGGTGGTGTCACTTGAGAGTGTCGCGTGCGGTTGTATGCGAGCGGTGGTTTCACTTGAGAGTGTCGCGTGCGGTTGTATGCGAGCGGTGGTGTCACTTGAGAGTGTCGCGTGCGGTTGTATGCGAGCGGTGGTTTCACTTGAGAGTTTCGCGTGCGGTTGTATGCGAGCGGTGGTTTCACTTGAGAGTGTCGCGTGAGGTTGTATGCGGGCGGTGGTTTCACTTGAGAGTGTCGCGTGCGGTTGTATGCGAGCGGTGGTGTCACTTGAGAGTGTCGCGTGCGGTTGTATGCGAGCGGTGGTTTCACTTGTGAATGTCGCGTGCGGTTGTATGCGAGCGGTGGTGTCACTTGAGAGTGTCGCGTGCGGTTGTATACGAGCGGTGGTTTCACTTGAGAGTTTCGCGTGCGGTTGTATGCGAGCGGTGGTTTCACTTGAGAGTGTCGCGTTTGGTTGTATGCGGGCGGTGGTTTCACTTGAGAGTGTCGCGTGCGGTTGTATGCGAGCGGTGGTTTCACTTGAGTGTCGCGTGCGGTGGTTTCACTTGAGAGTGTCGCGTGCGGTTGTATGCGAGCGGTGGTGTCACTTGAGAGTGTCGCGTGCGGTTGTATGCGAGCGGTGGTTTCACTTGAGAGTTTCGCGTGCGGTTGTATGCGAGCGGTGGTTTCACTTGAGAGGTGGCGTGAGGTTGTATGCGAGCGGTGGTTTCACTTGAGAGTGTCGCATGCGGTTGTATGCGAGCGGTGGTTTCACTTGTGAATGTCGCGTGCGGTTGTATGCGAGCGGTGGTGTCACTTGAGTGTGTCGCGTGCGGTTGTATGCGAGCGGTGGTTTCACTTGAGAGTGTCGCGTGAGGTTGTATGCGAGCGGTGGTTTCACTTGAGAGTGTCGCGTGCGGTTGTATGCGAGCGGTGGTTTCACTTGAGAGTGTCGCGTGCGGTTGTATGCGAGCGGTGGTTTAACTTGAGAGTGTCGCGTGCGGTTGTATGCGAGCGGTGGTTTCACTTGAGAGTGTCGCGTGCGGTTGTATGCGAGCGGCGGTTTCACTTGAGAGTGTCGCGTGCGGTTGTATGCGAGCGGTGGTTTCACTTGAGAGTGTCGCGTGCGGTTGTATGCGAGCGGTGGTTTCACTTGAGAGTGTCGCGTGCGGTTGTATGCGAGCGGTGGTTTCACTTGAGAGTGTCGCGTGCGGTTGTATGCGAGCGGTGGTTTCACTTGAGAGTGTCGCGTGCGGTTGTATGCGAGCGGTGGTTTCACTTGAGAGTGTCGCGTGCGGTTGTATGCGAGCGGTGGTGTCACTTGAGAGTGTCGCGTGCGGTTGTATGCGAGCGGTGTTGTCACTTGAGAGTGTCGCGTGCGGTGGTTTCACTTGAGAGTGTCGCGTGCGGTTGTGTGCCAGCGGTGGTTTCACTTGAGAGTGTCGCGTGAGGTTGTATGCGAGCGGTGGTTTCACTTGAGAGTGTCGCGTGCGGTTGTATGCGAGCGGTGGTTTCACTTGTGAATGTCGCGTGCGGTTGTATGCGAGCGGTGGTGTCACTTGAGAGTGTCGCGTGCGGTTGTATGCGAGCGGTGGTTTCACTTGAGAGTGTCGCGCGAGGTTGTATGCGAGCGGTGGTTTCACTTGAGCGGTTGTATGCGAGCGGTGGTTTAACTTGAGAGTGTCGCGTGCGGTTGTAAGCGAGCGGTGGTTTCACTTGAGAGTGTCGCGTGCGGTTGTATGCGAGCGGTGGTTTCACTTGAGAGTGTCTCGTGCGGTTGTATGCGAGCGGTGGTTTCACTTGAGAGTGTCGCGTGCGGTTGTATGCGAGCGGTGGTTTCACTTGAGAGTGTCGCGTGCGGTTGTATGCGAGCGGTGGTTTCACTTGAGAGTGTCGCGTGCGGTTGTATGCGAGCGGTGGTTTTACTTGTGAATGTCGCGTGCGGTTGTATGCGAGCGGTGGTTTCACTTGAGAGTGTCGCGTGCGGTTGTATGCGAGCGGTGGTTTCACTTGAGAGTGTCGCGTGCGGTTGTATGCGAGCGGTGGTTTCACTTGAGAGTGTCGCGTGCGGTGGTTTCACTTGAGAGTGTCGCGTGCGGTTGTATGCGAGCGGTGGTTTCACTTGAGAGTGTCGCGTGAGGTTGTATGCGAGCGGTGGTTTCACTTGAGAGTGTCGCGTGCGGTTGTATGCGAGCGGTGGTTTCACTTGAGAACGTCGTGTGCGGTTGTATGCGAGCGGTGGTTTCACTTGAGAGTGTCGCGTGCGGTTGTATGCGAGCGGTGGTTTCACTTGTGAATGTCGCGTGCGGTTGTATGCAAGCGGTGGTGTCACTTGAGAGTGTCGCGTGCGGTTGTATGCGAGCGGTGGTTTCACTTGAGAGTTTCGCGTGCGGTTGTATGCGAGCGGTGGTTTCACTTGAGAGTGTCGCGTGAGGTTGTATGCGAGCGGTGGTTTCACTTGAGAGTGTCGCGTGCGGTTGTATGCGAGCGGTGGTTTCACTTGAGAGTGTCGCGTGCGGTTGTATGCGAGCGGTGGTTTATTACGTGGGTCTGAGGAGGGGGGAATTGACGCAGCTATGATAATGTTATTGAGGACAGACTTTTTGAAAGCACTGTATTTTCAGTAGAATTTTGGAAATAAAATATTAGAGTAAAAATAATATGTAATTTCTTAAAAAAGGAAAATTTATTTTAGTTTGATCGGAATCACGATGCTTTAGAAACGTTTTAGAAATAAAACAGATACGAAAATGTGGAGAAGCTATAGGCTCCCTCTCTGCGACATTTCCAAGCAACCCTTCAGATTTTCTGTTGTATCTTATTGTATTTGTATCCAACTACGAAGCAAAGGTTCCCCCTAGGGATGGAAACATTCTCAACTACTTCAAGAAAAGCAGAAAACATACGCTGTCACATTAAAGCGTTTCTCGCCCAGCTCTCTCGCTCTTGTGTAAGTCAGCATTCAATTCACCATTTTCATAAATATATTAAATTGTTCCCTTACAACTCTGGTCCCTTTACATGCACCGAAGATGCTGGTATAGCTGTCTAACATGAACCATACGTGTACAGTTATGTACGGGAGGTACTTTCACCATCCCTACGCTTCCACCAGTCACTATTGCCCTACGTTTAACTCACTTCCACAGGCTGAGTAGGAAAGTCTTCTCTGTTACGCCCACGCGTTCAAAATACTTGACCTCCCACTAAAAAGTATTTACGACGTGTATGTAATCCTTCAATGGTGTTCTGAAATGGCTATTTGCAACAGTAATGACAGGTTGGGACGTATCCAACTCTTTCTGTAGCTGGCAAAAGTACCGAACGTGTTTTAGAAAAGTTGTATATTTTAAAAATGTAACATTTAGTAGCCCAAACTGGATACGGGAAACATTACAGAAATAAAATCTTCTACAAAAATAGGTTTTACAATAAATAAGAAAACAACCCCCTTTACTGGCGTTATTAGCATCGCCTGTCTTATCACCATCTGGCCGAGGGCTGGATACCGCTGCATTGGGCTGTAGCCCATGGCAAAGGTTTTACAAAATGTCCACTTTACTGGCGTTATTAGCATCGCCTGTCTTATCACCATCTGGCCGAGGGCTGGATACCGCTGCATTGGGCTGTAGCCCATGGCAAAGGTTTTACAAAATGTCCACTTTACTGGCGTTATTAGCATCGCCTGTCTTATCACCTTCTGGCCGAGGGCTGGATACCGCTGCATTGGGCTGTAGCCCATGGCAAAGGTTTTACAAAATGTCCACTTTACTGGCGTTATTAGCATCGCCTGTCTTATCACCATCTGGCCGAGGGCTGGATACCGCTGCATTGGGCTGTAGCCCATGGCAAAGGTTTTACAAAATGTCCACTTTACTGGCGTTATTAGCATCGCCTGTCTTATCACCATCTGGCCGAGGGCTGGATACCGCTGCATTGGGCTGTAGCCCATGGCAAAGGTTTTACAAAATGTCCACTTTACTGGCGTTATTAGCATCGCCTGTCTTATCACCATCTGGCCGAGGGCTGGATACCGCTGCATTGGGCTGTAGCCCATGGCAAAGGTTTTACAAAATGTCCACTTTACTGGCGTTATTAGCATCGCCTGTCTTATCACCATCTGGCCGAGGGCTGGATACCGCTGCATTGGGCTGTAGCCCATGGCAAAGGTTTTACAAAATGTCCACTTTACTGGCGTTATTAGCATCGCCTGTCTTATCACCATCTGGCCGAGGGCTGGATACCGCTGCATTGGGCTGTAGCCCATGGCAAAGGTTTTACAAAATGTCCACTTTACTGGCGTTATTAGCATCGCCTGTCTTATCACCATCTGGCCGAGGGCTGGATACCGCTGCATTGGGCTGTAGCCCATGGCAAAGGTTTTACAAAATGTCCACTTTACTGGCGTTATTAGCATCGCCTGTCTTATCACCATCTGGCCGAGGGCTGGATACCGCTGCATTGGGCTGTAGCCCATGGCAAAGGTTTTACAAAATGTCCACTTTACTGGCGTTATTAGCATCGCCTGTCTTATCACCATCTGGCCGAGGGCTGGATACCGCTGCATTGGGCTGTAGCCCATGGCAAAGGTTTTACAAAATGTCCACTTTACTGGCGTTATTAGCATCGCCTGTCTTATCACCATCTGGCCGAGGGCTGGATACCGCTGCATTGGGCTGTAGCCCATGGCAAAGGTTTTACAAAATGTCCACTTTACTGGCGTTATTAGCATCGCCTGTCTTATCACCATCTGGCCGAGGGCTGGATACCGCTGCATTGGGCTGTAGCCCATGGCAAAGGTTTTACAAAATGTCCACTTTACTGGCGTTATTAGCATCGCCTGTCTTATCACCATCTGGCCGAGGGCTGGATACCGCTGCATTGGGCTGTAGCCCATGGCAAAGGTTTTACAAAATGTCCACTTTACTGGCGTTATTAGCATCGCCTGTCTTATCACCATCTGGCCGAGGGCTGGATACCGCTGCATTGGGCTGTAGCCCATGGCAAAGGTTTTACAAAATGTCCACTTTACTGGCGTTATTAGCATCGCCTGTCTTATCACCATCTGGCCGAGGGCTGGATACCGCTGCATTGGGCTGTAGCCCATGGCAAAGGTTTTACAAAATGTCCACTTTACTGGCGTTATTAGCATCGCCTGTCTTATCACCATCTGGCCGAGGGCTGGATACCGCTGCATTGGGCTGTAGCCCATGGCAAAGGTTTTACAAAATGTCCACTTTACTGGCGTTATTAGCATCGCCTGTCTTATCACCATCTGGCCGAGGGCTGGATACCGCTGCATTGGGCTGTAGCCCATGGCAAAGGTTTTACAAAATGTCCACTTTACTGGCGTTATTAGCATCGCCTGTCTTATCACCATCTGGCCGAGGGCTGGATACCGCTGCATTGGGCTGTAGCCCGTGGCAAAGGTTTTACAAAATGTCCACTTTACTGGCGTTATTAGCATCGCCTGTCTTATCACCATCTGGCCGAGGGCTGGATACCGCTGCATTGGGCTGTAGCCCATGGCAAAGGTTTTACAAAATGTCCACTTCACTCCGTTATAACGCTTAGTAACATGTTTACAAAAACGAAAAGGATTAAGTTTGTTCTTAATTTAAAAGATTTATAACCTCTGGCTCAAATAACACCGAGTGCCAGGGCGAGATCCGCTCGGAAAATCTATCCTTAACATCTAAGTCCAATATTATACACAAGTTCATAGATTTATTGCATGCATAATAAACAAATACATTCCCTATTTAAAGAACATTTATTGACAACATTTAATACAAATAAAGGATGTTAAAGGCCTGCAAGAAATAACAATGCCACAAAAGTAAATTTTAAATATTCATTTTCACGATCTATAATTCTACAAAGTATAATGGACCCTACGATACCGTTAAAATCTCCACGCCTGTTTTCTGCAATCATTGCATAGATATAAGCCGCTCTGTAAGTTTTATTTTCTGAATATGCGGCCTTCACCAGACAACTGGTTTATTTGCTTCTAAGAGTATTAAATTATTATTAAAGAATTAAATCAGTATTTAAATTTGTTACAATACTGACCAGTACAAAATGAGTTTTTAAATCGATAAGATATTACAAATAAAATTTATATTTTTTCTGTAGGGGTACCTAAAGGCTTCCCCTTCTGCCCCTATAACTCCTTCCATTACCGTAGCTATACATACTTAGTAAATAATTTTAGTATACAAAGTGTGCAAATATAGGCCTACATACTGTTAAATGTAGCTATTGGTCCATAAACTCAATGTACACGAAGAGTAATGCTCTGGTCTTGTCAGCGAAGGTATGGATAGGGATAGTGCGTGCGTATAGGGATGCATTTGGCAACGCTACAGTAGCAGCCTGAAGTAAAACTACCGGTGGTGGGTAAAGTGTGCAAATATAGGCCTACATACTGTTAAATGTAGCTATTGGTCCATAAACTCAATGTACACGAAGAGTAATGCTCTGGTCTTGTCAGCGAAGGTATGGATAGGGATAGTGCGTGCGTATAGGGATGAATTTGGCAACGCTACAGTAGGATGCCGATGGTGAGTAAAGAAAACGAATTGCCTTAACAAGATAAAAAAAATGTTTACTTAATATTTAGGATCTCTTCCTGTTCTAAGCATAAACGTTTTGTGTGGGTTTCCCTATCAGTCTATAAATAGATTGTTTAACCTGTTAAATCAGTAGTTATATTGGCAGAGTGCGTTGAATTTACGCCTGGGAATCCTCGAGGGTTCCCTTCTAAGTAGCTCCATGGAGGGAAACAAATAAAGGAAACATTATTAGTTCAGACAAACATACAGACAAGGATTACAGCCTTACCGACACTAAAACTAATACACATTAATAACAATTGCCAGCCAATTATGAAAATTGTAAGTATTTTCGTAGAACTGGTTTAAAGCCCCATGTTAAGTGTTACAACGAGAGACGCTGGAGAATACTGTATGAAACAGAGAAATATCTAAACAACAGTGTAAAAAAAGACGAACTGAAATAATGTAAAGTTGATGGTCTCTAAACCGATTACACTGTATTGAGCGCAAAGCAAAGAAGGGTTTGAAGTGTGACGTCTGCGCATGCGCCCAAAGCTGTCGACGAATGTAGAATATTAAATACGCGATAACAGAACGTGAATACGGAGGAATAAAGACGCAGCACATCCTCAGCGTACCTGTCTTAGTTTGGAACACCTATCCTGCCGCCTAGTGCCGCACCGGTTGGATGGTACAATGTTCTGTATTAGGCCAATAGGGATAGGTTCAGCATAACTCAATCTAGCGGTGAGTTGCAATGGACACATAAACATGGTTTACGTTGCTTGGTGCATAGAAAGGTCACAGAATGTGACATGTACGGAGTAAGTCTAGCTTACACACTGACCTGGCACAGCCCTGCCCAAGAACTGTACCCTATATAAACCTAACATCTATTACGTTCCAGCCTTCATGTCTCCCAGCCACATGACTGCTTTTTCCGTGTTCGTATTTATTTACTTTCGTCAAGTTTGTAGACCATGTTTCATGTTTATGATAGTTTCAACCTAAATAGAGATTAGCTCTTTAATACATAGTTTTCTTAGACAACATTTATTTAATTAATTATTTATATACAAACATTTCAATATATAAGTAGAAATTTGCAATTTATCAATCCTACGCGGAAACTTTCCACATCGCTTTTCATGGCATTAAATTCTCTTTTAACTTTATGAACAGCCGTACTAAAACCTGAAAAATAGACGTCTCTGAACTGTGCATCGTTGTCTGATAACAGTGACAATGTCATTAATTCTAACGTACACAATGCCCCTCGACAATGCTTGATCCGATTACTGCTGGTGGGGTAATCCTGCGCTACAAGCTGACCCACCGTATGACGTCATCGATGGCCCATTCCTCCATTTGTTAACTGTACTACCAAACCCCGAAACACAAATTTAATTCTCACCACTATTACTATTATATTCCCCTCAGAACTATTTTTAAACCAAACTAGAATTCTGAATATTTGAAACACCCAGATGGAAACGTATTTGTAATTCTTGTACAGGTGGCGCTCCGGGCGGATTTATCGCCAACCATTCCTCTTCAAACCAATGTTGCCTTTCTATTGCTATCAATAGCGACATACGCACCTGGTGCATCCATCAAATCTTCCGCGCCATAAACTTCGGCTGCCTTCTGTATGCCGTGAGTTATTTCGATTTAATTCATTTCACAACCGTGTAAGGCTTTGGCACAGGGAATAAAAACACCTAAGACAATATGCAAATATATGAACTGGCTTTTTAAAATATTTTACTAATACACTGATGATCAAACATTCTAACAAAAAACACCATTATCGCCATTGTTAAACAAGAATAAATCAATATTTTTATTAACAACATGTAACAATATTTGAATAAATATTTTTCTTACATGTTAAATATTAAGTTATATATTTACGCAATTATTCGCAAATGCTATTCATTAGAGTTGTTACTATTACTTATTACTAGCCTACTTTTAAGGCGTTATATTTTTGTTATAATTATATAATAAATGCCATCTTAGAGTTCATTTTGAAAGCAATATTTCGCAGCTAAACTCATGTAACTCTTTCACTTCCCTAGCTTTCGTTTCGGTGCAGTATTGTTCGTGTCAACAATTATGTTGTTATGTGTTTGCTCAAGAAACCTCTCTTATCGCATACTTGAGCAGTTTCTCCAACGACCCGATTTCATTCTACACACACTATCTCCTGACTTCCAACCTTACAGTGTTTCCGATCCTACCCAAGCAATGCATCTCTTCCTTAGTGTGCCAAAAGTCGACCTACATCCTTTATCCTACTGTACACGAGTAATGCTCGTATTTCTCTCTTAGTCTCACCATAAATCGACCTTTTCCTTCTGTCTGCGAGGGTATACTTAAGATAGATCCCTCGTTATGCGCCTAATATAATGCACCCTACCCTGCTCACAAGAATCCACCCCACAGTGTTGGTGTCCTTGCTCTAATCTTATTTATTTTCAAACTATTTTCAATCGTGTTACTATAGGTAATTGTTGAGGGCGTAGAAACTATTTACTTATTACTTCTTAATATATAATTTTGCTTAAAGTTTATCTTTTCACAAGTTGCGTGAGTTTATTTGCCTTTAAACACAAACAATAAGCAAATGTTTCATCAATATATCATCAAAACTTTATAATTTTAATTTCATGGTCGGAAGATATCTCTCCAGAAGTGTTTTCTAATCTAAGTAGTAATAAAACCCAGGTTTAGTGTCCACTAATCTCGCCGTACAAGAAATGGTCGGCTGATGACGTCATGAGATATGTCAGCCTGTACACGGGATTACATGACTGTGTTGCCATCAGCCGTAATCGGATCACGCATTGTCAAGGGAATTGCGCACGTAAGCATTCACGACAATAATACTGTTATTAACTCCAATTTCAGAGAGGTCTGTTTTAACTTGCAATGACGTCATCGCAACGTGTTCACAGGGTCAGACTTTAACGGGGTATATAAAGAGTGCTGATCAAGCACCGAAGATTCGCATTTCCTGTCTAAGTTGAACTGTAATTTTACATTGAATTTACATCTCAATTTAAGTCTTTGTGAACTTTAAAAATTAGTGTATTGAAAAAAATCCCAGCTATAGTTTGTTCTTAATGAGGTTTTTTTCTGAGCAAATGCAATTTTGAATATGGAAGAGTTAATCTTTCACTTGTTCCAGTAGGACATACAACAGACCTTATTGTTTGCGATTCTTTTTATATCTTACTGAAGTGAACATATGCAACTAAAGCGTTAACCTTAGGTTAGGTAAGGTTAGATTAAGTTTAGGGTAGGTTAGGTTAGGTTAGATTACGTCAGGCCAGGTAAGGAAAGATAAGGTAAGGTTAGATTAGGTTTAGGGTAGGTTTGGTTAGGTTAGGTAAGGTTAGATTAGGTTTAGGGTAGGTTAGGTTAGGTAAGGTTAGATTAGGTTTAGGGTAGGTTAGGTAAGGTTACATTAAGTCTAGGGTAGGTTAGGTTAGATTAGATTACGTCCGGCCATATAAGGAAAGATT
This sequence comes from Prosapia bicincta, assembly GCA_036971475.1. Classification (NCBI taxonomy): domain Eukaryota; kingdom Metazoa; phylum Arthropoda; class Insecta; order Hemiptera; family Cercopidae; genus Prosapia; species Prosapia bicincta. The sequence continues at coordinate 223,202,429 of JBAIZL010000001.1, read as the reverse complement.
AGGTAAGGTTAGATTAAGTTTAGGGTAGGTTAGGTTAGGTTAGATTACGTCAGGCCAGGTAAGGAAAGATAAGGTAAGGTTAGATTAGGTTTAGGGTAGGTTTGGTTAGGTTAGGTAAGGTTAGATTAAGTTTAGGGTAGGTTAGGCTAGGTTAGGTAAGGTTAGATTAGGTTTAGGGTGGGTTAGGTAAGGTTACATTAAGTCTAGGGTAGGTTAGGTTAGATTAGATTACGTCAGGCCAGATAAGGAAAGATTTGGTAAGGTTAGAGTAGGTTTAGGGTAGGTTAGGTTAGGTTAGGTAAAGTTAGATTAAGTCTAGGGTAGGTTAGGTCAGATTAGATTACGTCAGGCCAGGTAAGGAAATATTAGGTAATGTTAGATTAAGTTTAGGGTAGGTTAGGTTAAGTTAGGTAAGGATAGATTAAGTTTAGGGTAGGTTAGGTTAGGTTAGGTAAGGTTAGATTAAGTCTAGGGTAGGTTAGGTTAGATTAGATTTCGTCAGGCCAGGTAAGGAAAGATCAGGTTGGTTAGGTTATGGATTAGTTTAGGTCAAAATAGATTAGGTAAGGTTAGATTAAGTTTTGGGTAGGTTAGGTTAGGTTAGGTAAGGTTAGATTAAGTCTAGGGTAGGTTAGGTTAAATTAAATTACGTCAGGCCAGGTAAGGAAAGATCAAGTTGGTTAGGTTATAGATTAGTTTAGGTCAAAATAGATTAGGTAAGGTTAAATTAGGCTTAGAGTAGGTTAGGTTAGGTAAGGTTAGATTAAGTCTAGGGTAGGTTAGGTTAAATTAAATTACGTCAGGCCAGGTAAGGAAAGATCAGGTTGGTTAGGTTATGGATTAGTTTGGGTCAAATTAGATTTGATAAGGTTAGATTAAGTTTAGGGTAGGTTAGGTTAGGTAAGGTTAGATTAAGTCTAGGGTAGGTTAGGTTAAATTAGATTACGTCAGGCCAGGTAAGGAAAGATCAGGTTGGTTAGGTTATGGATTAGTTTAGGTCAAATTAGATTTGGTAAGGTTAGATTAAGTTTAGGGTAGGTTAGGTTAGGTTAGGTAAAGTTAGATTAAGTCAAGGGTAAGTTAGGTTAGGTATTAGATTAGGTTTAGGTAAGCTTATAGATTAGTTTAGGTCAGGATCGAAGAGGTAGGATTAGATTAAAATTAGGTTAGGTTAGGATAGGTTAGGTTAAATCATGTTAGGTTAGTTTATAGATTAGTTTAGGTCAGGATAGATAAGGTAAAGTTAGATTAGGTTTAGGGTAGGTTAGGTAACGTTAGGTTAGGTTAGGTTAGATCATGTTAGAATAGGTTAGATTAGTTTAAGTCGGAATAGATAAGGTAAGTTTAGATTAAGTGTAGGTTAGGTTAGGTTAGGTAAGGTCAGATTAGGATAGGTAAGGTTAGATCATGTTAGGTGAGGTTATACATTAGTTAAGGCCAGGATAGATAAGGTAAGATAAGTTAGATTAGGTTTAGGGTAGGTTAGGTTTAGTTAGGTAAGGTCAGATTAAATTGAGTAAGGTTAGATCATGTTAGGTTAGGTTATAGATTAGTTAAAGCCACAGTTAGGTTAGGTAAAGTTAAATCATGTTAGGGTAGGTTGTAGATTAGTTTAAATCAAGATAAATAAGGGGAGTTTATATTTAGTTTAGGGTAGGTTAGGTTAGGTTAGGTTGGGTTAGATCATGTTAGGTTAGGTTATAGATTAGATTACGTCAGGCCAGGTAAGGAAAGATCAGGTTGGTTAGGTTATGGATTAGTTTAGGTCAAAATAGATTAGGTAAGGTTAAATTAGGCTTAGAGTAGGTTAGGTTAGTTTAGGTAAGGTTAGATTAAGTCTAGGGTAGGTTAGGTTAGATTAGATTACGTCAGGGCAGGTAATTAAAGATCAGGTTGGTTAGGTTATGGATTAGTTTAGGTCAAAATAGATTAGGTAAGGTTAAATTAGGCTTAGAGTAGGTTAGGTTAGTTTAGGTAAGGTTAGATTAAGTCTAGGGTAGGTTAGGTTAGATTAGATTACGTCAGGGCAGGTAATTAAAGATCAGGTTGGTTAGGTTATGGATTAGTTTAGGTCAAAATAGATTAGGTAAGGTTAAATTAGGCTTAGAGTAGGTTAGGTTAGTTTAGGTAAGGTTAGATTAGGTCTAGGGTAGGTTAGGTTAGATTAGATTACGTCAGGGCAGGTAATTAAAGATCAGGTTGGTTAGGTTATGGATTAGTTTAGGTCAAAATAGATTAGGTAAGGTTAAATTAGGCTTAGAGTAGGTTAGGTTAGGTTAGATTAGATTACGTCAGGGCAGGTAATTAAAGATCAGGTTGGTTAGGTTATGTATTAGTTTAGGTCAAAATAGATTATTTAAGGTTAGATTAATTTTAGGGTAGGTTAGGTTAGGTTTGGTAAGGTTAGATTAAGTCTAGAATAGGTTAGGTTAGGTATTAGATTAGGTTTAAGTAAGCTTATAGATTATTTTAGGTCAGGATCGAAGAGATAGGATTAGATTAAAATTAGGTTAGATTAGGAAAGGTTAGATTAGAATAGGTTAGGTTAAATCATGTTAGGTTATTTTATAAATTAGTTTAGGTCAGGATAGATAAGGTAAAGTTAGATTAGGTTTAGGGTAGGTTAGGTAAAGTTAGGTTAGGTTAGGTTAGATCATGTTTGGTTAGGTTAGATTAGTTTAAGTCGGAATAGATAAGGTAAGTTTAGATTAAGTGTAGGTTAGGTTAGGTTAGGTAAGGTCAGATTAGGATAGGTAAGGTTAGATCATGTTAGGTTAGGTTTTACATTAGTTAAGGCCAGGATAGATAAGGTAAGATAAGTTAGATTAGGTTTAGGGTAGGTTAGGTTTAGTTAGGTAAGGTCAGATTAAATTGAGTAAGGTTAGATCATGTTAGGTTAGGTTATAGATTAGTTAAAGCCACAGTTAGGTTAGGTAAAGTTAAATCATGTTAGGGTAGGTTGTAGATTAGTTTAAATCAAGATAAATAAGGGGAGTTTATATTTAGTTTAGGGTAGGTTAGGTTAGGTTAGGTTGGGTTAGATCATGTTAGGTTAGGTTATAGATTAGATTACGTCAGGCCAGGTAAGGAAAGATCAGGTTGGTTAGGTTATGGATTAGTTTAGGTCAAAATAGATTAGGTAAGGTTAAATTAGGCTTAGAGTAGGTTAGGTTAGTTTAGGTAAGGTTAGATTAAGTCTAGGGTAGGTTAGGTTAGATTAGATTACGTCAGGGCAGGTAATTAAAGATCAGGTTGGTTAGGTTATGGATTAGTTTAGGTCAAAATAGATTAGGTAAGGTTAAATTAGGCTTAGAGTAGGTTAGGTTAGTTTAGGTAAGGTTAGATTAAGTCTAGGGTAGGTTAGGTTAGATTAGATTACGTCAGGGCAGGTAATTAAAGATCAGGTTGGTTAGGTTATGGATTAGTTTAGGTCAAAATAGATTAGGTAAGGTTAAATTAGGCTTAGAGTAGGTTAGGTTAGTTTAGGTAAGGTTAGATTAAGTCTAGGGTAGGTTAGGTTAGATTAGATTACGTCAGGGCAGGTAATTAAAGATCAGGTTGGTTAGGTTATGGATTAGTTTAGGTCAAAATAGATTAGGTAAGGTTAAATTAGGCTTAGAGTAGGTTAGGTTAGTTTAGGTAAGGTTAGATTAGGTCTAGGGTAGGTTAGGTTAGATTAGATTACGTCAGGGCAGGTAATTAAAGATCAGGTTGGTTAGGTTATGGATTAGTTTAGGTCAAAATAGATTAGGTAAGGTTAAATTAGGCTTAGAGTAGGTTAGGTTAGTTTAGGTAAGGTTAGATTAGGTCTAGGGTAGGTTAGGTTAGATTAGATTACGTCAGGGCAGGTAATTAAAGATCAGGTTGGTTAGGTTATGGATTAGTTTAGGTCAAAATAGATTAGGTAAGGTTAAATTAGGCTTAGAGTAGGTTAGGTTAGTTTAGGTAAGGTTAGATTAGGTCTAGGGTAGGTTAGGTTAGATTAGATTACGTCAGGCCAGGTAAGGAAAGATCAGGTTGGTTAGGTTATGGATTAGTTTAGGTCAAATTAGATTTGGTAAGGTTAGATTAAGTTTAGGGTAGGTTAGGTTAAGTTAGGTAAAGTTAGATTAAGTCAAGGGTAAGTTAGGTTATGTATTAGATTAGGTTTAGGTAAGCTTATAGAATAGTTTAGGTCAGGATCGAAGAGGTAGGATTTGATTAAAATTAGGTTAGGTTAGGATAGGTTAGGTTAAATCATGTTAGGTTAGTTTATAGATTAGTTTAGGTCAGGATAGATAAGGTAAAGTTAGATTAGGTTTAGGGTATTTTAGGTAACGTTAGGTTAGGTTAGGTTAGATCATGTTAGAATAGGTTAGATTAGTTTAAGTCGGAATAGATAAGGTAAGTTTAGATTAAGTGTAGGTTAGGTTAGGTTAGGTAAGGTCAGATTAGGATAGGTAAGGTTAGATCATGTTAGGTGAGGTTATACATTAGTTAAGGCCAGGATAGATAAGGTAAGATAAGTTAGATTAGGTTTAGGGTAGGTTAGGTATAGTTAGGTAAGGTCAGATTAAATTGAGTAAGGTTAGATCATGTTAGGTTAGGTTATAGATTAGTTTAGCTAATGTTACATTAGGTTAGGTTAGATCATAATAGGTTAGGTTAGGTTAGGTTATAGATTAGTTTAAGTCAGGATAGATAAGGCAAGGTTGAATTAAGTTTATGGTAGGTTAGGTTAGGTAAAGTTAAATCATGTTATGGTAGATTGTAAATTAGTTTAAATCAGGATAAATAAGGGGAGATTATATTTAGTTTAAGGTAGGTTAGGTTAGGTTAGGTAAGGTAAGGTTAGGTTAGGTTAGCTAAGGTTCGGTTAGGTTGGATTAGATCATGTTAGGTTAGGTTATAGATTGGTATAAGTAAGGACAGATGAGGTAAGGTTATATTAGGTTTAGGTTAGGTTAAGGTTAAAAAGGTTAGGTTAGGTTTGGTTTAGGTTAGGTTATATAAGGTCAGGATAGATTAGGTAAGTTTAGATTAGGTTTAGGTTGGATTAGGTTAGATCATAGCAAGTTAGATTATAGATTATATTAAGTCAGGATAGATAGGATAAGGTTTGATTAAATTTAGGGTAGGTTGGGTTAGGTTAGGTGAGGTTAGGTAAGTTAGCACTCGTGACGACTTACTTCCAATATTTGGAGTTGGGAAGGTTTTACTGGTGCCGACTAGTTCTGGTGGGAGCACTAGTTGTGTTGGAGTAGTGGTCCACTGAAGGGCCTACTTTAGGTACTTACTTCTACGATCTGAATTTGGAAAGGTTCTACTGGTGCCGACTAGTTCTGGTGGGAGCACTAGTTGTGTCGGAGTAGTGGTCTACTGAAGGGCCTACTTTAGCTACTTACTTCCAATATTTGGAGTTGGGAAGGTTTTACTTGTGCCGACTAGTTCTGGCGGGAGCATTGGTTGTGTCGGAGTAGTGGGCCACTGAAGGGCCTACTTTAGGTACTTACTTCTACGATCTGAATTTGGAAAGGTTTTACTGGTGCCGACTAGTTCTGGCGGGAGCATTGGTTGTGTCGGAGTAGTGGTCTACTGAAGGGCCTACTTTAGCTACTTACTTCCAATATTTGGAGTTGGGAAGGTTTTACTTGTGCCGACTAGTTCTGGTGGGAGCATTGGTTGTGTCGGAGTAGTGGTCTACTGAAGGGCCTACTTTAGACACTTACTTCCAATATTTGGAGTTGGGAAGGTTTTACTGGTGCCGTCTAGTTCTGGCGGGAGCATTGGTTGTGTCGGAGTAGTGGTCTACTGAAGGGCCTACTTTAGGTACTTACTTCTACGATCTGAATTTGGAAAGGTTCTACTGGTGCCGACTAGTTCTGGTGGGAGCACTAGTTGTGTCGGAGTAGTGGTCTACTGAAGGGCCTACTTTAGCTACTTACTTCCAATATTTGGAGTTGGGAAGGTTTTACTTGTGCCGACTAGTTCTGGCGGGAGCATTGGTTGTGTCGGAGTAGTGGGCCACTGAAGGGCCTACTTTAGGTACTTACTTCTACGATCTGAATTTGGAAAGGTTTTACTGGTGCCGACTAGTTCTGGCGGGAGCATTGGTTGTGTCGGAGTAGTGGTCTACTGAAGGGCCTACTTTAGCTACTTACTTCCAATATTTGGAGTTGGGAAGGTTTTACTTGTGCCGACTAGTTCTGGTGGGAGCATTGGTTGTGTCGGAGTAGTGGTCTACTGAAGGGCCTACTTTAGACACTTACTTCCAATATTTGGAGTTGGGAAGGTTTTACTGGTGCCGTCTAGTTCTGGCGGGAGCATTGGTTGTGTCGGAGTAGTGGTCTACTGAAGGGCCTACTTTAGGCACTTACTTCCAATATTTGGAGTTGGGAAGGTTTTACTGGTGCCGACTAGTTCTGGCGGGAGCATTGGTTGTGACGGAGTAGTGGTCTACTGAAGGGCCTACCTTAGGCACATACTTCCAAAATTTGGAGTTGGGAAGGTTCTACTGGTGTCGACTAGTTCTGGCGGGAGCACTAGTTGTATCGGAGTAGGGGTCCACTGAAGGGCCTATTATAGGTACTTACTTCTACGATCTGCAGTTGGGAAGGTTCTACTGGTGCCGACTAGGTCTGGTGGGAGCACTAGTTGTGTCGGAGTAGTGGGCCACTGAATGGCCTACTTTAGGTACTTACTTCTACGATCTGCAGTTGGGAAGGTTCTACTGGTGCCGACTAGTTCTGGTGGGAGCACTAGTTGTGTCGGAGTAGTGGGCCACTGAAGGGCCTACTTTAGGTACTTACTTCTACGATCTGCAGTTGGGAAGGTTCTACTGGTGCCGACTAGTTCTGGCGGGAGCACTAGTTGTATCGGAGTAGTGGTCTACTGAAGGGCCTACTTTAGTCACTTACTATCAATATTTGGAGTTGGAAAGGTTCTACTGGTGCCGACTAGTTCTGGTGGGAGCACTAGTTGTGTCGGAGTAGTGGCCCACTTAAGGGTCTACTTTAGGCACTTACTATCAATATTTGGAGTTGGGAAGGTTCTACTGGTGCCGACTAGGTCTGGTGGGAGCACTAGTTGTGTCGGAGTAGTGGGCCACTGAATGGCCTACTTTAGGTACTTACTTCTACGATCTGCAGTTGGGAAGGTTCTACTGGTGCCGACTAGTTCTGGTGGGAGCACTAGTTGTGTCGGAGTAGTGGGCCACTGAAGGGCCTACTTTAGGTACTTACTACCAATATTTGGAGTTGGGAAGGTTCTACTGGTGCCGACTAGTTCTGGTAGGAGCACTAGTTGTGTCGGAGTAGTGGCCCACTTAAGGGTCTACTTTAGGTACTTACTACCAATATTTGGAGTTGGGAAGGTTCTACTGGTGCCGACTAGTTCTGGTGGGAGCACTAGTTGTGTCGGAGTAGTGGGCCACTGAAGGGCCTACTTTAGGTACTTACTTCTACGATCTGCAGTTGGGAAGGTTCTACTGGTGCCGACTAGTTCTGGCGGGAGCACTAGTTGTGTCGGAGTAGTGGGCCACTGAAGGGCCTACTTTAGGTACTTACTTCTACGATCTGCAGTTGGGAAGGTTCTACTGGTGCCGACTAGTTCTGGCGGGAGCACTAGTTGTATCGGAGTAGTGGGCCACTGAACGGCCTACTTTAGGTACTTACTTCTACGATCTGTAGTTGGGAAGGTTCTACTGGTGCCGACTAGTTCTGGCGGGAGCATTAGTTGTGTCGGAGTAGTGGGCCACTGAAGGGCCTACTTTAGTCACTTACTATCAATATTTGGAGTTGGGAAGGTTCTACTGGTGCCGACTAGTTCTGGTGGGAGCACTAGTTGTGTCGGAGTAGTGGGCCACTTAAGGGTCTACTTTAGGCACTTACTATCAATATTTGGAGTTGGGAAGGTTCTACTGGTGCCGACTAGGTCTGGTGGGAGCACTAGTTGTGTCGGAGTAGTGGGCCACTGAAGGGCCTACTTTAGGTACTTACTTCTACGATCTGCAGTTGGGAATTTCTACTGGTGCCGACTAGTTCTGGTGGGAGCACTAGTTGTATCGGAGTATTGGGCCACTGAAGGGCCTACTTTAGGTACTTACTACCAATATTTGGAGTTGGGAAAGTTCTACTGGTGCCGACTAGTTCTGGCGGGAGCACTAGTTGTGTCGGAGTAGGGGTCCACTGAAGGGCCTACTTTAGGTAATTACTTCTACGATCTGCAGTTGGTAAGGTTCTACTGGTGCCGACTAGTTCTGGTGGGAGCACTAGTTGTGTCGGAGTAGTGGGCCAATGAAGGGCCTACTTTAGGTACTTACTTCTACGATCTGCAGTTGGGAAGGTTCTACTGGTGCCGACCAGTTCTGGTGGGAGCACTAGTTGTGTCGGAGTAGTGGGCCAATGAAGGGCCTACTTTAGGTACTTACTACCAATATTTGGAGTTAGGAAAGTTCTACTGGTGCCGACTAGTTCTGGCGAGAGCACTAGTTGTGTCGGAGTAGTGGGCCATTGAAGGGACTATTTTAGGTACTTACTTCTACGATCTGCAGTTGGGAAGGTTCTACTGATGCCGTTCTGGCGGGAGCACTAGTTGTGTCGGAGTAGTGGGCCACTGAAGGGCCTACTTTAGTTACTTACTACCAATATTTGGAAATGGGAAGGTTCTACTGGTGCCGACAAGTTCTGGCGAGAGCACTAGTTGTGTCGTAGTAGTGGTCCACTGAAGGGCCTACTTTAGGCACTTACTACCAATATTTGGAGTTGGGAAGGTTCTACTGGTGCCGACAAGTTCTGGTGGGAGCACTAGTTGTGTCGGAGTAGTGGGCCACTGAAGGGCCTACTTGAGATACGTACTTCCACTATTTGCAGTTGGGAAGGTTCTACTGGTACCGACAAGTTCTGGCGGGAGCACTAGTTGTGTCGGAGTAATGGGCCACTGAAGGGCCTACTTGAGATACTTACTTCCGCTATTTAGAGTTGGGAAGTTTCTACTGATGCCGTTCTGGCGGGAGCACTAGTTGTGTCGGAGTAGTGGGCCACTGAAGGGCCTACTTTAGTTACTTACTACCAATATTTGGAAATGGAAAGGTTCTACTGGTGCCGACAAGTTCTGGCGAGAGCACTAGTTGTGTCGTAGTAGTGGTCCACTGAAGGGCCTACTTTAGGCACTTACTACCAATATTTGGAGTTGGGAAGGTTCTACTGGTGCCGACAAGTTCTGGTGGGAGTACTAGTTGTGTCGGAGTAGTGGGCCACTGAAGGGCCTACTTGAGATACGTACTTCCACTATTTGCAGTTGGGAAGGTTCTACTGGTGCCGACAAGTTCTGGCGGGAGCACTAGTTGTGTCGGAGTAGTGGGCCACTGAAGGGCCTACTTGAGATACTTACTTCCGCTATTTAGAGTTGGGAAGTTTCTACTGGTGCCGACAAGTTCTGGCGGGAGCACTAGTTTTGTCGGGGTAGTGGGCCACTGAAGGGCCTACTTGAGATACTTACTTCCACTATTTGGAGTTGAGAAGGCTCTACTGGTGCCGACTAGTTCTGGCGGGAGCACTAGTTATGTCGGAGTAGTGGGCCACTGAAGGGCCTACTTGAGATACTTACTTCCACTATTTGGAGTAGGGACGGCTCTACTCGTGGCGACTAGTTCTGGTGGGAGCACTATTTGTGTCGGAGTAGTGGGCCACTGAAGGGCCTACTTTAGGTACTTACTTCCACTATTTGGAGTTGGGAAGGCTCTACTGGTGCCGACTAGTTCTGGCGGGAGCACTAGTTGTGGGCCACTGAAGGGCCTACTTGAGATACTTACTTCCACTATTTGGAGTTGGGAAAGCTCTACTGGTGCCGACTAGTTCTGGCGGGAGCACTAGTTGTGGGCCACTGAAGGGCCTACTTGAGATACTTACTTCCACTATTTGGAGTTGGGAAGGCTCTACTGGTACCGACTAGTTCTGGCGGGAGCACTAGTTGTGGACCACTGAAGGGCCTCCGTGAGATACTTACTTGCACTATTTGAAGTTGGGAAGGCTCTACTGGTGCCGACTAGTTCTGGCGGGAGCACTAGTTGTGTCGGAGTAGTGGGCCACTGAATGGCCTCCGTGAGATACTTACTTGCACTATTTGAAGTTGGGAAGGCTCTACTGGTGCCGACTAGTTCTGGCGGGAGCACTAGTTGTGTAGGTGTAGTGGGCCACTGAAGGGCTTACCTGAGATACTTACTTCCACTATTTGGAGTTGGGAAAGCTCTACTGGTGCCGACTAGTTCTGGCGGGAGCACTAGTTGTGGGCCACTGAAGGGCCTACTTGAGATACTTACTTCCACTATTTGGAGTTGGGAAGGCTCTACTGGTACCGACTAGTTCTGGCGGGAGCACTAGTTGTGGACCACTGAAGGGCCTCCGTGAGATACTTACTTGCACTATTTGAAGTTGGGAAGGCTCTACTGGTGCCGACTAGTTCTGGCGGGAGCACTAGTTGTGTCGGAGTAGTGGGCCACTGAATGGCCTCCGTGAGATACTTACTTGCACTATTTGAAGTTGGGAAGGCTCTACTGGTGCCGACTAGTTCTGGCGGGAGCACTAGTTGTGTAGGTGTAGTGGGCCACTGAAGGGCCTACCTGAGATACTTACTTGCACTATTTGAAGTTGGGAAGGCTCTACTGGTGCCGACTAGTTCTGGCGGGAGCACTAGTTGTGTAGGTGTAGTGGGCCACTGAAGGGCCTACCTGAGATACTTACTTGCACTATTTGAAGTTGGGAAGGCTCTACTGGTGCCGACTAGTTCTGGCGGGAGCACTAGTTGTGTAGGTGTAGTGGGCCACTGAAGGGCCTACCTGAGATACTTACTTCCACTATTTGGAGTTGGGAAAGCTCTACTGGTGCCGACTAGTTCTGGCGGGAGCACTAGTTGTGGGCCACTGAAGGGCCTACTTGAGATACTTACTTCCACTATTTGGAGTTGGGAAGGCTCTACTGGTACCGACTAGTTCTGGCGGGAGCACTAGTTGTGGACCACTGAAGGGCCTCCGTGAGATACTTACTTGCACTATTTGAAGTTGGGAAGGCTCTACTGGTGCCGACTAGTTCTGGCGGGAGCACTAGTTGTGTCGGAGTAGTGGGCCACTGAATGGCCTCCGTGAGATACTTACTTGCACTATTTGAAGTTGGGAAGGCTCTACTGGTGCCGACTAGTTCTGGCGGGAGCACTAGTTGTGTAGGTGTAGTGGGCCACTGAAGGGCCTACCTGAGATACTTACTTGCACTATTTGAAGTTGGGAAGGCTCTACTGGTGCCGACTAGTTCTGGCGGAAGCACTAGTTGTGGACCACTGAAGGGCCTCCGTGAGATACTTACTTGCACTATTTGAAGTTGGGAAGGCTCTACTGGTGCCGACTAGTTCTGGCGGGAGCACTAGTTGTGTCGGAGTAGTGGGCCACTGAATGGCCTCCGTGAGATACTTACTTGCACTATTTGAAGTTGGGAAGGCTCTACTGGTGCCGACTAGTTCTGGCGGGAGCACTAGTTGTGTAGGTGTAGTGGGCCACTGAAGGGCCTACCTGAGATACTTACTTGCACTATTTGAAGTTGGGAAGGCTCTACTGGTACCGACTAGTTCTGGCGGGAGCACTAGTTGTGGACCACTGAAGGGCCTCCGTGAGATACTTACTTGCACTATTTGAAGTTGGGAAGGCTCTACTGGTGCCGACTAGTTCTGGCGGGAGCACTAGTTGTGTAGGTGTAGTGGGCCACTGAAGGGCCTACCTGAGATACTTACTTGCACTATTTGAAGTTGGGAAGGCTCTACTGGTACCGACTAGTTCTGGCGGGAGCACTAGTTGTGGACCACTGAAGGGCCTCCGTGAGATACTTACTTGCACTATTTGAAGTTGGGAAGGCTCTACTGGTGCCAACTAGTTCTGGCGGGAGCACTAGTTGTGTCGGAGTAGTGGGCCACTGAATGGCCTACTTTATTTACTTCCACGATCATGTTTAAGACAAACTTACTTAATTGTCAAACTTTTTAAAAATTGTTTAGCAAAATTAAACCAAAACACTAACATTTCAGCTTTTTGATAGACTTTCTAAAAATTTTAATAGCTTAACAAGAAAATGCAGAACAGTAACATACATCTTAAGTACCTCGATGATAGTTTCATTAAGACCATCTAGATACAGACAGCATCAACAGGGAAGTATCTGTCGCTCATTAAGATGATAAGGAAATGCGCACCAAGTGTTTAGCGGATGTAGTATAGTGTCAAGAACAGTAACAACCTATGCATTGTTGTAGCTGCCTGCAATTCATATTATTTTAAGTAACATTTACTAAGCCAACGTTTGTTTATGTCAATGAAATCCCGATGTAAATATAAATTTTCTAAATAAAACACAGATCCTTGAATATAGAATGTTTTTTATACAAAATTTACGAAAACGATGGCGATGCCGAACTTTTTCTTAAAAGAGGATCCGTTACTTGTTTAGTTAAGTCCCGTAGCTCTACAGGGCGGGGGAGCGAATTAGGTCGAAATAATTCAAGGCATACAGAAGGCAGCCGAAGTTTATGGCGCGGAAGATTTGATGGATGCACCAGGTGCGTATGTCGCTATTGATAGCCATAGAGAGGCAACATTGGTTTGAAGAGGAATGGTTGGCGATAAATTCGCCCAGAGCGCCACCTGTATAAGGCTATACAAATGAAGAAAATATTTCTATCCACCAACTGTCTCCAACAGTCAGATATTGAGTTTATAGTTTTAGAAACACAGTTTTTTTGGAGATTTTGACGCGGAATTCTCCCTAGTTCTCTTTGCATCAAGTCATTAATCCATACGAAGGGCCCAGGACTGATAGTGTCTGAGTTATGCCAATCAGGACTCCTGTTATAAATTTATTTTATACAAAGCATGAGAAAATCTTTCTCTAACATTTTAATGTAAAATGGTTTTTACAGACGTTTAATGAAATTAAGCTAGAATATTCATGACGAGTAAATAGTTTTTATGTAATTATATAATAACTGAATATTATTAAAACTAATTTACTTGCTTAGAGACTTGAATGCGGCGCCGAGTAGGAATTCTAACGTCATGCTCGAGATGACTGTGGACCTGTGGGACGCAAATGGTGCCACACGACTAGAGGTTTGAATGCGGCACCGGGTAGAAATTTAACGCAATGCCCGAGATGAATGTGGACCTGTGGGACGCAAATGGTACCACACGACTAGAGACTTGAATGCGGCACCGGGTAGGAATTTAACGCCATGCCCGAGATGACTGTGGACCTGTGGGACGCAAATGGTGCCACACGACTAGAGACTTGAATGCGGCACCGGGTAGGAATTTAACGCCATGCCCGAGATGACTGTGAACCTGTGGGACACAAATGGTGCCACACGACTAGAGACTTGAATGCGGCACCGGGTAGGAATTTAACGTCTGCCCGAGATGATTGTGGACCTGTGGGACGCAAATGGTGCCACACGACTAAAGACTTGAATGCGGCATCGGGTAGGAATTTAACGCCATGCCCGAGATGACTGTGGACCTGTGAAACGCAAATGATGCCACACGATTAGAGTCTTGAATGCGGCGCCGGGTAGAATTTTAACGCCATACCCGAGGTGACTGTGGACCTGTGGGACGCAAATGGTGCCACACGACTAGAGTCTTGAATGCGGCGCCGAGTAGGAATTCTAACGTCATGCTCGAGATGATTGTGGACCTGTGGGACGCAAATGGTGCCACACAACTAGAGACTTGAATGCGGCACCGGGTAGGAATTTAACGACATGCCCGACATGACTGTGAACCTGTGGGACGCAAATGGTGCCACACGACTAGAGACTTGAATGCGGCACCGGGTAGGAATTTAACGCCATGTCCGAGATGACTGTGAACCTGTGGGACACAAATGGTGCCACACGACTAGAGACTTGAATGCGGCACCGGGTAGGAATTTAACGTCTGCCCGAGATGATTGTGGACCTGTGGGACGCAAATGGTGCCACACGACTAGAGACTTGAATGAGACACCGGGTAGGAATTTAACGCCATGCCCGAGATGACTGTGGACCTGCGGGACGCAAATGGTGACACACGACTAGAGACTTGAATGAGGCACCGGGTAGGAATTTAACGCCATGCCCGAGATGACTGTGGACCTGTGGGACGCAAATGGTGACACACGACTAGAGACTTGAATGCGGCACCGGGTAGGAATTTAACGCCATGCCCGAGATGATTGTGGACCTGCGGGACGCAAATGGTGCCACACGACTAGATACTTGAATGCGGCACCGGGTAGGAATTTAACGCCATGCCCGAGATGACTGTGGACCTGTGGGACGCAAATGGTGCCACACGATTAGAGTCTTGAATGCGGCGCCGAGTAGGAATTCTAACGTCATGCTCAAGAGGACTGTGGACCTGTGGTACCCAAATGGTGCCACACGACTAGAGACTTGAATGCGGCACCGGGTAGGAATTTAACGCCATGCCCGAGATGATTGTGGACCTGTGAGACGCAAATGTTGACACATAAAAGTTTTCAGAAATACTTAGACAACGATTCAGATTCCACGTTTAAATTATAATATCTTTTAGCATTGATGAATCTAAAATAGAGCAAAAACGTACAAAGTGCCAAATATACCTTCTACTCTAATTTAAAAAAAAACTAATCGAATCGTTTAGTGAAATAAGTAAAATGGTTATGAGGGAAGAAATATTTCTCCCAGTTTCCTTGTTCTCACTATTCGTAGATTCAACTATCTATACGTGTAACGGGTATCCAAATAGAATCCTTTCATATACTGCGCCTACCGCAGATAAAGGACATATTGGAGTACAAGTTAATCCAGACCCTGAAAGCTGATTGGCTGATAAGCACTTAAGCCTGCTTGCTGGTGTTCATTGTCTCCTCAGTGTCGGAATTAATTGACTTCCCAGTTAATATTGGCCAAGTTAACTGAAGCTAGACCAAAGCTCTTGGCGAGTTTTACT
>JBAIZL010000001.1:222572443-222582443 GCA_036971475.1 Prosapia bicincta | reverse complement strand
CATCTAGTTTAACAAAGATTTTTGTTTATCAAAGTGTGCATCTAGTTTAACAAAGAGTTTTGTTTATCAAAGTGTGCATCTAGTTTAACAAAGAGTTTTGTTTATCAAAGTGTGCATCTAGTTTAACAAAGAGTTTTGTTTATCAAAGTGTGCATCTAGTTTAACAAAGAGTTTTGTTTATCAAAGTGTGCATCTAGTTTAACAAAGAGTTTTGTTTATCAAAGTGTGCATCTAGTTTAACAAAGAGTTTTGTTTATCAAAGTGTGCATCTAGTTTAACAAAGAGTTTTGTTTATCAAAGTGTGCATTTAGTTTAACAAAGAGTTTTGTTTATCAAAGTGTGCATTTAGTTTAACAAAGAGTTTTGTTTATCAAAGTGTGCATTTAGTTTAACAAAGAGTTTTGTTTATCAAAGAGTGCATCTAGTTTAACAAAGAGTTGTGTTTATCAAAGTGTGCATCTAGTTTAACAAAGAGTTTTGTTTATCAAAGTGTGCATCTAGTTTAACAAAGAGTTGTGTTTATCAAAGTGTGCATCTAGTTTATCAAAGAGTTTTGTTTATCAAAGTGTGCATCTAGTTTAACAAAGAGTTTTGTTTATCAAAGGGTGCATCTAGTTTAACAAAGAGTTTTGTTTATCAAAGTGTGCATCTAGTTTAACAAAGAGTTTTGTTTATCAAAGTGTGCATTTAGTTTACCAAAGAGTTGTGTTTATCAAAGTGTGCATCTAGTTTAACTAAGAGTTTTGTTTATCAAAGTGTGCATCTAGTTTATCAAAGAGTTTTGTTTACCAAAGAGTGCATCTATTTCATCAAAGTGTGCATTAATTTGTGCATTAAATTGAATTAACATTGCATTTTAATAAGTTCAGGATTTACAATTATTTTTTCCATTTCTTTCTCTTGCTAATAAAATTAAATAACTTTATTCCGTAGTCAGGTTTTCTTATCTAAACCTCTTTCAATTGTGGATGCGTAACATTTATATAAGATCTATATTTATCATTACTAAATAAATAATCACGAGTTATTGTAGTGGAGACTTCGTTTGATGCGTCTGAAATAACGTTCGAGTTGTTGTCACGCTAAAATGAAGCGCCGCAACTGGTTCTACTGACAGCGGAAGTGTAAGTTATACGTAATAACAGAAATGTTTTAGACGTTAATAAAAATATCGTATTGTTGATGCACATCGTATATGGAGGTCAAGAAACAAGAAGTTAGAACTTTATTTAATACTAACATTACATATTCTTAAATTAATTTAATTTTTCTAACCCTTTATTCCCAAGGATCCATACGGAAATATATTCAATTCTAAACATTAGAAATAATTTTTGTGCTCTTTATGTTAACAGCGCTTCGGAACCGTTTCTGTTCCGTCAACAATTGTTTCAAACATTTCAAATTAAAATGAGTTTTGCAAATAATTTATTCTCGCTGGAATGAAAACATTGCCGTTTCCTGTTCCTGTGACAGGAAGAGGTGAAGGGGTCTGGAGTGTGTCTCTTGAGGTACAGTCTGCTCCAACAAACAATCTCGGCTACACTTTGTGTTTGATTCAATTCCCCTACGTAAGCGTTAGTAAATGCCGAACTGTACCTATGTCACTAACAGGATTTGCAAATTTAATGCTTTGCAGTAAATGCGCTTTTAGAAACGTAGTTAAGTAGGACATCAATTTTTAAAAAATGTTTACAAATTACGTGCACACACACACACACATTCAATCAATTTAAATATCGGATATATATATATATATATATATATATATATATATATATATATATATATAATGTAAATGAAGCTTCTTATTACCTATTGCCAAAACTCGTTGAGTACAACCCCCCCCCCACCCCGCGAAACGTAGCCTAAACACTTCGGGAGCTGGAAGAGAATTGCCACAATACACGGACACGTGATTCTTATGAGATGATTCCGTTATGAAAGCTGAGCGTCAAGTCTTTGAACGTAAAATGAAAATATCTGGCTTCTTTGTCAAGGATATCTTTATGAAAACGTTTTCCATTAAAAGTGAGTTTGAATGATATTAACATTTAAGAAGCAATCTATTGCTCGGAAAAGATCCTCAAAAATATACAAACAGTGTGTGTGTGTATGTGTGTGTGTGTGTGTGTGTGTGTGTGTGTGTGTGTGTGTGTGTGTGTGTGTGTGTGTGTGTGTGTGTATGTGTGTGTGTGTGTGTGTGTGTGTGTGTGTGTGTGTGTGTGTGAGTGTGTGTCAGAAATGTGTTTCTATGCAGTTGAATATTGCATGATTTTAGAAAATCACTAAAATATGTGTTAATTGCGGTTTGTAAGATGTAATAAACAATTTTCTTTTGTACGTAGGAAAAACACAAATATTTCTTTCTACTAACAAACTTGTCTAAAACCCAGTTTTATATTATAATAGTTTGTTTAAAATGGCATTTCTTTTTGGAAAATCGGGTAATTTATCGTTGTAGCTGTGTTTAGTTAGAATTAATTTTATCAGACTGAAATTTTAAAACTATTTAAAATGAAGTGTAATCATTTATTGCCCATAATGAGTTTATCTTTAAAGTACATTGCTTACTTCCTTTGGGAACTAAACATTGTACTTCGAGAAATCTTTAAATGGCGTCTCGCTCTGACATACCAATTTGGTTGTATGCAACTGTTTTAGATTAAATTGAGTGATAACATATGTTTTCATACAACAGCTGAATATATGTTATAGGTTGTGAGGTGGAACAGCTGTTTCAACACGTTGGTTATGTTATTGTATTGATCATACATTATCAAGTTGAAGTGTTATTAGTACACATTTTACTAGGTAATAAATCTAACTGCAATTAATTCAATATAATGACATAGAGTGAACTGTACCCCGATCTCATACATTTAATCAACTTCAAAAAGAGGAGGTTCTGTATTGGATTCGTATGTTGTTTTAAATATTTGTTCCGCGATAACTTTGTAAGTGTTTAACCGACCAAAGTGAGTTTGCTTGCAAATGAAAGAGTTAACCTTCCCGGGGGTTGCACTATAGTTACATCCCAATCTCTCTGATTTAGAGACCATAATACCCAATTTTAATTTTTTTTAAATTTGTTTTTGAGTGAATTTTTTTTATTAACGATTATAAACTATAAAATAATTAATAAGCGAAATAAACAATCACAGCTTCTATTTTATGTATTATTCTACCGCATATAAAAAAACATAGAAAACATAAGTATAAAACGAGTAGGTTTTTTCTATTGCTTTCTTGATAAACTGCTTAGATCGAGCGTCGTCGGACGAGGAAATAAATAATGAATGTTGCTCATGAAAGAGGTTTCGTCCAATGGGACCCACGTTAGCATTATTGTATGTTTGCATGAGATTTTGCAGTACGTGATTATTAATATGTTTTTAAACAGAAATGAAAAAGAATAATTGCAAGATAAGAAACAATATGTAGAATATTAGGAAAACTCGTCAAGGGAATTTCAAAGACAAATTACTAAATGTATTCTTGTGACAAACTGATATGTTTATCGTATTCTTCAAGGTTGTGTCAATTATTTAAACACCGATCAAGCAATATGATTATAGAGACATGCACACCGGAAATTTTTATGAATAAATATTATTAATTTCGCCAACATAATCAACGGCATGAAACGAAATTCGATTATAATGTGGAAAGGAATTAGAGATTATACATCTAAAAATAAATAGATGAATTAATTATAAAAAAACGGAATAGACTAAAAAAACTACCCGCATATATAATTAATACTTACTTAGTAAAAAATAATTTTCCATTAACAAAAACATACTTTATCATAAACTTATTACCCACATAAGTTTGAAGTCGGCTCCACAAACATGCCTTGTATTTGCTAATCCATCAAATCTGTTCCAACATTTCCGAAACAATCAACTTTTTGATTGCTTGATATCCCATGATTATTTATAACGGACCATGAGTCTTCTCAGGAAACAAAAGTTTAATGTGTTCAATTCAACCATCTTTGATTGATTTACACGGAATGTGGTTATTGTAGATGCTTATATATATATATATATATATATATATATATATATATATATATATATATAAGAGATAATATCCTTTTGTATTATGAATTTAACAAATTTCTGTAAAACAAGTAAGTATATGGAAGAAATGATTGAATAACCTGTGTTTATATGACAATTTGCTAATCCGTATGCCATGATGCTCCAACATCATGTAAAATCCCTTTATTTGTTACGTTCCCTCAGCCTCAGGCAAAGGCGACGTCCCGTTGATTGAACTCAGAATGCTTTATATATATATATATATATATATATATATATATATATATATATATATATATATATATATATATATATATATAAGGAATTGGTGTAATATGTAAGGAATTTGGTGCCAACTTCAAAATTTTGTGGGTATTAAACCCATGATAAACTATGTTTTTGTTATAGGAAAATTATATTTTATTTTTCAGTAAGTAAAAGTTATATATTCTGGTTGTTTTATTTTTTTAGATTAAAAAAGATCTTTTATTAAAATTTTCTTAAGTAGAACCTATTAAGAATTGATTCATATTGAATTTGAAAATGTTAAATAATATTTATATTTGGAAAATTTTTTCAACATCCAATGAAAGTTGGTACTAAATACAGTTTTTCATTCCTAACTACTTTAACTAGATTCTATAACAACTTTAGCAGCTATACTCTTCAAGAGGAAGTGTCGACCAATCCCACCGACTGCTACATTATATACACTGGCATTAGTATTATATTTAATTATAAAAATGGAATGTGATATCAAAGAATAATAATGACCTTATACGTTATCCTGCAGAATGAAATAGAAGGGGTTTGGGCAACCGAGTGATAGCTAATTCCACCCAAAATTGTGTCTTTACAAAGGGAGGAAATGCGATTCGACCAATGGTCATGTTAGGTTTTGTGATAGAAGGGAATCTCATTTTGATCGCTAAGAGAGGTCGTGAGATTATTATTCCATTTCATGGAGGGTTTTTGCAGAACTGAGTTTAAAACATTAGACAGGTCTGTGGTTATGGAAAGTAACATTCGCCAAGGACATTGAAAACAGGGAAACCTGTATAAACCAATGCGTGATATTTAATAGTTATACTTATAAATTTGAAACTTTTTAATGATGGGTGAATTTGAATAATGGAATAAAATTAATGATGATGCTGCATTATTCTCCATATCAGATTGATTAAATTCATTTCAATCTTATTGCAATTTATATCCCTGAACAGAAAAGCAATTCTCAATGAAGATTAAAATCGGAAATGGAAGCGAATGGTCGATACGAGGCAGTGTGGGGGGAGGGGGTAGCGTAGCTCCAAATTAACTTGTCGTTTCGGGGCTATAAATATCCGAGGCGTGTTGGACCACTGAACTCAAGTAAGTCAGCACCTAACACATCATTAAGTACGGCTTACGGCTCGATATGTGCTTCAAGGGGATTTCATTTAATCACTGTAAACATCAGTCATTAAGTGCAGTTTATATACTTAGGCACATTGTATTATTAAAGAGGCAACCAAGTATATGTTGGCGTGGGTTCGCAAGGTGCGCATGATGATACACAGTGGGTATGGTGTACCGACTATGCCTAACAATACAGTAAAAAGTTAGGTTTTTATTTAAACGTTCAGTGGCTGGTTCTCTGGCAGAATTTGACACGTAGTGGCGCAGGTTCTGGCTCGTGTCAAATCTGCTTGTTTCAAATTTTACGTGCGTCAGTTGGTTTACAGATAAGTTATCCAACCACGTTGCATATAGTTGTCAGCCCAGCGGATGTGACTTTACTGTGTCTCCACCTTGGCGGAACGGTCTGGTTCAATAAACTCCATGCTACGTTATATCCTTGACAAACCTATCTAGCAAAGCTTCGAGAATCTAATGCAAGTTATAATTAGTGGGAGGCAACGATTTGCCAACGTCTTCAAATCTGTCAGGCTTTAAGGCCTTGCTACGCCATGACAGCCGCATTGCCGTGTTTACGTCATCAGAATGGCCGCTATGCGGACACCCCTCTCGACTGATCAACATGTCACCGAGAGACATGAATGCCAGAGCAAGGACCTAGGCAGATAAAATGTAAAGTGACAAAACTATTTAAATACTTTGTCACTTTAAATAAAAAAATCTTGTTTTGCTATTAACGCCTGTAAAGGATAATGACTAAGGATACAACAAAGGATATAAGACTCCCTTAGGCTAACATTATTAAAGGATTATGTTTCACGTGGACAGTGTGCATCGTTACTGTCACTAGACACACGACATTATCACTTATTTCCTCACTGGTAAGAAACGACCACGAGCACGGCCTACAACCCTTGTAAATACGCGCTAACAACCGGCTTCTCAGGCGACGCAAATCCTTGTCCAGAGGGTCGTGAACAGTCTCCCCCCCCCCCAAGGCACACTAATTTATTTTATGTTAGTGAAATTTTTCGAGTAAGTAGCCCTAGTAGATGTTGCCGTGGGAGCACTCCACACTTAGCCTCAACAACAAGGCATTTAAGATGTCCCCTTACTAACTTTTAGAATAAGGATATCCCGGCCCCTCAGCATTCCTTCATGATCTATCGCAGAGCTTTTCTATCTGCATTTAGCGCGACACCTAGCCTACTGTTTCACTTTCCTATCATCCGATTTTTCCACTAGCTAGGCACATGGGCAATCACTCCTGAATCCTCCACACGCAGTAGCGATACTAACCGCATGAGCAATTCAGATGAAGGGGACTAGAGGATGGCTAGCACGAGCAGGGTCGGGTTTTGGGCGCCGAGTAAACAAAAGGAGAGCAAATAGAGAGGATAAAAGCAACATAATGGAGTGGCGGAAAAATATGGGCAACGTGAGGGGAAGAACAAGAGTAAGTGAAGCCCCTGAAGTAGGCGAACTATTTGTAACGGCAGTCAGGATTGTCTGCCTTAGATGCTTTCAAGGTTTAGACCCCACCCACAACCTAACGGGGTAGGTTATGCCCCGCCCCTACTTAGGTAAGGTCAACCAAAAGTAGATAAAGGTCCGATTGCACTACCTGCAACGAACTAATCAGATGGGGTGTATTGGGGTACGGTGGTTCTATAAGGTTCTAGTGACCTCCAGTAGTTCTAGAAGAGCGGCCAGACATCTGTCACTGAGTGACCAGTCGTAAGGCTCTTACATACTGGGACCATGGGTCATGGAACTAAGCCCCTCTTAATGTGTGTTTTATGACGCAATCCCATACATACATTGTTTACTGTCGGGTATTAAAACATCCAGATCTTGTGTACTTAAGCAAAGACCAAACGGATATAAAACTGTCAAGAAAATCGTGGTTAACTTGGATAAATGGATATCTACAGAATGGATCTACTACCAGATGCCAAAGAGGAATGTGAACTCACTTACTCTATTCATAACAACAGAAATGGGTTTTTGTGGTTTGTTATTAAATAAGACATGAATAAAAATAACATTCATTAAAATTTGTTTACCCGATAACCGTCTTTGTAATAACAAATGCGTTGAAGTATAAAAAACTTTAATTTTTTAAAATGTGTGTCGATTTCAAAAAGGCGCAACTTTTATAATATTAAAGTATTTAATAATATACGAATTCGTCCCAGATACTTGTCATACATTAACTGCAAAGGTTGTAAGCATGAGCTTGCGGATCGATCACGGAGGAAGGGGGGGGGGGAAGGGTGGCGGAGACCTACTTACATACGGCCAAACTGCGATACTACGAATATTTTACCGATATCGATAACAATAATTATCGGAAATCATACAAATAGATTTCGTGGTTATGTGACGTATGGATGTGTATTGCTCAGACGTTTTGTAATGGAAAGGTAACTTCTCTTCGCAGCACGCAAACATAAAGCTTTCAGAAACACGTCTCTTGTAGAACCATTCCCTATGATATGCTCTACAACGTATCCGGTTGGATTGGCTTTGCTTTAAAACCAAGATCAACTGGTTGACAAGTGGCCTCCATTTCTGTATACGTTTGTACATCGCTGTATGGAGCAACGAGGCCGTGTTTACGCTTTCAAATGTTTACCATTATTATACATCATTTTTCTTTTTTAAATCAAATTTATTCTAGCTAGATATTTGTAGCTACCTTCTGAGGTAATATGAATTAGTTTTATATTTAAAACTGTCCTCATTTTTAAACGATTTATTCATTGTGAATCTATTTTCCCTATAACATTAAAAACTATAAATTGAACTTGAACAAAATTAAATTAGGGTTAAAGTTTTTATTTTTATTTTTAGTTAAAAGTTTGAAAAATTAAAGTATGGATACTTTAATTGGCTATTTCCAACTCGGGATTGTGAGTAGGGGTAGATTACAGGGGAGCTATTATACATGCAGAGTCGTGAAGTCCTAAATAGGTGACCCGTTTCATTCCCTTGCAAGAAGATAGATAAGGGGGGTTAACTTTGGACGATCATAATGTTATGGTGATTATTTCGTATTGTATCGGGTAAAGACAATATAATAGAGGATATAGAGGCAGTCATGGGGTTGCATCTTAAGGGTTGTGCATTTAGAGTAGACGTAACGTACTAATACAACAAAGTGTATATTTCCCAAACCGTACGAGGTATGCGCCTCAGTGCGTTACACCTTCTCCCTTTGTACCTCTGTATGTAATAGTGTATAGTGAGAAACTTTTTAAAATTTTCCAATTTTTGCATTTAAAAAGTTATAGTAAGTTATAACTTGTTTCCTTGGCCCTACTGAATGTAATAGTATACAGTGGATTACGTATTAAAATGTTTCGTATATTTTCCTTAAATCATTCAAACGTTCAAATGCTAATACAACAAAGTGTATATTTCCCAAACTACATTTCATGCATGTTTTAAGCCAAAAATACAATAATGCTTACAACGTATTCCACTATACACTATACACTATTACTTTCATGATGTACAAGTGAACTAAATAAACCATACTCGGCTGCATATTTATCACGGTTTGACTAATATACAGGTTTCTTGTATTTCTAGTTGAATCTATTACATATAAAAGTTTAAACACACATAACTCCATAAGTACAAACAATAAATTCAATCTGTGACCTCCATGCGTATCTATGACACATTCTCTACTATTAAAGCTATTTAAATAAGAATGTTATTTAGTGTTTTTCAACATAACTTCTATTGGCCTCCGAGTTACGCCCTTATCTAAGAATATTTGTAAGATAGGGACGACGGAATTGTTCAAGGAAATAAAATAATGATGAGGAATGCCTCGCATGAACTAAAGGCTAAATTTAATTAGGTTAGGTTACCCAGTTCTATCCACTTTGCAGGCGCTATTTGTCCTGCAATAAACAAAAATGAAAGAGAATTTTTAGTTTCAAGTTAACGTAGACGCAAGGTTTTGCTAAAATATTAACCACGTTTTCTATTGTTTGAGAAATTGTTACATTTGTTAAAACAGCCAAAGGTAACCTTTCCAGCAAGCAGTTACAAACTGTGGTCATTAATCTACGTTCAAGAGGTGGCCGTAGAAAAAGTGCGGCTGCATTAGGTTGGCACTGTGCCTCTGGCTGGAGGGAATTACTTGGCGATGTTGATTAAACCGACCACGGAGCCAAGTTGCTCGCTCTGGTGGACAGATCTAAATGTAGCCGAGTAAATGCGATGGAACAGACACGTCGAGAACAACACTCGAAAGTTCATCGGGTTCTACTTTTCTTTTTGTATGTAAGGTTGTATTTTAAGTAATGTTAGAGTGAAACGTGGTCAGGTTGCTTTCCGAAGTAGACCTCATCTCTGTTTGCCGCCCCTTTTACGGCGTGTCGCGCAGGTAATGAAGATATTACTGGTGATTAGGGGGCGTGGTAGGGTCGTGGATGCTACAGGGTGGGCGAGAGAATACATTAGAAAACTCATCGAGCCATGGATAGTATCTATTTCCCCATTCACAAAGTATATACACTGTTTGAAAAACAATC
>JBAIZL010000001.1:222537443-222569943 GCA_036971475.1 Prosapia bicincta | reverse complement strand
TTCGTTGGCTTTTTATATAAACTTTATTACAATGATCACATTCTAATTTATAGACACCGTTTTGTTCATGCATATTAATACTATTATTATTATTATTCATTATATTTATTAATTTATTATTAGTATTAATAATAATACTGCAGTTTTGATTTCACTTGGATATGTTCATCAATTAATTTGTCTTCAACTTAAAATTTATAAATTTCTAATGTTTCATATATATTAATTGTTAAATTTTTGTTATTTTTTAAATTAATGTTATATTTTCTCAGGAAATCTGTGTCCATTATTGATACAATAAGTAGCCAAATTTGATTTGTTTGGTTTTATATAAGCGTTTAAATGTTTTTTATATCTCTCTTTCAATTTCTTCTTTGTTTAACCTATATTTTTTGTTTCTACATATAATTGTTTAAAATATTGACATTTTATATTATATACGCCATTTCTTTCGTGCATTATATTTTTATTATTAATGTTGTTCATTATATTTTTAATTTTGTTATCAGTTTGTAATCAAGGTTACTTTGCCTTCAAATTGCCTATACAACGCCGTGTTTACTATTTCAGTTAGCACTGAACATTTACATTGCAACAGTGGTTACTTTCACCGTGGGCCTAACCACCGTTCCAATTTCACGGTTACTTTGCCTTCAAATTGCCTATACAACGCCGTGTTGACTATTTCAGCTAGCACTGAACATTTACATTGCAACAGTGGTTACTTTCACCGTGGGCCTAATCACCGTTCCAGTTTCACGGTTACTTTGCCTTTAAATTGCCTATACAACGCCGTGTTGAATATTTCAGCTAGCAGTGAACAGCTATTGCAATTACGTCTTGAAATACTGATTTTCTGACAATGAATGCTACAGATATAATTATTATATAAATGTAACCTTGGAATAGAATCTGTTCGTCCTTACACAAAGTTACCGACAGCTGGTTTTTATTTATCCAGAACGTTGTGATAGCATGGGACTTAATTTACCCATTGCTATTGGTTAATGTACAATATTGTAATTATTGGACCAAATTAAAGTGTGTCTGTCACTAAAACTGTAATTAAATGTAGTTAAACAAGAATCTTACTTATATTTGCAAGTCGTCTTATTAAGTGTCCTTATTTTCAAGCCGATTTTGAGACTCAAAATAAGCTTGAAAATGAGAGCACGTAATAAATAGTTCTCGAAAGTCGACTCACAAATATAAGGAAGATTCTTCTTCAAGTACATTAAAGTGTAAGTGATAAGGGAATACAAGAAAACAGTGTTGCAAAGTTATTATATATATATATATATATATATATATATATATATATATATATATATATATATATATATATATATAGAAGTGGATGTCCCACTTCTTCAAGTACATTAAAGTGTAAGTGATAAAGGAATACAAGAAAACAGTGTTGCAAAGTTAATATATATATATATATATATATATATATATATATATATATATATATATATATATGTGTGTGTGTGTATTATATTAATTAAAAATATTTCAAAAACAAGAATACTTTTAAAGAATATATTTATTCTATTTATTTCATATATACGAGATATTTCATATATACGTATATATATATATATATATATATATATATATATATATATATATATATATATATATATGTGTGTGTGTGTGTGTGTGTGTGTGTATTATATTAATTAAAAATATTTCAAAAACAAGAATACTTTTAAAGAATATATTTATTCTATTTATTTCATATATACGAGATACTTATACGAGATATTTCATATATACGTATATATATATATATATATATATATATATATATATATATATATATATATATATATATATATATATATATAACAGATGAAGAACATTTTTGGCAGAATTGCTAGTATCAGATGACAACTACATTTCCGATAGTAAAGATTGTATCACGACACCACAGTAGATAAAGACCTCATCTGTGTCTAAACGTATTTTTATTTCTCAGAGTTTTTACTTGTTTCTTGCATCATGTCAATTTTGACAGAGCTGGCGTCCCGCGGGAACGATACGTTTATACGTGCCGCGCCTTGTACGCCATTTTATTACATTTTGTTTCAAGGCATTATTACGTTTCTATAATATATTTGCTCAACAAGAATTTCCTTTGAACATTTTAGACGGGAAATATTTTTAAACATAGAACGTTAAGGCTACCTAAAAATATTCGATTTAAAAATCTCTATAAATGATTTTGTTAATAAAGGTAATGCGAAAATAATAACAACAATAAATAGAAAACAATTAAAATAAGCAAAACAACACTTTACAGAAATGTAGATTTTTATATAAAAAAATAATTAAAAAAATTAAAAAGTTCATTATTCGGTTTTCATACTAAAAATAAATTTCTTCATAAAATGTTGCAAAAACGATTACACAAAATTAAATGCAAAAATTCAAAAGTTGGTGTTCAAAAGGGAGGTACTGCCAACCAAGTGTAGGTAAAGGATTGACCATAACGTATACGTTAGGGTGAAAGCAGAAATAAATTAGTCTGTGGCGTATTGCATAGGTGAATAAAGGCATCACAATACAGGGTAGCATGGAGAGGTCTATCCTTGTTTAGGAATAGGAAAACTGTAATCGTCCTTGTAGTGTGACCCATATGGGAAAACTGGAGCAATGAAGAAGTGTCTACCTGCTAGAATAAGATGGAAATAAACGGTATGCGATGTGTTTTTGTTTGTTTGTAAAGCGAAGCCATTTTAATGCTATCCGATGTAAAATCACCATTTTATTCCAGATTTGTCCAAGTTCAGCGCGTTTTACCACCTACTGACAATCTATCCTGGCTCGACAACAGGAGTCTACCTGAGAGGGTTTCATTCACCGGCCGCACAAATCTCCGAACGCTTTGAGCTCAAGCAAAGGCAATCGCTTTGTCATCAAGGGAAGCTCAGCCAGATTGCAATGCAAATGGTTTTAACAAGTCTATCTCAATACAGAAAGGGCGCGTGTTACTCTGGCTGAAGTAAAGCACGCAAACACATTACAGAGACTTGGAACGTTCTTCTCGGGCGTTTAAGTCTACATTTGGGATCTGATTATAAATATTTATATTATTATTTATTTATTTTTATTGTTTCCAAGCTTCAGATATTTCTGAAACAAAATTGTTTTTAAACAAGTTACAAAACTCGGTTTTTAATAAAAAAATAAAAGTCGTCTAGCATTAAGCGTAGCATTTTATAAAATAAAATGATGTAAGGTAACAGAAAGCCGTTACACTTGTGTATTCTCGAGTCGTGCATTACAGAACGCGCCCTATTTACTCCCAATGTGCGATATTGAGAGTCATATTTGGGTATTTTAAATCTGTAAAATCACACACACACACACAAATAATAATCATATCCCTACGTACATTTCAATTGAAAAGCTATAATTCATTGGAAATTATGTCTCTATTTTACTAGATGAGAGGTATTTGGGCCAAATAACTCACCAGTTTCTTCTGTTAGCTCACACTCTCCTGATATATATCCTGTACAAAATTTTCAATCGTTGACAAAATACGTTTTTATTCATCCACTCAAGCCCAAATACATTTTTTTAACCTGTAGTTTAATAATATTTTTCAAATATTTATTCAATAACTAAATTATAAAAATTTGGGGGTCTAATCCGGATTCGAACTATATGGAGGCGGATTTAAAGGCGTATATAAATTGTTTCCCCCCGTTTGGTTTTCGTCAAAACCTCCGTTGTACAACCTTAAACTGTTGCCATGATTACCACAAAATATCATAAATAGTGCTGAAGGGTTAAAAATGAATGAAACAAATAAAACAAACAAACAGGAAATAAGCAAACAATGATAAATTTTTCTTTCTTGACCTCAGCAGAAATTTACTTAATTTTGTTTTTATAATTTTTGTTTTTGCCTAAATTTTTCGGTATTACAATTATTGTTGGGAGTATTATTGTTTCATTGCCATTGTGTTAGTTATATTTTGTTAACTATACGATAAATTAACTTTGCTTTTGGTGTGCATTAGGCTCATGTACTTATTCCCAAGAAACCTATATTGATTACTATTACTGAAATAGTGTTACAGTATGCAAGCATGTATACTACTTTATGTATGAGAAACTAACTTGTCAGTGTAGCTAATTGGGATAAAGTCATTATCTAATCTAAAATCATCTCTAACTACGTTTTTGTTATATTTCAGTAAAACTCTATAAAGAGTTAAAATAACAGGTTTCTTAAGATTTAAATAAGAGATGGAGTTTGTAGAAAAGTTATTAATTATAAATCCATGTCACTTTTCTACAAGTGGCGATTCATTCAAGTCTCCAGTGAGCGTCCAACCCTTGGGTGGCCGAAGAACTGCTGCTAAACTTGCAAATTGTGCTAAATTATTCAGCGCACCTCGCAACAGTTACGGAACAGCGGAGCTTTTAAATACAGATCCCAGTTAATTAAAATCATCAAACACAAAACCTACAAGTGATTAGGATATTTTAACGTTTGCATAAATTTCTATTGAAAATCGGTAAAATATTTGTAATTGGATTAAAATAATTCCTAAAGATGTATTATGCTTTTACATATCAGAAACGCACATTTCTTATAATGTGTATTTCATAATACATGGTCGTCTAATGAGAATGCCTATATTTAAAAAGTGTATTACTCTAATTAGAATAGACATATCGAGTTAGTTGTGGTGTTGCAATGCGGGGGGTGTCTGTGAATCAGGTGGTTGGGTCTACGAGTGGCTTTGTTGCTATATCGCATCACTAGTCGCTAGTCTGTCCAGCAGAAAGTTCAATGTACACTGTAGATAAATGTCGCGATGCGCCTGACCATACTAGAATTAGAGGATGGTATGAATCTTTCAGAGACACTGGAAGTGTAATGAAACAGAAATGACCGGGCGGCGAAGAACTTCGACGAAAAGGTTGAGCGTATTCTGGTATCCTATTGCGCGTCAAGGTTTACAACTAGGACTACTCTCGGAAAATTTGTGCTCATACAGAACTCAGCAACGGCGCGAGATTAAACCTAAGTGAGCAGATTTGCTGTCTTTATAAAACGAATACTCTTCACTTAAACGGGCGAGTCAGCGCCACAACTGCGGGATTCGAAGAACCAAATGTTACTGTCGAATACATTCGTGACAGTCCCAAAGTGAATTTTTAGTGTGGGATTATTGAGCCCTTCTCTTTTATCCTTCCATCGAAAGAAGAAGAACCAAATGTTACTGTCGAATACATTCGTGACAGTCCCAAAGTGAATGTTTAGTGCAGGATATTGAGCCCTTCTCTTTCATCCTTCCATCGAAAGAAGAAGAACCAAATGTTACTGTCGAATACATTCGTGACAGTCCCAAAGTGAATGTTTAGTGCGGGATTATTGAGCCCTTCTCTTTCATCCTTCCATCGAAAGAAGAAGAACCGGGGACGCCTATTTAGATGTGTCGCAGTTTGACTTCCCTCAAACAGAGCTAACTGAAAACATCAGAGACGTGGCTTGGTACCCCTCAGAGAAAGGACACGTTCCAGCGCACGTGGCAAGAAATAGAATAAATTACAATAAATGTACAATTAATAAAGTGGCTTGACCGGGATGTTGTATCAGCTGCTCTACAACATAACGCAAGTAAGTTGATTGCTTTAGGAAAGACAGCTTGTATATTTTACTTAGTAAATACGCTTGATGTGTTATATAGTTTATTTTATGTACTTATCGAGTGATTTTATTTATGTAAAATGTTTGTTAAAGAAGCTCTCTCTCTCTCTCTCTCTCTCTCTCTCTCTCTCTCTATATATATATATATATATATATATATATATATATATATATATATATATATATATACTTATATATATAAGTGAACGGTTGCTGCGATCTGCCGGCAGCTTTCGGAACCTCTACAAGCAGGACTTCTCCGACCGGTTTATTTGTTTCAAGCACTAGTATTTACATAGCTAAAACATCAAGCTCCAAACCCTTCAAGTTACTCTTTCTTTACGGAGCGGGACTTAAAGCCATTAAAATAATAATTTCTCTGGTTGTGCTTTCATTAAGTTTAAAGTCTTAAGTAGGAAATATGTTACAAGAAAAACCCATTGGAAAATGTATACAGAGTAACGCTAACTGAATGGGTACCGTAAAAACGTGCATTCTATTACAAATACTACCGCAATACAACATATTCCGATTATAACTAATAATAAGGTTGTATAATATACAATGTATATATAAACCGAGTCACTATCCCGAGAGTGTATAAATACACTAAAGCTATAAAACCATCATTGCTATAGCTTCGTAGCCACGGAGCTGGCTGACAGGAGTGAAACAATGAATGGCTCAGGTCTCCGACGAAGGGTAGAAAGTATTGTGTTTGTATACAGGTCGGGGTAACTAGATGCCTGGCGTGGATGTAGGCCATCCCGTGCGTAGTCAAGTAGACCTAACCTGATCTCCCCTGAAGGAAGAACGTGTCATAATACTCAAGTCTCCGACGAAGGGTAGAAAGTATTGAGTTTGTATACAGGTCGGGCTAACTAGATGCCTGGCGTGGATGTAGGCCATCCCGTGCGTAGTCAAGTAGACCTAACCTGATCTCCCCTGAAGGAAGAACGTGTCATAATACTCAAGTCTCCGACGAAGGGTAGAAAGTATTGTGTTTGTATACAGGTCGGGGTAACTAGATGCCTGGCGTGGTTGTAGGCCATCAGGTCGGGCTAACTAGATGCCTGACGTGGATGTAGGCCATCCCTTGCGTGGTCAAGTAGACCTAACCTGATCTCCCCTGAAGGAAGAACGTGTCATAATACTCAAGGTTCCGACGAAGGGTAGAAAGTATTGAGTTTGTATACAGGTCGGGGTAACTAGATGCCTGCCGTGGATGTAGGCCATCCCGTGCGTAGTAAAGTAGACCTAACCTGATCTCCCCTGAAGGAAGAACGTGTCATAATACTCAAGTCTCCGACGAAGGATAGAAAGTATTGTGTTTGTATACAGGTCGGGCTAACTAGATGCCTGGCGTGGATGTAGGCCATCCCGTGCGTAGTCAAGTAGACCTAACCTGATCTCCCCTGAAGGAAGAACGTGTCATAATACTCAAGGTTCCGACGAAGGGTAGAAAGTATTGAGTTTGTATACAGGTCGGGGTAACTAGATGCCTGGCGTGGATGTAGGCCATCCCGTGCGTAGTCAAGTAGACCTAACCTGATCTCCCCTGAAAGAAGAACACGTGTCATAATACTCAAGGTTCCGACGAAGGATAGAAAGAATTGTGTTTGTATACAGGTCGGGGTAACTAGATGCCTGGCGTGGATGTAGGCCATCCCGTGCGTAGTCAAGTAGACCTAACCTGATCTCCCCTGAAAGAAGAACACGTGTCATAATACTCAAGGTGCCGACGAAGGATAAAAAGAATTGTGTTTGTATACAGGTCGGGGTAACTAGATGCCTGGCGTGGATGTAGGCCATCCCGTGCGTAGTCAAGTAGATCTAACCTGATCTCCCCTGAAGGAAGAACGTGTCATAATACTCAAGGTTCCGACGAAGGATAGAAAGAATTGTGTTTGTATACAGGTCGGGCTAACTAGATGCCTGGCGTGGATGTAGGCCATCCCGTGCGTAGTCAAGTAGACCTAACCTGATCTCCCCTGAAAGAAGAACTTGTCATAATACTCAAGTCTCCGACGAAGGAGAGAAAGGATTGAGTTTGTGTACAGGTCGGGGTAACTAGATGCCTGGCGTGGATGTAGGCCATCCCGTGCGTAATCAAGTAGATCAACCTGATCTCCCCTGAAGGAAGAAGTTGTCATCGTTCTCTCAGATTAGGATGGTATGACCATCATAAACACTTGATGATTCATGTTCCTACCGTGATCTTACATATTCTCATACGCGTAGTAAATACGAGTAGGTCGTACGTACCAAAGCTATTGGGTACGCGGGCACTTTAAATTATCACTCATCTTCAACAGGGAAAGTTCATCGGCCTATATGTTCCATCAACCCTTTAACGTAGACAAAACCACTAAATTCAATTCGTTCTTGAATAAAACAAATAATAAAAAGGTAAAGTACTTTAAAAATAAATAAAATACATACTTTATATTTTACTGTATTAAATAAAAATATTGATTTCCAGCTGAAAATATAAGAGATAGAAATTAAATTTCTCCCGTCATCAACTACAAACTCTTCGCTTTTAAGGTTTATACCAGTTTTTAGGATTAAAACATATTCTAAATATAAATCTTTAGTTTATACAAATAACTTTATTATATTTAAACATACCAAAACTGCAAATTGTCGAAGAACACTGTCTCACCTGTAAAAATATATATCTGGTTTTAATATTTTCATCACTGATTATTTTGCATGTAATTCTAAAAACTTCCTTCCTGAGTCTCTTTGTTACTCCCCATATGGATCAGCAAGGCTGTCTATACATAAATATACTAACTTGTAAAGCTAAACATGGATATCTTCTGTTTTCAAAGCATACACTGTAAAGCATGCAAGCAACTGATGCAACAATTAGAATATATTAAATAGATATCTAATTCTATTTCCTAAGACTTGTTCGCCCAAACTACTTTGTATTTTCTATAGAACAGAGAGTAAATCCGGCTCAATTACAAAGACTTCAAGACTTAGTTTTACGTATTTTATTAGTCTATAATACATTAAAGAGTAATTACATGATTCCGCCTCCGGAGCGTGCTGTTAAACAATTAATGTATAAATTACTTGAACACGTTCAGAAAGGAGAAATCATGTGCGTGCATCTCTTGGCTGCCTTGAGTTGTAATCGTGGCCGTGCAAGAGTTTAACCGATTTTTTAACGAACGCAAAAATCTCTTGTTTTAAAAGATTATTCATTAGATTCTGCACAATAGAAAGCTGTTGTCTTATACCCTTGATAGAGTGAGGCAGGAGATAGTATATATCTCTGAGTAAGGTACACTTGGCTATATAACTTGCGCTGATGCTCCGGAAGCTTGTCTGCACATGTCTGATCCATCCAGCCCCCTCCCTTGCTCCTTGAACTCTAACTAGACAGCTTCAATTAGTGAGGCAGAAGATACATTTGGCTAAATAGCTTGCGCTGATACTACGGAAGCTCGTCTGCACATGTCTGATCCCCCCAACCCCCTCCCTTGCTCCTTGAACTCTAACTAGACAGCTACAATTAGTGAGGCAGGAGATACACTTGGCTATATAGCTTGCGCTGATGCTACGGAAGCTCTTCTGCACATGTCTGACCCTCCAGCCCCTCCCTTGCTCCTTGAACTCTAACTAGACAGCTACAATTAGTGAGGCAGAAGATACACTTGGCTAAATAGCTTGCGCTGATACTACGGAAGCTCGTCTGCACATGTCTGATCCCCCCAACCCCCTCCCTTGCTCCTTGAACTCTAACTAGACAGCTACAATTAGTGAGGCAGAAGATACATTTGGCTAAATAGCTTGCGCTGATACTACGGAAGCTCGTCTGCACATGTCTGATCCCCCCAACCCCCTCCCTTGCTCCTTGAACTCTAACTAGACAGCTACAATTAGTGAAGCAGGAGACAGTCTATACCTCGGAGTAAGGTGCACTTCGCTACATAGCTTGCGCTGATGCTCCGGAAGCTCGTCTGCACATGTCTGATCCCTCCAGCCCCTCCCTTGCTCCTTGAACTCTAACTAGACAGCTACAATTAGTGAGGCAGAAGACAGTCTATACCTCGGAGTAAGGTACACTTGGCTACATAGCTTGCGCTGATGCTCCGGAAGCTCGTCTGCACATGTCTGATCCCTCCAGTCCCTCCCTTGCTCCTTGAACTCTAACTAGACAGCTACAATTAGTGAGGCAGAGGATACACTTGGCTATATAGCTTGCGCTGATGCTACGAAAGCTCGTCTGCACATGTCTGATCCCCCCAGCCCCCTCCCTTGCTCCTTGAACTCTAACTAGACAGCTACAATTAGTGAGGCAGAAGATACATTTGGCTACATAACTTGCGCTGATGCTCCGGAAGCTCGTCTGCACATGTCTGATCCCTCCAGCCCCTCCCTTGCTCCTTGAACTCTAACTAGACAGCTACAATTAGTGAGGCAGAAGATACACTTGGCTATATAGCTTGCGCTGATGCTCCGGAAGCTTGTCTGCACATGTCTGATCCCTCCAGCCCCCTCCCTTGCTCCTTGAACTCTAACTAGACAGCTACAATTAGTGAGGCAGAAGATACATTTGGCTAAATAGCTTGCGCTGATACTACGGAAGCTCGTCTGCACATGTCTGATCCCCCCAACCCCCTCCCTTGCTCCTTGAACTCTAACTAGACAGCTACAATTAGTGAAGCAAGAGACAGTCTATACCTCGGAGTAAGGTACACTTGGCTACATAGCTTGCGCTGATGCTCCGGAAGCTCGTCTGCACATGTCTGATCCCTCCAGCCCCTCCCTTGCTCCTTGAACTCTAACTAGACAGCTACAATTAGTGAAGCAGGAGACAGTCTATACCTCGGAGTAAGGTACACTTGGCTACATAGCTTGCGCTGATGCTCCGGAAGCTCGTCTGCACATGTCTGATCCCTCCAGCCCCTCCCTTGCTCCTTGAACTCTAACTAGACAGCTACAATTAGTGAGGCAGGAGACAGTCTATACCTCGGAGTATGGTACACGTGGCTACATAGCTTGCGCTGATGCTCCGGAAGCTCGTCTGCACATGTCTGATCCCTCCCGCCCCTCCCTTGCTCCTTGAACTCTAACTAGACAGCTACAATTAGTGAGGCAGGAGACAGTCTATACCTCGGAGTATGGTACACTTGGCTACATAGCTTGCGCTGATGCTCCGGAAGCTCGTCTGCACATGTCTGATCCCCCTAACCCCTTCCTTGCTCCTTGAACTCTAACTAGACAGCTACAATTAGTAAAGCAGGAGACAGTCTATACCTCGGAGTAAGGTACACTTGGCTACATAGCTTGCGCTGATGCTCCGGAAGCTCGTCTGCACATATCTGATCCCCCAAACCCCTCCCTTGCTCCTTGAACTCTAACTAGACAGCTACAATTAGTGAGGCAGAGGATACACTTGGCTATATAGCTTGCGCTGATGCTCCGGAAGCTCGTCTGCACATGTCTGATCCCTCCAGCCCCTCCCTTGCCCCTTGAACTCTAACTAGACAGCTACAATTAGTGAAGCAGGAGACAGTCTATACCTCGGAGTAAGGTACACTTGGTTACATAGCTTGCGCTGATGCTCCGGAAGCTCGTCTGCACATATCTGATCCCCCAAACCCCTCCCTTGCTCCTTGAACTCTAACTAGACAGCTACAATTAGTGAGGCAGGAGATAGTCTATACCTCGGAGTAAGGTACACTTGGCTACATAGCTTGCGCTGATGCTCCGGAAGCTCGTCTGCACATGTCTGATCCCTCCAGCCCCCTCCCTTGCTCCTTGAACTCTAACTAGACAGCTACAATTAGTGAAGCAGGAGACAGTCTATACCTCGGAGTAAGGTACACTTGGTTACATAGCTTGCGCTGATGCTCCGGAAGCTCGTCTGCACATATCTGATCCCCCAAACCCCTCCCTTGCTCCTTGAAGTCTAACTAGACAGCTACAATTAGTGAAGCAGGAGACAGTCTATACCTCGGAGTAAGGTACACTTGGCTACATAGCTTGCGCTGATGCTCCGGAAGCTCGTCTGCACATGTCTGATCCCTCCAGTCCCTCCCTTGCTCCTTGAACTCTAACTAGACAGCTACAATTAGTGAGGCAGGAGATAGTCTATACCTCGGAGTAAGGTACACTTGGTTACATAGCTTGCGCTGATGCTACGGAAGCTCGTCTGCACATGTCTGATCCCCCCAGCCCCCTCCCTTGCTCCTTGAACTCTAACTAGACAGCTACAATTAGTGAGGCAGGAGATAGTCTATACCTCGGAGTAAGGTACACTTGGCTACATAGCTTGCGCTGATGCTCCGGAAGCTCGTCTGCACATGTCTGATCCCTCCAGCCCCCTCCCTTGCTCCTTGAACTCTAACTAGACAGCTACAATTAGTGAGGCAGGAGATAGTCTATACCTCGGAGTAAGGTACACTTGGCTACATAGCTTGCGCTGATGCTCCGGAAGCTCGTCTGCACATGTCTGATCCCTCCAGCCTCTCCCTTGCCCCTTGAACTCTAACTAGACAGCTACAATTAGTGAGGCAGGAGATAATCTATACCTCGGAGTAAGGTACACTTGGCTACATAGCTTGCGCTGATGCTCCGGAAGCTCGTCTGCACATGTCTGATCCCTCCAGCCCCCTCCCTTGCCCCTTGAACTCTAACTAGACAGCTACAATTAGTGAGGCAGGAGATAGTCTATACCTCGGAGTAAGGTACACTTGGCTACATAGCTTGCGCTGATGCTCCGGAAGCTCGTCTGCACATGTCTGATCCCTCCAGCCCCTCCCTTGCCCCTTGAACTCTAACTAGACAGCTACAATTAGTGAGGCAGGAGATAGTCTATACCTCGGAGTAAGGTACACTTGGCTACATAGCTTGCGCTGATGCTCCGGAAGCTCGTCTGCACATGTCTGATCCCTCCAGCCTCCTCCCTTGCTCCTTGAACTCTAACTAGACAGCTACAAGTAGTGAGGCATGAGATAGTCTGCACATGTCTGATCCCTCCAGCCTCCTCCCTTGCTCCTTGAACTCTAACTAGACAGATACAATTAGTGAGGCAGGAGATAGTCTGCATATGTCTCTCAGGTAACCTTCTTAATATGTAACGTTCATAATACACAAAGCACGAGAGCGGAATGGTAAGTCGTTGGAAGGCCAAGGACAGAACGTAAATCTAGTTTGGATTATGGAGATTGGGGGCTGTAGGTGAAAATATATTGTTCCTTTCTTCAGTGTCCTTAATGTCTATTGGGGCCGGGTGGTATACAGACATAAAGAAAGACGAGTACTGGCCATAGTTGAAGTGGGGGATCATCACAGCGCGTGTGGTTAGGGTAGTAGTTTTAGCAATATAAGTCCTCTGCTGATGTTGATTAGTGAGATTCACTGGGCTGCCACTCATGACGGA
This sequence comes from Prosapia bicincta, assembly GCA_036971475.1. NCBI lineage: Eukaryota > Metazoa > Arthropoda > Insecta > Hemiptera > Cercopidae > Prosapia > Prosapia bicincta. The sequence continues at coordinate 222,556,864 of JBAIZL010000001.1, read as the reverse complement.
TACTCGAACGCGCCACATGCTTTAAAAATCTTTCTAATGGGAAAGAAATTGTATGATACTAAAATTTATAACATTTTTTGCTGAAATCCTTTTAAAATAATATGAATTGAATATATCAGTCTTTAATTGTATATTTTAATTTTATAAAAAGAGAATCTAATTAATTAATACTTGAGTACAGTTGTCTGCCTTTCCTAAAGTTAAAATATTTTCCTCTGTTGACGCATTTCAGAGTGACTCCATTTTCAAAACCGTAGAGTACGATTTAAGTTTTGAAAATGGAGTCACTCTGAAATGCGTCAACAGAGGAGAATATTGTAACGTTAGGAAAGGCAGAAAAGTGTACTCTAATACATAGTAATATTCCTAACAGAAATGTTATATGACTGAGTATATAAAGGATATCTGAGAGATACTCTACAGACGTATAAATAAATGTTCACAAGTTTACAATCGACTGCGGCTCGGTTTTACACCAAACGTACTGGACCAATAGTTTTCCTCATCTGCAGCGTCTGTATTTGTTTTGAATCTTTACTCCGTCTGACTTTGTTACTGCATTATTGACACTTGTTTAGCAAAGTTCGCTTCACATAAGAGCGGTTTAGAAATATTATACGATGAACACGAGTGCTTTTACGCTTGTAGTGTGATACTTGCAATACAACCCTAAGGATGAACTCTTCCCACTTGAGCCATGATTTGCATTTACCTCTCCTATACTAACCATACTGACAAGCATATTTAATTTTATCCCTGTTCCTTTAGCGGTCCAATAAGGAGGAAACATTTAGGTTTCCATAAAGCTGACAAAAATAGATCAGAACCTGTCTTTGTGGAGTGACATTTATTAATACTAAAGAATAATCTTGTAGTAATACCTCAGCCGTTATAGCCTACATATAGAGCCCGGCTAAAGTGAGGCAGGGTAGGAACCTATACCAAATGACGTGGTAACTGCCGAATTAAGTTCAGTGGTCCGACACGCTTCGGAATTTATAGCCTCGAAACGACAAGTTAATTTGGTAGCTCTTAACCTCCCCCCCCCACGTTAACTGCACCGTAACTGTTTCCATCAGGGACTATTCTCCTATATTTTCAGGGTTTAATCTTTAAAAACAATTACTTTTATTCTGATTGCATACATTTAAATTTATAGATTGTTTACATCTCGCAATAAGTAAATGTAATCCATGCTATATAAATATATATATATATATATATATATATATATATATATATATATATATATATATATATATATATAGGCTATATTATTATTAGAAATATAATTATAAGTAAATATTATTATTTAAGAAATTCGTATTTTAAAAACCTTTTAACCGAGAGGTATTATTGGTTTTGAGTTGTGTTGGAAACTAATTCAAACCTAACTTATCCCTCTCAATACTTTTGGAATTAAACTAAGTGAAAGTCAAACAGTTCATAATAAATACATAATTGTTTAGGTAAAATAATGAAAATAAATTTAATCCAATTCTTAAAAACAGATGCTAGGCATGTTAGGAATTAAAATCAGTAGCGTCTGCTAAAATATATAATATTATAGCAAGTACATTTCCTTACGGCTCCCCTAATATTACAACGACTAAAGACGACGCTAGTCTGAAACGCTCCCGGATATGAAGATATATTGTGTAAATTATAGGACTGGTAAAAAGACGAAATACACTTATCGCATTTGTGTATATATATTGGTACAATTAAAGTTTTCTGAATCCAAAAACTGCACTCATTGGCTTTTGAGGATGCTGACAATGTCGACACACACACGCACGCACGCGCACACACACACACACACACACACACACACACACACACACACGCACACACACACACACACACACACTCACTCACACGCGCGCGCGCGCACGCACGCATACACACACACGCACGCATACACACACACAGGCGTACGCGCGCACACACACACGCACACACACACGCGCGCGCGCGCACACGCACGCACACTCACACACACACACTCACACACACGCGCGCGCACGCACGCATACACACACACAGGCGTACGCGCGCGCACACACACTAGTAGAGAAGGCTATCGTTGAGATGGAGCGCTTGGGAGGGAACCAATAGGAAAGCTGGATTTGCTACCCCAACCCCTTTCCAAGATGGCCACGCCCATAAGCGCGGGAACAACATTTACACCAAGCCAATAGGAAAGCCGGATTTGCTACCCCCAACCCCTTTCCAAGATGGCGGCGCCCATAAGCGCGGGAACAACATTTACACCAAGCCAATAGGAAAGCCGGAATTGCTACCCCAACCCCTATCCAAGATGGCGACGCCCATAAGCGTGGGAAGTTCAAATAGTCTACTGTCTGTGCGGGAATCGGTAGGCTAACGCCTGACGGACACCCAACACACGGACGCGTTGCTGCAGGCGCACCAGCAGAAGGGAGATGTGTGAAGAGTATGAATATCAGTACACCAAACTCTATGTCTGTTCCCGAATAACAAGGTTGATTATCTGTAATGCGTAATATTATGTGTATCAAATATACAAGGTTATCTATACACCTGCACTCCTAACTGTTATGTGTAAAGGTGAAATAATAATATCTCCAATATCTCGTAGCATAAGGTTAGTCTCCGACCTCCTGTATGCTCTGTCGTGGGTATTTCCTACCCTAATAAAGGGAAAAAACAACGAAAAAGCCTGTACCTGCTCAGACCTGCACATCCCAGCTAAATTGGATCCAACCTAACCAACACATAGTAGAAGGGGTGATCTCAACAACGTTCAGGACCATCCCCGGGGGTTGTTATGAATGAAGAAGGCTCTGAATGACCTTGATCATAGACTATGGGACGTATATGACTACGTCTAGAGGTAGTTATTGGATAACCTAGGCAGGTAAAAATGGATCAAACCTACCCACAGGTATGGGGTGATCTCAACAACGATCAGGACCATCCCCAGGGGTTGGAACGGATGAAGGCGGCTCTGAATGGCCATGATCATAGACTATGAGGTGTGTTTGACTACTTCTAGAGGTAATTAATGGAAAAAACCAAATCAGGCCTATGACGCAACCACCCCGGGACATCCTCAAAACCCTCCCCGGAGGTAGCTACCGGCGTGGGATTATCTTAAGATATAACTGTTTAATATATGAAATATCAACGCTCGAACGACTCAGGGCCCAACCTAAAATGAACGGTATAACCCAGGGTAATGAGGGATACAAGTTGAATGTTAAATGCCGCGTAGGCCGCTCACTCGAACCCTGACGGGCCAGCGCCTTAAAAACAAAATATCTAAAAACATACCAGGTATAGCAACAGAGGTATCTAGTAGGGCCTACCTCCAAAGGTAAAAAAATAAACAGTGTAACAAAGCCTTATCGCTTGAGTGAACACGTTTGACCTACATGTGCAGGCATGCAGAGATAACGCAAATCCCTAGAACCGCAAAGACAGATAGCTACCGGTGGTCTATTTTCATATTATAAAAATAATAAGCAGTTACCTGTACAGAAAAAATAAATACCTTTGCAGATAAGAGAGCAAGAACCTGGACACATAGAAGAATCAAATACGTGTGCAGACAGAAGAAGCAAGGATCTGGACATATAGAAGAAGCAAAGACCTGGATGGATAGGAAAATAAAGGACCCGGACAGGTATACGAGGCAAAGCCTGGGCAGAGAGAAAAAACAAGGATTTGGACAGGTAGACGAGGTAGGGCTTGGGCAGATAGAAGAAACAACGATCTGGACAGATAGAAGAAGCTAGGACATGGATAGGTAGACGAGGCAGGGCCTGGACAGATTGAAGAAGCAATGACCCAGAGAGATTGATGAGGTAAGGCTTGGACAGATAGAAGAAGCAAGAACCTGGACAAATAGAAGAAGCAAATACCTGGACTGGTATACGGAGTAACGTCCCGGACAGATAGAAGAAACAAATATCTGGACAGATAAAAGAACCAAGGACTTCGGCACGTAGAGGAACCAATACTTGGACAGACGGAAGAAGCAAGGACATGAACAGATAAGAGAAGTAAGGACCTGGACGGATAGAAGAAGCAAGTACCTGGACAGATAGAAGAAGCAGGGATATGGACAGATAGGAGAAGCCTTGCCAGATAGGAGGAAGTCCTTGACCTGGACAGATAGAAGAAGCAAATACATGGACACATAGAAGAAGCAAAGACCTGGACAGATAGAATATGCAAGTACCAGGACAAATAGAAGAAGCGAGTAGTTGGACAGATAGAAGAAGTAAGGACATAGACAGATATGAGAAGCACGGACTTGGGCAGATAGAAGAAGCAAGTACATGGATACATAGAAGAAGTAAGGATATGGACAGATAGGAGAAGCAAGGACCTGGACCGATAAAAAGAGCAAATACCTGGACAGATAGAAGAAGCAAGGACCTGTACCGATGGAAGAAGCAAGTACATGGACTGATAGAAGAAGCAAGGACCTGGACCGATAAAAGAAACAAGCACCTGGGCAGATAGAAGAAGCAGGTACTTGGACAGATAGTAGAAGTAAGCACCTGGACAGACAGAAGAACCAAGGACCTGGACAGATAGAAGAAGCAAAGACCCGGACAGATAAAAGAAGCAATGACCTAGACTGATAGAAGAAGTAAGGACATGGACCGATAAAAGAAACAAGGACCTGGAAGAAATGACGCTACCTCATGTCCACAATATATATTAAGCGCTATTGAAAATAGACTACCGCTCATTCGATATAGTGTGTAATCTAAAGCTTTACAAAAATTGAAAAAGACCTGACATTAACATATAATATCTCATATCCAAAATATATATATTAAACGCTAATGAAAATAAACTACCAATCATTCAATATAATCTATGATCTAGGCTTCAGATAATTCGAAAAATGAAGTGTGAAAATATTCTCTCCTATAAATAAACACCTATTGTATCATCTAGAGTTAACATAATTTAAAAAAAAAGACTAGTTACTTACAATGCGAGTGTTTATAGGTTGTTGTGACGTAGACGCCATCTCTCGTGAATGTATGACCTGCAGTTTAACGGATCACAATAGTTGATCAAAGTATAGCTCTCCTCCTGGGTTGATTGCAGAAAGTCTTCAAAACTAAATAACTTAAATAACGGGCTTAAACAGATATAGTCTTTAAAAGATTTTATCAACGCTAGCTTTACAGATACAGGTAAGTCCAAACTGTCTATATCATGTCTGTTCTATACGCATGCGCAGACCTCAATAGCGCATAGATTAAACAAAGATAGAGGCACTGTAAAATTTATAAAAAAGAAACATGCTGAAACGTGTTAATGAATAATATTACTCTGTAATGGCCAAATTCACAGTCTGGCCGACATGTTCGATAACAGTTAAAGATTTGCCTAAAATAGAGCTCAAATCTTCCACAGTCAACGCCGTAGCGTATCGCTTTGGAAGAAAGACAGCACGTCTGTCTTCATCATCTACCTGTAAGTCTACAAGTACGGTGTTACCATACTTTGCTTCGACAAAACGCGCATTTACAATTTTATATGCCATGCCTATCTTTAGATCGCGTATAGGCATAGAATCTACAGAATTTAAAGCTGAAAACTTTGCCGACACTGATGATGACATTTTTACTACTTATTGGCAAACACACACACAGATCACTTGAAACACAGACTATGTAAAAAACACTATATCTCCACCTGTATATAATGTTTTATACATAGCTGTGGAAGAGTCCATTTGAGAGGTGAGTGGACGAGTCCAAGCAAGTTGTCCTGATCCATAATTACGTCATAACTAAGACTGTTGATTACAACAAGGCGGGCGATACCGTATGTAGAGGTAAACACATCGTATTCGATGAGAAGTTTAAATACAAGTTAACACATAATATAAAATGCACGGCCTGACTAGGGTTTAACAAACAGTATCCGATGAGTAGACTGGCTACGGTTTAACAAATAGTATCCATTGAGTAGGTTGAATACAAACTATCACATAGTATCCATTGTAAATATTGGCTAATGGTTATCAAATAGTATCTGATACATAGCTGGGCTAATGATTAACACATTGTATCCGATACATAGATTGACTAGGGCTAACACATAGTATCCGAGGCAAAGATTGACTAATGGTTAACACATAATATCCATTGCACGGCTTGGGTAATATATATATATATATATATATATATATATAGTTAGCCTACATTTTGTGTTATGTATGTAAACCCACATATTATGCTAAGCTGGTTACCCATAGACATGGATCTATGGTAATGCAAGAGTAAGCCTAAGTGTAACCCATACCCTGACAACAGTTACCTAGCCTCACCATAGCCTACATAGGTAGACAACCGATACCTAGCCCGACCATAGGTTACATAGCTGGACAATAGATACCTAACCCTGAATCAAATACATAGCCTGACAACCGATACATAGCCTAACAACAGAGCTAGATCACAGACCAACGTTTCAACTACACAACATTATGCTATGTTTAACCAGCCAACATACACGAAGTTCAAACGAACAACATTGACACCAAGTTCAAATAGGCTATGGCTGGTGAAGGCTAGATCAACGTTGAAAAACTTACACTAATCAACCAACAAACTTACACATGGTTCAAATAGGTTATGGAGGGTGAAGACATAATTATAGCTATCAATGCATACCAAAAATAGCTATGCAGAAACCGTCAAGGCCATTACACATATTGTCCAGGTATGTTGTATCAGTTACAACATACTGACTAATACGAGTACCTCCATCAAATCTTAGGTAAAGCTACCTTGGAGTCAGGCCTTAGGTAAAGCTACCTCGGAGTCAGCCCTTAGGTAAAGCAAGACCATAGGTAAAGCTCAGGTAAGGTTGGTAAAACAGCTATCTATGCATGCCCAATCTCAATAGTTACGTTAAAAAGAGCTACCGATGCTCACCCTACCATAATAGCTACGTACAGACGGCTAATATTGTATAACCTATCACAAGACTTATGTAAAAACAGCTATGCATAACCTGTCACAATAACTGCGTAAAGGCAGCTAACAATGCCTACCCCATTAAAATAGCTACGAAAAGATAACAACCAATACATACCCTATCATAATAGCTATGTAAAGACAGCTAAAGATGCATAACCTAACTCAGTAATGACCGCTATTAAATAATGAACCATCACAACAGCCTCGTAAAGACAGCTACCAACACCACAATAGCTACGTAAAAACAGTTATCGATCCATGACCCGTATTACACCATTATGTGCGTTACCCTACATCATGTATTAAGCCAATAAACGCCTAAACCTACATTCCTCCTGTATTAAGCCACGCTACCCCTACATAGGCCTACACCCTGTAGCCAATATGCACGGTACCCTACATTAGCCGTTAAAAAGAGCTACCGATGCTCACCCTACCATAATAGCTACGTACAGACGGCTAATATTGTATAACCTATCACAAGACTTATGTAAAAACAGCTATGAATAACCTGTCACAATAACTGCGTAAAGGCAGCTAACAATGCCTACCCCATTAAAATAGCTACGAAAAGATAACAACCAATACATACCCTATCATAATAGCTATGTAAAGACAGCTAAAGGTGCATAACCTAACTCAGTAATGACCGCTATTAAATAATGAACCATCACAACAGCCTCGTAAAGACAGCTACCAACACCACAATAGCTACGTAAAAACAGTTATCGATCCATGACCCGTATTATACCATTATGTGCGTTACCCTACATCATGTATTAAGCCAATAAACGTCTAAACCTACATTCCTCCTGTATTAAGCCACGTTACCCCTACATAGGCCTACACCCTGTAGCCAATATGCACGGTACCCTACATTAGCCTACAGATTGCGTTAGGGCAACATACACGTAAACCTGTATTAGGTATATATGGGTGTTAACCTCCATAGGCCTACATATTGTGTTAGGTCGATATACCTGTAAATCTGCAGACACCCTGCATTAAGCCAATATGCATGATACGGTACATAGGCCTATAAGTCAATAAACAGTGTTGTTACGTTTCATTGCAGGTGTAGATCATACACACAGAGCTCGACAAATATATGCTTGTTTAAAACCTTACATTAATACTGTTACGACCGCAATAGCTCACTCTGGACATATCAACATAACCGCAGCAAATGACCTCAAACAAAATGTCGGTCAAGACGGCATCCGGACCATCGGCAGGTCATCTGTGAATGAAACGTAACAACACTGTTTATTGACTTATAGGCCTATGTACCGTATCATGCATATTGGCTTAATGCAGGGTGTCTGCAGATTTACAGGTATATCGACCTAACACAATATGTAGGCCTATGGAGGTTAACACCCATATATACCTAATACAGGTTTACGTGTATGTTGCCCTAACGCAATCTGTAGGCTAATGTAGGGTACCGTGCATATTGGCTACAGGGTGTAGGCCTATGTAGGGGTAACGTGGCTTAATACAGGAGGAATGTAGGTTTAGACGTTTATTGGCTTAATACATGATGTAGGGTAACGCACATAATGGTATAATAAGGGTCATGGATCGATAACTGTTTTTACGTAGCTATTGTGGTGTTGGTAGCTGTCTTTATGAGGCTGTTGTGATGGTTCATTATTTAATAGCGGTCATTACTGAGTTAGGTTATGCACCTTTAGCTGTCTTTACATAGCTATTATGATAGGGTATGTATTGGTTGTTATCTTTTCGTAGCTATTTTAATGGGGTAGGCATTGTTAGCTACCTTTACGCAGTTATTGTGACAGGTTATGCATAGCTGTTTTTACATAAGTCTTGTGATAGGTTATACAATATTAGCCGTCTATACGTAGCTATTATGGTAGGGTGAGCATCGGTAGCTCTTTTTAACGGCTAATGTAGGGTACCGTGCATATTGGCTACAGGGTGTAGGCCTATGTAGGGGTAGAGTGGCTTAATACAGGAGGAATGTAGGTTTAGGCGTTTATTGGCTTAATACATGATGTAGGGTAACGCACATAATGGTGTAATACGGGTCATGGATCGATAACTGTTTTTACGTAGCTATTGTGGTGTTGGTAGCTGTCTTTACGAGGCTGTTGTGATGGTTCATTATTTAATAGCGGTCATTACTGAGTTAGGTTATGCACCTTTAGCTGTCTTTACATAGCTATTATGATAGGGTATGTATTGGTTGTTATCTTTTCGTAGCTATTTTAATGGGGTAGGCATTGTTAGCTACCTTTACGCAGTTATTGTGACAGGTTATGCATAGCTGTTTTTACATAAGTCTTGTGATAGGTTATACAATATTAGCCGTCTATACGTAGCTATTATGGTAGGGTGAGCATCGGTAGCTCTTTTTAACGGCTAATGTAGGGTACCGTGCATATTGGCTACAGGGTGTAGGCCTATGTAGGGGTAGCGTGGCTTAATACAGGAGGAATGTAGGTTTAGGCGTTTATTGGCTTAATACATGATGTAGGGTAACGCACATAATGGTGTAATACGGGTCATGGATCGATAACTGTTTTTACGTAGCTATTGTGGTGTTGGTAGCTGTCTTTACGAGGCTGTTGTGATGGTTCATTATTTAATAGCGGTCATTACTGAGTTAGGTTATGCACCTTTAGCTGTCTTTACATAGCTATTATGATAGGGTATGTATTGGTTGTTATCTTTTCGTAGCTATTTTAATGGGGTAGGCATTGTTAGCTACCTTTACGCAGTTATTGTGACAGGTTATGCATAGCTGTTTTTACATAAGTCTTGTGATAGGTTATACAATATTAGCCGTCTATACGTAGCTATTATGGTAGGGTGAGCATCGGTAGCTCTTTTTAACGGCTAATGTAGGGTACCGTGCATATTGGCTACAGGGTGTAGGCCTATGTAGGGGTAGCGTGGCTTAATACAGGAGGAATGTAGGTTTAGGCGTTTATTGGCTTAATACATGATGTAGGGTAACGCACATAATGGTGTAATACGGGTCATGGATCGATAACTGTTTTTACGTAGCTATTGTGGTGTTGGTAGCTGTCTTTACGAGGCTGTTGTGATGGTTCATTATTTAATAGCGGTCATTACTGAGTTAGGTTATGCATCTTTAGCTGTCTTTACATAGCTATTATGATAGGGTATGTATTGGTTGTTATCTTTTCGTAGCTATTTTAATGGGGTAGGCATTGTTAGCTGCCTTTACGCAGTTATTGTGACAGGTTATGCATAGCTGTTTTTACATAAGTCTTGTGATAGGTTATACAATATTAGCCGTCTGTACGTAGCTATTATGGTAGGGTGAGCATCGGTAGCTCTTTTTAACGTAACTATTGAGATTGGGCATGCATAGATAGCTGTTTTACCAACCTTACCTGAGCTTTACCTATGGTCTTGCTTTACCTAAGGGCTGACTCCGAGGTAGCTTTACCTAAGGCCTGACTCCAAGGTAGCTTTACCTAAGATTTGATGGAGGTACTCGTATTAGTCAGTATGTTGTAACTGATACAACATACCTGGACAATATGTGTAATGGCCTTGACGGTTTCTGCATAGCTATTTTTGGTATGCATTGATAGCTATAATTATGTCTTCACCCTCCATAACCTATTTGAACCATGTGTAAGTTTGTTGGTTGGTTAGTGTAAGTTTTTCAACGTTGATCTAGCCTTCACCAGCCATAGCCTATTTGAACTTGGTGTCAATGTTGTACGTTTGAACTTCGTGTATGTTGGCTGGTTAAACATAGCATAATGTTGTGTAGTTGAAACGTTGGTCTGTGATCTAGCTCTGTTGTTAGGCTATGTATCGGTTGTCAGGCTATGTATTTGATTCAGGGTTAGGTATCTATTGTCTAGCTATGTAACCTATGGTCGGGCTAGGTATCGGTTGTCTACCTATGTAGGCTATGGTGAGGCTAGGTAACTGTTGTCAGGGTATGGGTTACACTTAGGCTTACTCTTGCATTATCATAGATCCATGTCTATGGGTAACCAGCTTAGCATAATATGTGGGTTTACATACATAACACAAAATGTAGGCTAACTATATATATATATATATATATATATATATTACCCAAGCCGTGCAATGGATATTATGTGTTAACCATTAGTCAATCTTTGCCTCGGATACTATGTGTTAGCCCTAGTCAATCTATGTATCGGATACAATGTGTTAATCATTAGCCCAGCTATGTATCAGATACTATTTGATAACCATTAGCCAATATTTACAATGGATACTATGTGATAGTTTGTATTCAACCTACTCAATGGATACTATTTGTTAAACCGTAGCCAGTCTACTCATCGGATACTGTTTGTTAAACCCTAGTCAGGCCGTGCATTTTATATTATGTGTTAACTTGTATTTAAACTTCTCATCGAATACGATGTGTTTACCTCTACATACGGTATCGCCCGCCTTGTTGTAATCAACAGTCTTAGTTATGACGTAATTATGGATCAGGACAACTTGCTTGGACTCGTCCACTCACCTCTCAAATGGACTCTTCCACAGCTATGTATAAAACATTATATACAGGTGGAGATATAGTGTTTTTTACATAGTCTGTGTTTCAAGTGATCTGTGTGTGTGTTTGCCAATAAGTAGTAAAAATGTCATCATCAGTGTCGGCAAAGTTTTCAGCTTTAAATTCTGTAGATTCTATGCCTATACGCGATCTAAAGATAGGCATGGCATATAAAATTGTAAATGCGCGTTTTGTCGAAGCAGAGTATGGTAACACCGTACTTGTAGACTTACAGGTAGATGATGAAGACAGACGTGCTGTCTTTCTTCCAAAGCGATACGCTACGGCGTTGACTGTGGAAGATTTGAGCTCTATTTTAGGCAAATCTTTAACTGTTATCGAACATGTCGGCCAGACTGTGAATTTGGCCATTACAGAGTAATATTATTCATTAACACGTTTCAGCATGTTTCTTTTTTATAAATTTTACAGTGCCTCTATCTTTGTTTAATCTATGCGCTATTGAGGTCTGCGCATGCGTATAGAACAGACATGATATAGACAGTTTGGACTTACCTGTATCTGTAAAGCTAGCGTTGATAAAATCTTTTAAAGACTATATCTGTTTAAGCCCGTTATTTAAGTTATTTAGTTTTGAAGACTTTCTGCAATCAACCCAGGAGGAGAGCTATACTTTGATCAACTATTGTGATCCGTTAAACTGCAGGTCATACATTCACGAGAGATGGCGTCTACGTCACAACAACCTATAAACACTCGCATTGTAAGTAACTAGTCTTTTTTTTTAAATTATGTTAACTCTAGATGATACAATAGGTGTTTATTTATAGGAGAGAATATTTTCACACTTCATTTTTCGAATTATCTGAAGCCTAGATCATAGATTATATTGAATGATTGGTAGTTTATTTTCATTAGCGTTTAATATATATATTTTGGATACGAGATATTATATGTTAATGTCAGGTCTTTTTCAATTTTTGTAAAGCTTTAGATTACACACTATATTGAATGAGCGGTAGTCTATTTTCAATAGCGCTTAATATATATTGTGGACATGAGGTAGCGTCATTTCTTCCAGGTCCTTGTTTCTTTTATCGGTCCATGTCCTTACTTCTTCTATCAGTCTAGGTCATTGCTTCTTTTATCTGCCCAGGTCTTTGCTTCTTCTATCTGTCCAGGTCCTTGGTTCTTCTGTCTGTCCAGGTGCTTGTTTCTTTTATCGGTCCAGGTCCTTGCTTCTTCTATCAGTCCATGTACTTGCTTCTTCCATCGGTACAGGTCCTTGCTTCTTCTATCTGTCCAGGTATTTGCTCTTTTTATCGGTCCAGGTCCTTGCTTCTCCTATCTGTCTAGGTCATTGCTTCTTTTATCTGCCCAGGTCTTTGCTTTTTCTATCTGTCCAGGTCCTTGGTTCTTCTGTCTGTCCAGGTGCTTACTTCTACTATCTGTCCAAGTACCTGCTTCTTCTATCTGCCAGGTGCTTGTTTCTTTTATCGGTCCAGGTCCTTGCTTCTTCTATCAGTCCATGTACTTGCTTCTTCCATCGGTACAGGTCCTTGCTTCTTCTATCTGTCCAGGTATTTGCTCTTTTTATCGGTCCAGGTCCTTGCTTCTCCTATCTGTCCATATCCTTACTTCTTCTATGTATCCATGTACTTGCTTCTTCTATCTGCCCAAGTCCGTGCTTCTCATATCTGTCTATGTCCTTACTTCTTCTATCTGTCCAACTACTCGCTTCTTCTATTTGTCCTGGTACTTGCATATTCTATCTGTCCAGGTCTTTGCTTCTTCTATGTGTCCATGTATTTGCTTCTTCTATCTGTCCAGGTCAAGGACTTCCTCCTATCTGGCAAGGCTTCTCCTATCTGTCCATATCCCTGCTTCTTCTATCTGTCCAGGTACTTGCTTCTTCTATCCGTCCAGGTCCTTACTTCTCTTATCTGTTCATGTCCTTGCTTCTTCCGTCTGTCCAAGTATTGGTTCCTCTACGTGCCGAAGTCCTTGGTTCTTTTATCTGTCCAGATATTTGTTTCTTCTATCTGTCCGGGACGTTACTCCGTATACCAGTCCAGGTATTTGCTTCTTCTATTTGTCCAGGTTCTTGCTTCTTCTATCTGTCCAAGCCTTACCTCATCAATCTCTCTGGGTCATTGCTTCTTCAATCTGTCCAGGCCCTGCCTCGTCTACCTATCCATGTCCTAGCTTCTTCTATCTGTCCAGATCGTTGTTTCTTCTATCTGCCCAAGCCCTACCTCGTCTACCTGTCCAAATCCTTGTTTTTTCTATCTGCCCAGGCTTTGCCTCGTATACCTGTCCGGGTCCTTTATTTTCCTATCCATCCAGGTCTTTGCTTCTTCTATATGTCCAGATCCTTGCTTCTTCTGTCTGCACACGTATTTGATTCTTCTATGTGTCCAGGTTCTTGCTCTCTTATCTGCAAAGGTATTTATTTTTTCTGTACAGGTAACTGCTTATTATTTTTATAATATGAAAATAGACCACCGGTAGCTATCTGTCTTTGCGGTTCTAGGGATTTGCGTTATCTCTGCATGCCTGCACATGTAGGTCAAACGTGTTCACTCAAGCGATAAGGCTTTGTTACACTGTTTATTTTTTTACCTTTGGAGGTAGGCCCTACTAGATACCTCTGTTGCTATACCTGGTATGTTTTTAGATATTTTGTTTTTAAGGCGCTGGCCCGTCAGGGTTCGAGTGAGCGGCCTACGCGGCATTTAACATTCAACTTGTATCCCTCATTACCCTGGGTTATACCGTTCATTTTAGGGTGGGCCCTGAGTCGTTCGAGCGTTGATATTTCATATATTAAACAGTTATATCTTAAGATAACCCCACGCCGGTAGCTACCTCCGGGGAGGGTTTTGAGGATGTCCCGGGGTGGTTGCGTCATAGGCCTGATTTGGTTTTTTCCATTAATTACCTCTAGAAGTAGTCAAACACACCTCATAGTCTATGATCATGGCCATTCAGAGCCGCCTTCATCCGTTCCAACCCCTGGGGATGGTCCTGATCGTTGTTGAGATCACCCCATACCTGTGGGTAGGTTTGATCCATTTTTACCTGCCTAGGTTATCCAATAACTACCTCTAGACGTAGTCATATACGTCCCATAGTCTATGATCAAGGTCATTCAGAGCCTTCTTCATTCATAACAACCCCCGGGGATGGTCCTGAACGTTGTTGAGATCACCCCTTCTACTATGTGTTGGTTAGGTTGGATCCAATTTAGCTGGGATGTGCAGGTCTGAGCAGGTACAGGCTTTTTCGTTGTTTTTTCCCTTTATTAGGGTAGGAAATACCCACGACAGAGCATACAGGAGGTCGGAGACTAACCTTATGCTAAGAGATATTTGAGATATTATTATTTCACCTCTACACATAGCGGTTAGGAGTGCAAGTGTATAGATAACCTTGTATATTTGATACACATAATATTAGGCGTTACAGAGAATCGACCTTGTTATTCGGGAACAGACATAGTGTTCGTTGTACTGATATTCATACTCTTCACACATCTCCCTCCTGCGGGAGCGGGTGTCCGTGTGTTGGGTGTCCGTCAGGCGTAAGCCTACCGATTCCCGCACAGACAGTAGACTATTTGAACTTCCCACGCTTATGGGCGCCGCCATCTTGGAAAGGGGTTGGGGGTAGCAAATCCGGCTTTCCTATTGGCTTGGTGTAAATGTTGTTCCCGCGCTTATGGGCGCCGCCATCTTGGAAAGGGGTTGGGGTAGCAAATCCGGCTTTCCTATTGGCTCGGTGTAAATGTTGTTCCCGCGCTTATGGGCGCCGCCATCTTGGAAAGGGGTTGGGGTAGCAAATCCAGCTTTCCTATTGGTTCCCTCCCAAGCGCTCCATCTCAACGATAGCCTTCTCTACTCACACTCACTCACACACACGCGCGCACACGCACGTATACACACACACATACAGGCCTACGCGCCCGCGCACACACGCACGCACACTCACACACACACGCGCGCGTGCACACGCACGCACACACACGCACTCACTCACACACACGCGTGCGCGCACGCATACACACACACACACTCTCACTCACACACACGCGCGCGCGCGCACGCATACACACACACACAAACAGGCGTACGCGCGCGGGCTTGTCTTCACATATAACTGAAAATGGCTTTATTGTAAATATAATAAAGTTTTATCGCATTAAAATTCCTCCTTGTTTTGAAGAAGAGCACCAACTCTTCTTGTGTGTTATCAGGATTCTTTTTAAAAATTTCTGCATAAGATTTATCGTATTTAAAATTTATTTCAAGACAAACCTACAGGAAACTAGTTCGAGCTGAATACGGTGAACAATACTGCACTAGCGAAATACTCCAGTTTCTTCATATTTTGCCTTGATTCGTCGATAATTAGCGAAGGGACGTGGTTTCAACTTGAGAAAGTTGTGTTTGCCGTTTTAATTGTCACGTGTCGCCACTCTGTGTTGCGCTAATGAGTCGATCGATTCACGAGGCCGGGGTGAGCTGGCACTAGACAAGCTACTCAGTAAGAGTGCATTTACTCACAGTGGGCAACACGAATGTATTTGCGTTACGTAGTTTCCAAAACCAGAAAGTAGATTACGGTTCTTTTTTTAATAAACGTATATTTATGAATGCAGCCTGGCAAAAGCCAATGCACACTGCTTTACGGAGAGTCATGCTTGCCCGTGTAGACGTTGTGAGTTTATACCGTTGTCATGCTATGAAATGTGTTCTTCTACGCTCAATGTATCATTACATTGGGAAGGACAAACAGGCAGGAGTTAGGTAGAAGCCTGGAGAGGCTAGATAGGGAAATGCATAGGTAATAAGGATGTGGGAAGGACAGGCAGGCAGGAGTTAGGTAGAGGCCTGGAGAGGCTAGGTAGGGAAATGCATAGGTAATAAGGATGTGGGAAGGACAGGCAGGCAGGAGTTAGGTAGAGGCCTGGAGAGGCTAGGTAGGGAAATGGATAGGTAATAAGGATGGGAGAAGGACAGGCAGGCAGGAGTAAGGTCTCTAAGCCTGGAGAGGTTAGGTAGGGAAATGTATAGGTAATAAGGATGTGGGAAGGACAGGTAGGCAGGAGTTAGGTAGAGGCCTGGAGAGGCTAGGTTAGGAAATGAATAGGTAATAAGGATGTAGGAAGGACAGGCAGGCAGGAGTTAGGTAGAGACCTGGAGAGGCTAGGTAGGGAAATGGATAGGTAATAAGGATGTGGGAAGGACAGGCAGGCAGGAGTTAGGTAGAGGCCTGGAGAGGCTAAGTAAAGAAATGCATAGGTAATAAGGATGTGGGAAGGATAGGCAGGCAGGAGTTAGGTTGAGGCCTGGAGAGGCTAGGTAGGGAAATGCATAGGTAATAAGGATGTGGGAAGGACAGGCAGGCAGGAGTTAGGTAGAGGCCTGGAGAGGCTAGGTAAAGAAATGCATAGGCAATAAGGATGTGGGAAGGATAGGCAGGCAGGAGTTAGGTTGAGGCCTGGAGAGGCTAGGTAGGGAAATGCATAGGTAATAAGGATGTGGGAAGGACAGGCAGGCAGGAGTTAGGTAGAGGCCTGGAGAGGCTAGGTAGGGAAATGCATAGGTAATAAGGATGGGGGAAGGACAGGCAGGCAGGAGTTAGGTAGAGGCCTGGAGAGGCTAGGTAAAGAAATGCATAGGTAATAAGGATGTGGGAAGGATAGGCAGGCAGGAGTTAGGTTGAGGCCTGGAGAGGCTAGGTAGGGAAATGCATAGGTAATAAGGATGTGGGAAGGATAGGCAGGCAGGAGTTAGGTAGAGGCCTGGAGAGGCTAGGTAGGGAAATGCATAGGTAATAAGGATGTGGGAAGGACAGGCAGGCAGGAGTTAGGTAGAGGCCTGGAGAGGCTAGGTAGGGAAATGGATAGGTAATAAGGATGTGAGAAGGACAGGCAGGCAGGAGTTAGGTTTTGGCCTGGAGAGGCTAGGTAGGGAAATGGATAGGTAATAAGGATGTGAGAAGGACAGGCAGGCAGGAGTTAGGTTTTGGCCTGGAGAGGCTAGGTAGGGAAATGCATAGGTAATAAGGATGTGGGAAGAACAGGCAGGCAGGAGTTAGGTAGAGGCCTGGAGAGGCTAGGTAGGGAAATGGATAGGTAATAAGGATGTGGGCAAGGGCAGGAGTTAGGTAGAGGCCTGGAGAGGCTAGGTAGGGAAATGGATAGGTAATAAGGATGTGAGAAGGACAGGCAGGCAGGAGTTAGGTTTAGACCTGGAGAGGCTAGGTAGGGAAATGCATAGGTAATAAGGATGTGGGAAGAACAGGCAGGCAGGAGTTAGGTTTTGGCCTGGAGAGGCTAGGTAGGGAAATGGATAGGTAATAAGGATGTGAGAAGGACAGGCAGGCAGGAGTTAGGTTTAGACCTGGAGAGGCTAGATAGGGAAATGGATAGGTAATAAGGATGTGGGCAAGGGCAGGAGTTAGGTAGAGGCCTGGAGAGGCTAGGTAGGGAAATGGATAGGTAATAAGGATGTGGGCAAGGGCAGGAGTTAGGTAGAGGCCTGGAGAGGCTAGGTAGGGAAATGGATAGGTAATAAGGATGTGGGCAAGGGCAGGAGTTAGGTAGAGGCCTGGAGAGGCTAGTTAGGGAAATGTATAGGTATTTTATTACACTTAGAAAGGAACGCCGATTAATAACACGAAACTGCTAGAGCCTGCTTTAAAGCGTGTTTAAGTGAGAGGAATCCAGTGCGTGAATCTATTGACTGCCTTAAGAAACTATTTAATAGATTTTCAAATACGCTCAACTTTAATTATATTCTAAACGTTTTAATTTAGGCATATTTAGCACGATATTTACTTAGAACATATGGTCATAGCAAACTTGATGGAGAGCTAATGGTCTCGGCATGGATTCTCTTACATTTACTGGAATTTATACGTTTGGCAAGCTAATAGTTAATATAATGTAATAACTTCGCCGCACGGTAAAATGAACATAAAGAGCCCATGAAAAGGTGTTGCTATTTTTCAAGCAAATCGTAAATCTGTAATATTTTGGTTTTCATTCATCTTGTTGCCAGTAAATGTAAAGTCCATTTGTTTTTCTTCGTCTGCAGCAAGAATTAGCAGTTACTAGGGTAGGCCTATACTGAATTCACTGTGGGAGATCTGACTGTTGGGGAGGTGCTTCTAATCCTATCTCCCTCTCCTTACTAATCCCTATCCCTGCTCCCTATAAGGATGGCTAATAGGTAGACATCACACTAATACCCTAGAAGAGAGTTTTCCTTCAGGAATGCTACCTTGCTCACGCTATTCAATGATCTCAATACTCCTCAATACATCCTAGCCCGAGTGTTGTATGTCCAAAATGACAATATTTTTCATTTTTAATGCTTTCTTACATTTATTTTGTTTTTATTCTAAACTTTGATACAAACTCGTTGATGAATTTTCTAAGGAATAAAAAATCACCTTTGTTCAAAGAGGCTTTTATTCATATTTACCAACATAACTACAAAAATTCTCCCAATCCAACCCACGAAATAAAACATTGCCTCTTACTTTGTTATCATACCTCATAGTATATACATTATATAATATTCAAACAATAAGTAATAATAAGCCAGTTTAATGTTAAACAATGTGTAATAAATATATATTTATTATTATTATATATGATAATTATAGTAAACCATGAAACAAAAATAATAATATAATACAATTAAACACGGGTAACCTAATTCAGTGATATTATTGTTGCTGAGCGACAGAAGTTTGTGAACACATGGTAATGTACTTTTGTTTAACCTCTTCTAAGCATAGCAAGTGGACCAAACGGGCGATGTGTATCGCGGAAAGTTTGCCTGTTTTATTGCATGCGGGCGGCTTTGTGTAAGCTGTAAATACTCGCACTCTCTCGTTAA